>JAMBLF010000008.1:600000-927967 GCA_030578115.1 Leucoptera coffeella
ATTGTCCTTCAAGGATATTCCTGAAAAGGACTATAGTTCTTCAAGGATATTCCTGAAACAGACTATCATCCTTTAAGGATATTCCTAAAAAGGACTATCGTCCTTTAAGGATATTCTTGAAAAGGACTATCGTCCTTCAAGGATATTCCTAAAAAGGACTATCGTTTTTCAAGAATATTCCTGAAAAGTACTATCGTCCTTCAAGGATATTCCTGAAAAGGACTATCGTCCTTCAAGGATATTCCTAAAAAGGACTATCGTTTTTCAAGAATATTCCTGAAAAGTACTATCGTCCTTTAAGAATATTCCTGAAAAGGACTATCGTCCTTCAAGGATATTCCTAAAAAAAGACTATTTTCCTTTAAGGATATTCCTGAAAAAGACTATCGTCCTCCAAGGATATTTCTGAAAAAGGACTATCGTCCTTTAAGGATATTCCTGAAAAGGACTATCGTCCTTCAAGGATATACCTGAAAAAGACTATCGTCCTTTAAGGATATTTCTGAAAAGGACTATCGTTCTTCAAGGATAATCCTGAAAAAGACTATCGTCCTTTAAGGATATTCCTGAAAAAGACTATCGTCCTTCAAAGATATTCCTGAAAAGGACTATCGTCCTTCACGGATATTCCTGAAAACTCTCGTCCTTTAAGGATATTCCTAAAAAAGACTATCGTACTTCCAGGATATTCCTGAAAAGGACTATCGTCCTTCAAGCATATTCCTGAAAATGTCTATCGTCCTTTAAGGATATTCCTGAAAAGGACTATAAACCTTAAAGGATATTCCTGAAAAGGACTATCGTGATTCAAGGACATTCCTGAAAAAGACTATCGTCCTTCAAGGATATTCCTGAAAAGGACTATCGTGCTTCAAGGACATTCCTGAAGAAGACTATCGTCCTTTAAGCATATTCCTTAAAAAGACTATCTTCCTTTTAGAATATTCCTGAAAAAGACTATCGTCCTTGAAGGATATTCCTGAAAAGGACTATAGTCCTTCAAGGATATTCCTGAAAAAGACTATTGTCCTTTAAGGATATTTGTGAAAAGGACTGTCGTTTTTCAAGGATATTCCTGAAAAAGACTATTGTCCTTTTAGGATATTCCTGAAAAGTACTATCGTCCTTCAAGGATATTCCTGAAAAAGACTATTGTCCTTTAATATTCCTGATATTGACTATCGTCCTTTAAGGATATTCCTGAAAAAGACTATCGTTTTTTCAAGGATATTCCTAAAAAAGACTATCGTCCTTTAAGGATATTCCTGAAAAGGACTATCGTTTTTCAAGGATATTCCTGAAAAAGACTATCGTCCTTTAAGGATATTCCTGAAAAGGACTATCGTTTTTCAAGGATATTCCTGAAAAAGACTATTTTCCTTTAAGGATATTCCTGAAAAGGACTATCGTCCTTTAAGGATATTCCTGAAAAAGACTATCGTCCTTTCAAGATATTCCTGAAAAGGACTATCGTTTTTCAAGGATATTCCTGAAAAAGACTATCGTCCTTCAAGGATATTCCTGAAAAGGAATTTAGTCCTTCAAAAATATTCCTAAAAAAGACTATTGTCCTTTAAGGATATTCCTGAAAAGGACTATCGTCCTTCAAGGATATTCCTGAAAAAGACTAATAGTCCTTCAAGGATATTCCTGAAAAAGACTATTGTCCTTTATGGATATTCCTGAAAATGACTATCGACCTTCAAAGATATTTTTGAAAAGGACTATCGTTATTTAAGGATATTCCTGAAAAAGACTATTGTCCTTTGAGGATATTCCTGAAAAGGAATTAAGTCCTTCAAAGATATTCCTAAAAAAGACTATTGTCCTTTAAGGATATTCCTAAAAAGGACTATCGTCCTTCAAGGATATTCCTGAAAAAGACTAATAGTCCTTCAAGGATATTCCTAAAAAAGACTATTGTCGTTTATGGATATTCCTGAAAAGGACTATCGTCCTTCAAGGATATTCCTGAAAAAGACTATCGTCCTTTAAGGATATTCCTGTAAAAGACTATCGTCCATTAAGGATATTCCTGAAAAGGACTATCGTCCTTCAAGGATATTCCTGAAAAAGACTATCGTCCTTCAAGGATATTCCTGAAAAGGACTATCGTCCTTCAAGGATAATCCTGGAAACGACTTTCGTCCTTCAAGGATATTCCTGAAAAGGACTATCGTCCTTCAAGGATATTCCTGAAACGGACTTTTGTCCTTCAAGGATATTCCTGAAAAGGACTATAGTCCTTCAAGGATATTCCTGAAAAAGACTATTGTCCTTTAAGAATATTCCTGGAAAGAACTATCGTCCTTCAAGAATATTCCTGAAAAGTACTATCGTCCTTCAAGGATATTCCTGAAAAGGACTATAGTTCTTCAAGGATATTCCTGAAACAGACTATCATCCTTTAAGGATATTCCTAAAAAGGACTATCGTCCTTTAAGGATATTCTTGAAAAGGACTATCGTCCTTCAAGGATATTCCTAAAAAGGACTATCGTTTTTCAAGAATATTCCTGAAAAGTACTATCGTCCTTCAAGGATATTCCTGAAAAGGACTATCGTCCTTCAAGGATATTCCTAAAAAGGACTATCGTTTTTCAAGAATATTCCTGAAAAGTACTATCGTCCTTCAAGGATATTCCTGAAAAGGACTATAGTCCTTCAAGGATATTCCTGAAACAGACTATCATCCTTTAAGGATATTCCTAAAAAGGACTATCGTCCTTTAAGGATATTCTTGAAAAGGACTATCGTCCTTCAAGGATATTCCTAAAAAGGACTATCGTTTTTCAAGGATATTCCTGAAAAGGACTATCGTCCTTCAAGGATATTCCTCAAAAGGACTATCGTCCTTCAAGGATATTCTTAAAAAGGACTATCGTTATTTAAGGATATTCCTGAAAAGGAATTTAGTTCTTCAAGGATATTCCCGAAATAGACTATTGTCCTTTAAGAATATTCCTGAAAAGGGACTATCGTCCTTCAAGGATATTCCTAAAAAAGACTATTTTCCTTTAAGGATATTCCTGAAAAAGACTATCGTCCTCCAAGGATATTTCTGAAAAGGACTATCGTCCTTTAAGGATATTCCTGAAAAGGACTATCGTCCTTCAAGGATATACCTGAAAAAGACTATCGTCCTTTAAGGATATTTCTGAAAAGGACTATCGTTTCTTCAAGGATAATCCTGAAAAAGACTATCGTCCTTTAAGGATATTCCTGAAAAAGACTATCGTCCTTCAAAGATATTCCTGAAAAGGACTATCGTCCTTCACGGAATATTCCTGAAAAAGACTATCTTTCCTTAAAGGATATTCCTGAAAAAGACTATCGTCCTTCAAGGATATTCCTGAAAAAGACTATCGTCCTTCAAGCATATTCCTGAAAATGTCTATCGTCCTTTAAGGATATTCCTGAAAAGGACTATAAACCTTAAAGGATATTCCTGAAAAGGACTATCGTGATTCAAGGACATTCCTGAAAAAGACTATCGTCCTTCAAGGATATTCCTGAAAAGGACTATCGTGCTTCAAGGGACATTCCTGAAGAAGACTATCGTCCTTTAAGCATATTCCTTAAAAAGACTATCTTCCTTTTAGAATATTCCTGAAAAAGACTATCGTCCTTGAAGGATATTCCTGAAAAGGACTATTGTCCTTCAAGGATATTCCAGAAAAGGACTATCGTCCTATAAGGATATTCCTGAAAAAGGCTATCGTCCTTCAAGGATGTTACTGACAAAGACTATCGTCCTTAAAGGATGTTTCTGAAAAAAGACTATCCTTCTTCAAGGATATTCCTGAAATGGACTATCGTCCTTTAAGGATATTCTTGAAAAAGACTATCCTCCTGCAAGGATATTCCTGAAATGGACTATCGTCCTTTAAGGATATTCTTGAAAAAGGCTATCGTCCTTCAAGGATGTTCCTGACAAAGAATATCCTTCTTCAAGGATATTCCTGAAAATTGACTATCGTCTTTCAAGGATATTTCTGAAAGGACTATCGTCCTTTAAAGGATGTTCCTGAAAAAAGACTATCCTCCTTCAAGGATATTCCTGAAAAGGACTATCGTCCTTCAAGGAATAACCTGAAAAGGGACTATCGTCCTTCAAGGATAATCCTGAAAGGGACTATCGTCCATCAAGGATATTCCTGAAAAAGGACTATCTTCCTTCAAGGATATTCCTGAAAAGGACTATCGTCCTTCAAGGATATTCCTGAAAAGGATTATCGTCCATCAAGAATAATCCTGAAAAGGACTATTGTCCTTCAAGGATATTCCTAAAAAGGACTATCGTCCTTCAAGGATATTCCTGAAAAAGACTATCGTCCTTCACGGATATACCTGAAAAGGACTATCGTCCTTCAAGTATATTCGTGAATAAGACTATCATCCTTTAAGGATATTCCTGAAAAGGACTATCATCCTTCAAGGATATTCCTGAAAAGGACTCTCGTCCTCAAGGATATTTCTGAAAAGGATTATAATCCTTAAAGGATAATCCCTGAAAAGGACTATCGTCCTTCCAAGGATATTCGTGAAAAAGACTATCGTCCTTACAGGATATTCTTAAAAAAAACTATCGTCCTTCAAGGATATTCCTGAAAAAGACTATCGTCCTTCACGGATATACCTGAAAAGGACTATCGTCCTTCAAGGATAATCCTGAAAAGGACTATCGTCCATCAAGGATATTCCTGAAAAGGACTATCTTCCTTCAAGGATATTCCTGAAAAGGACTATCGTCCTTCAAGGATATTCCTGAAAAGGGATTATCGTCCTTCAAGAATAATCCTGAAAAGGACTATTGTCCTTCAAGGATATTCCTGAAAAGGACTATCGTCCTTCAAGGATATTCCTGAAAAGGATTATCGTCCTTCAAGAATAATCCTGAAAAGGACTATCGTCCTTCAAGGATATTCGTGATATAAGACTATCATCCTTTGAGGATATTCCTGAAAAGGACTATTGTCCTTCAAGGATATTCCAGAAGAAGGACTATCGTCCTATAAGGATATTCCTGAAAAAGGCTATCGTCCTTCAAGGATGTTATCTGACAAAGACTATCGTCCTTCAAGGATGTTTCTGAAAAAGACTATCCTTCTTCACGGATATACCTGAAAAGGACTATCGTCCATCAAGGATATTCCTGAAAAGAACTATCTTCCTTCAAGGATATTCCTGAAAAGGACTATCGTCCCTTCAAGGAATATTCCTGAAAAGGACTATCGTCCTTCAAGTATAATCCCTGAAAAAGGACTATCTTCCTTCAAGAATAATCCTGAAAAGGACTATCTTCCTTCAAGGATATTCCTCAAAAGGACTATCGTCCTTCAAGGATATTCTTAAAAAGGACTATCGTTATTTAAGGATATTCCTGAAAAGGAATTTAGTTCTTCAAGGATATTCCCGAAATAGACTATTGTCCTTTAAGAATATTCCTGAAAAGGACTATCGTCCTTCAAGGATATTCCTAAAAAAGACTATTTTCCTTTAAGGATATTCCTGAAAAAGACTATCGTCCTCCAAGGATATTTCTGAAAAGGACTATCGTCCTTTAAGGATATTCCTGAAAAGGACTATCGTCCTTCAAGGATATACCCTGAAAAAGACTATCGTCCTTTAAGGATATTTATGAAAAGGACTATCGTTCTTCAAGGATAATCCTGAAAAAGACTATCGTCCTTTAAGGATATTCCTGAAAAAGACTATCGTCCTTCAAAGATATTCCTGAAAAGGACTATCGTCCTTCACGGATATTCCTGAAAAAGACTATCTTCCTAAAGGATATTCCTGAAAAAGACTATCGTCCTTCAAGGATATTCCTGAAAAAGACTATCGTCCTTCAAGCATATTCCTGAAAATGTCTATCGTCCTTTAAGGATATTCCTGAAAAGGACTATAAACCTTAAAGGATATTCCTGAAAAGGACTATCGTGATTCAAGGACATTCCTGAAAAAGACTATCGTCCTTCAAGGATATTCCTGAAAAGGACTATCGTGCTTCAAGGACATTCCTGTAGAAGACTATCGTCCTTTAAGCATATTCCTTAAAAAGACTATCTTCCTTTTAGAATATTCCTGAAAAAGACTATCGTCCTTGAAGGATATTCCTGAAAAGGACTATTGTCCTTCAAGGATATTCCAGAAAAGGACTATCGTCCTATAAGGATATTCCTGAAAAAGGCTATCGTCCTTCAAGGATGTTACTGACAAAGACTATCGTCCTTAAAGGATGTTTCTGAAAAAGACTATCCTTCTTCAAGGATATTCCTGAAATGGACTATCGTCCTTTAAGGATATTCTTGAAAAAGACTATCCTCCTGCAAGGATATTCCTGAAATGGACTATCGTCCTTTAAGGATATTCTTGAAAAAGGCTATCGTCCTTCAAGGATGTTCCTGACAAAGACTATCCTTCTTCAAGGATATTCCTGAAAATTGACTATCGTCTTTCAAGGATATTTCTGAAAAGGACTATCGTCCTTTAAGGATGTTCCTGAAAAAGACTATCCTCCTTCAAGGATATTCCTGAAAAGGACTATCGTCCTTCAAGGATATACCTGAAAGGGACTATCGTCCTTCAAGGATAATCCTGAAAAGGACTATCGTCCATCAAGGATATTCCTGAAAAGGACTATCTTCCTTCAAGGATATTCCTGAAAAGGACTATCGTCCTTCAAGGATATTCCTGAAAAGGATTATCGTCCATCAAGAATAATCCTGAAAAGGGACTATTGTCCTTCAAGGATATTCCTAAAAAGGACTATCGTCCTTCAAGGATATTCCTGAAAAAGACTATCGTCCTTCACGGATATACCTGAAAAGGACTATCGTCCTTCAAGGATATTCGTGAATAAGACTATCATCCTTTAAGGATATTCCTGAAAAGGACTATCATCCTTCAAGGATATTCCTGAAAAGGACTCTCGTCCTTCAAGGATATTCCTGAAAAGGATTATAATCCTTAAAGGATAATCCTGAAAAGGACTATCGTCCTTCAAGGATATTCGTGAAAAAGACTATCGTCCTTACAGGATATTCTTAAAAAAACTATCGTCCTTCAAGGATATTCCTGAAAAAGACTATCGTCCTTCACGGATATACCTGAAAAGGACTATCGTCCTTCAAGGATAATCCTGAAAAGGACTATCGTCCATCAAGGATATTCCTGAAAAGGACTATCTTCCTTCAAGGATATTCCTGAAAAGGACTATCGTCCTTCAAGGATATTCCTGAAAAGGATTATCGTCCTTCAAGAATAATCCTGAAAAGGACTATTGTCCTTCAAGGATATTCCTGAAAAGGACTATCGTCCTTCAAGGATATTCCTGAAAAGGATTATCGTCCTTCAAGAATAATCCTGAAAAGGACTATCGTCCTTCAAGGATATTCCTGACAAAGACTATCGTCCTTTAAGGATATTCGTGGAAAGGACTATCGACTTTCAAGGATATTCCTGAAAAAGACTATGGTCCTTTAAGGATATTCCTGAAAAAGACTAATAGTCCTTCAAGGATATTCCTGAAAAAGACTATTGTCCTTTGAGGATATTCCTGAAAAGGAATTAAGTCCTTCAAAGATATTCCTAAAAAAGACTATTGTCCTTTAAGGATATTCCTAAAAAGGACTATCGTCCTTCAAGGATATTCCTGAAAAAGACTAATAGTCCTTCAAGGATATTCCTAAAAAAGACTATTGTCGTTTATGGATATTCCTGAAAAGGACTATCGTCCTTCAAGGATATTCCTGAAAAAGACTATCGTCCTTTAAGGATATTCCTGTAAAAGACTATCGTCCATTAAGGATATTCCTGAAAAGGACTATCGTCCTTCAAGGATATTCCTGAAAAAGACTATCGTCCTTCAAGGATATTCCTGAAAAGGACTATCGTCCTTCAAGGATAATCCTGGGAAACGACTTTCGTCCTTCAAGGATATTCCTGAAAAGGACTATCGTCCTTCAAGGATATTCCTGAAACGGACTTTTGTCCTTCAAGGATATTCCTGAAAAGGACTATAGTCCTTCAAGGATATTCCTGAAAAAGACTATTGTCCTTTAAGAATATTCCTGGAAAGAACTATCGTCCTTCAAGAATATTCCTGAAAAGTACTATCGTCCTTCAAGGATATTCCTGAAAAGGACTATAGTTCTTCAAGGATATTCCTGAAACAGACTATCATCCTTTAAGGATATTCCTAAATAGGACTATCGTCCTTTAAGGTTATTCTTGAAAAGGACTATCGTCCTTCAAGGATATTCCTAAAAAGGACTATCGTTTTTCAAGAATATTCCTGAAAAGTACTATCGTCCTTCAAGGATATTCCTGAAAAGGACTATCGTCCTTCAAGGATATTCCTAAAAAGGACTATCGTTTTTCAAGAATATTCCTGAAAAGTACTATCGTCCTTCAAGGATATTCCTGAAAAGGACTATAGTCCTTCAAGGATATTCCTGAAACAGACTATCATCCTTTAAGGATATTCCTAAAAAGGACTATCGTCCTTTAAGGATATTCTTGAAAAGGACTATCGTCCTTCAAGGATATTCCTAAAAAGGACTATCGTTTTTCAAGGATATTCCTGAAAAGTACTATCGTCCTTCAAGGATATTCCTGAAAAGGACTATCGTCCTTCAAGGATATTCCTAAAAAGGACTATCGTTTTTCAAGAATATTCCTGAAAAGTACTATCGTCCTTCAAGGATATTCCTGAAAAGGACTATCGTCCTTCAAGGATATTCCTAAAAAGGACTATCGTTTTTCAAGAATATTCCTGAAAAGTACTATCGTCCTTCAAGGATATTCCTGAAAAGGACTATAGTCCTTCAAGGATATTCCTGAAACAGACTATCATCCTTTAAGGATATTCCTAAAAAGGACTATCGTCCTTTAAGGATATTCTTGAAAAGGACTATCGTCCTTCAAGGATATTCCTAAAAAGGACTATCGTTTTTCAAGGATATTCCTGAAAAGGACTATCGTCCTTCAAGGATATTCCTCAAAAGGACTATCGTCCTTCAAGGATATTCTTAAAAAGGACTATCGTTATTTAAGGATATTCCTGAAAAGGAATTTAGTTCTTCAAGGATATTCCCGAAATAGACTATTGTCCTTTAAGAATATTCCTGAAAAGGACTATCGTCCTTCAAGGATATTCCTAAAAAAGACTATTTTCCTTTAAGGATATTCCTGAAAAAGACTATCGTCCTCCAAGGATATTTCTGAAAAGGACTATCGTCCTTTAAGGATATTCCTGAAAAGGACTATCGTCCTTCAAGGATATACCTGAAAAAGACTATCGTCCTTTAAGGATATTTCTGAAAAGGACTATCGTTCTTCAAGGATAATCCTGAAAAAGACTATCGTCCTTTAAGAATATTCCTGGAAAGAACTATCGTCCTTCAAGAATATTCCTGAAAAGGACTATAGTTCTTCAAGGATATTCCTGAAACAGACTATCATCCTTTAAGGATATTCCTAAAAAGGACTATCGTCCCTTTAAGGATATTCTTGAAAAGGACTATCGTCCTTCAAGGATATTCCTAAAAAGGACTATCGTTTTTCAAGAATATTCCTGAAAAGTACTATCGTCCTTCAAGGATATTCCTGAAAAGGACTATCGTCCTTCAAGGATATTCCTAAAAAGGACTATCGTTTTTCAAGAATATTCCTGAAAAGTACTATCGTCCTTCAAGGATATTCCTGAAAAGGACTATAGTCCTTCAAGGATATTCCTGAAACAGACTATCATCCTTTAAGGATATTCCTAAAAAGGACTATCGTCCTTTAAGGATATTCTTGAAAAGGACTATCGTCCTTCAAGGATATTCCTAAAAAGGACTATCGTTTTTCAAGGATATTCCTGAAAAGGACTATCGTCCTTCAAGGATATTCCTCAAAAGGACTATCGTCCTTCAAGGATATTCCTGAAAAAGACTATCGTCCTTCACGGATATACCTGAAAAGGACTATCGTCCTTCAAGGATAATCCTGAAAAGGACTATCGTCCATCAAGGATATTCCTGAAAAGGACTATCTTCCTTCAAGGATATTCCTGAAAAGGACTATCGTCCTTCAAGGATATTCCTGAAAAGGATTATCGTCCTTCAAGAATAATCCTGAAAAGGACTATTGTCCTTCAAGGATATTCCTGAAAAGGACTATCGTCCTTCAAGGATATACCTGAAAAAGACTATCGTCCTTTAAGGATATTTCTGAAAAGGACTATCGTTCTTCAAGGATAATCCTGAAAAAGACTATCGTCCTTTAAGGATATTCCTGAAAAAGACTATCGTCCTTCAAAGATATTCCTGAAAAGGACTATCGTCCTTCAAGCATATTCCTGAAAATGTCTATCGTCCTTTAAGGATATTCCTGAAAAGGACTATAAACCTTAAAGGATATTCCTGAAAAGGACTATCGTGATTCAAGGACATTCCTGAAAAAGACTATCGTCCTTCAAGGATATTCCTGAAAAGGACTATCGTGCTTCAAGGACATTCCTGAAGAAGACTATCGTCCTTTAAGCATATTCCTTAAAAAGACTATCTTCCTTTTAGAATATTCCTGAAAAAGACTATCGTCCCTTGAAGGATATTCCTGAAAAGGACTATAGTCCTTCAAGGATATTCCTGAAAAAGACTATTGTCCTTTAAGGATATTTGTGAAAAGGACTGTCGTTTTTCAAGGATATTCCTGAAAAAGACTATTGTCCTTTTAGGATATTCCTGAAAAGTACTATCGTCCTTCAAGGATATTCCTGAAAAAGACTATTGTCCTTTAATATTCCTGATATTGACTATCGTCCTTTAAGGATATTCCTGAAAAAGACTATCGTTTTTCAAGGATATTCCTGAAAAAGACTATCGTCCTTTAAGGATATTCCTGAAAAGGACTATCGTTTTTCAAGGATATTCCTGAAAAAGACTATCGTCCTTTAAGGATATTCCTGAAAAAGACTATTTTCCTTTAAGGATATTCCTGAAAAGGACTATCGTCCTTTAAGGATATTCCTGAAAAAGACTATCGTCCTTTAAAGATATTCCTGAAAAGGACTATCGTTTTTCAAGGATATTCCTGAAAAAGACTATCGTCCTTCAAGGATATTCCTGAAAAGGAATTTAGTCCTTCAAAAATATTCCTAAAAAAGACTATTGTCCTTTAAGGATATTCCTGAAAAGGACTATCGTCCTTCAAGGATATTCCTGAAAAAGACTAATAGTCCTTCAAGGATATTCCTGATAAAGACTATTGTCCTTTATGGATATTCCTGAAAATGACTATCGACCTTCAAAGATATTTTTGAAAAGGACTATCGTTATTTAAGGATATTCCTGAAAAAGACTATTGTCCTTTGAGGATATTCCTGAAAAGGAATTAAGTCCTTCAAAGATATTCCTAAAAAAGACTATTGTCCTTTAAGGATATTCCTAAAAAGGACTATCGTCCTTCAAGGATATTCCTGAAAAAGACTAATAGTCCTTCAAGGATATTCCTAAAAAAGACTATTGTCGTTTATGGATATTCCTGAAAAGGACTATCGTCCTTCAAGGATATTCCTGAAAAAGACTATCGTCCTTTAAGGATATTCCTGTAAAAGACTATCGTCCATTAAGGATATTCCTGAAAAGGACTATCGTCCTTCAAGGATATTCCTGAAAAAGACTATCGTCCTTCAAGGATATTCCTGAAAAGGACTATCGTCCTTCAAGGATAATCCTGGAAACGACTTTCGTCCTTCAAGGATATTCCTGAAAAGGACTATCGTCCTTCAAGGATATTCCTGAAACGGACTTTTGTCCTTCAAGGATATTCCTGAAAAGGACTATAGTCCTTCAAGGATATTCCTGAAAAAGACTATTGTCCTTTAAGAATATTCCTGGAAAGAACTATCGTCCTTCAAGAATATTCCTGAAAAGTACTATCGTCCTTCAAGGATATTCCTGAAAAGGACTATAGTCCTTCAAGGATATTCCTGAAACAGACTATCATCCTTTAAGGATATTCCTAAAAAGGACTATCGTCCTTTAAGGATATTCTTGAAAAGGACTATCGTCCTTCAAGGATATTCCTAAAAAGGACTATCGTTTTTCAAGGATATTCCTGAAAAGGACTATCGTCCTTCAAGGATATTCCTCAAAAGGACTATCGTCCTTCAAGGATATTCTTAAAAAGGACTATCGTTATTTAAGGATATTCCTGAAAAGGAATTTAGTTCTTCAAGGATATTCCCGAAATAGACTATTGTCCTTTAAGAATATTTCTGAAAAGGACTATCGTCCTTCAAGGATATACCTAAAAAAGACTATCGTCCTTTAAGGATATTTCTGAAAAGGACTATCGTTCTTCAAGGATAATCCTGAAAAAGACTATCGTCCTTTAAGGATATTCCTGAAAAAGACTATCGTCCTTCAAAGATATTCCTGAAAAGGACTATCGTCCTTCACGGATATTCCTGAAAACTCTCGTCCTTTAAGGATATTCCTAAAAAAGGACTATCGTACTTCCAGGATATTCCTGAAAAGGACTATCGTCCTTCAAGCATATTCCTGAAAATGTCTATCGTCCTTTAAGGATATTCCTGAAAAGGACTATAAACCTTAAAGGATATTCCTGAAAAGGACTATCGTGATTCAAGGACATTCCTGAAAAAGACTATCGTCCTTCAAGGATATTCCTGAAAAGGACTATCGTGCTTCAAGGACATTCCTGAAGAAGACTATCGTCCTTTAAGCATATTCCTTAAAAAGACTATCTTCCTTTTAGAATATTCCTGAAAAAGACTATCGTCCTTGAAGGATATTCCTGAAAAGGACTATAGTCCTTCAGGGATATTCCTGAAAAAGACTATTGTCCTTTAAGGATATTTGTGAAAAGGACTGTCGTTTTTCAAGGATATTCCTGAAAAAGACTATTGTCCTTTTAGGATATTCCTGAAAAGTACTATCGTCCTTCAAGGATATTCCTGAAAAAGACTATTGTCCTTTAATATTCCTGATATTGACTATCGTCCTTTAAGGATATTCCTGAAAAAGACTATCGTTTTTCAAGGATATTCCTGAAAAAGACTATCGTCCTTTAAGGATATTCCTGAAAAGGACTATCGTTTTTCAAGGATATTCCTGAAAAAGACTATCGTCCTTTAAGGATATTCCTGAAAAGGACTATCGTTTTTCAAGGATATTCCTGAAAAAGACTATTTTCCTTTAAGGATATTCCTGAAAAGGACTATCGTCCTTTAAGGATATTCCTGAAAAAGACTATCGTCCTTTAAAGATATTCCTGAAAAGGACTATCGTTTTTCAAGGATATTCCTGAAAAAGACTATCGTCCTTCAAGGATATTCCTGAAAAGGAATTTAGTCCTTCAAAAATATTCCTAAAAAAGACTTTTGTCCTTTAAGGATATTCCTGAAAAGGACTATCGTCCTTCAAGGATATTCCTGAAAAAGACTAATAGTCCTTCAAGGATATTCCTGAAAAAGACTATTGTCCTTTATGGATATTCCTGAAAATGACTATCGACCTTCAAAGATATTTTTGAAAAGGACTATCGTTATTTAAGGATATTCCTGAAAAAGACTATTGTCCTTTGAGGATATTCCTGAAAAGGAATTAAGTCCTTCAAAGATATTCCTAAAAAAGACTATTGTCCTTTAAGGATATTCCTAAAAAGGACTATCGTCCTTCAAGGATATTCCTGAAAAAGACTAATAGTCCTTCAAGGATATTCCTAAAAAAGACTATTGTCGTTTATGGATATTCCTGAAAAGGACTATCGTCCTTCAAGGATATTCCTGAAAAAGACTATCGTCCTTTAAGGATATTCCTGTAAAAGACTATCGTCCATTAAGGATATTCCTGAAAAGGACTATCGTCCTTCAAGGATATTCCTGGACTATCGTCCTTCAAGGATATTCCTGAAAAGGACTATCGTCCTTCAAGGATAATCCTGGAAACGACTTTCGTCCTTCAAGGATATTCCTGAAAAGGACTATCGTCCTTCAAGGATATTCCTGAAACGGACTTTTGTCCTTCAAGGATATTCCTGAAAAGGACTATAGTCCTTCAAGGATATTCCTGAAAAAGACTATTGTCCTTTAAGAATATTCCTGGAAAGAACTATCGTCCTTCAAGAATATTCCTGAAAAGTACTATCGTCCTTCAAGGATATTCCTGAAAAGGACTATAGTTCTTCAAGGATATTCCTGAAACAGACTATCATCCTTTAAGGATATTCCTAAAAAGGACTATCGTCCTTTAAGGATATTCTTGAAAAGGACTATCGTCCTTCAAGGATATTCCTAAAAAGGACTATCGTTTTTCAAGAATATTCCTGAAAAGTACTATCGTCCTTCAAGGATATTCCTGAAAAGGACTATCGTCCTTCAAGGATATTCCTAAAAAGGACTATCGTTTTTCAAGAATATTCCTGAAAAGTACTATCGTCCTTCAAGGATATTCCTGAAAAGGACTATAGTCCTTCAAGGATATTCCTGAAACAGACTATCATCCTTTAAGGATATTCCTAAAAAGGACTATCGTCCTTTAAGGATATTCTTGAAAAGGACTATCGTCCTTCAAGGATTTTCCTAAAAAGGACTATCGTTTTTCAAGGATATTCCTGAAAAGGACTATCGTCCTTCAAGGATATTCCTCAAAAGGACTATCGTCCTTCAAGGATATTCTTAAAAAGGACTATCGTTATTTAAGGATATTCCTGAAAAGGAATTTAGTTCTTCAAGGATATTCCCGAAATAGACTATTGTCCTTTAAGAATATTCCTGAAAAGGACTATCGTCCTTCAAGGATATTCCTAAAAAAGACTATTTTCCTTTAAGGATATTCCTGAAAAAGACTATCGTCCTCCAAGGATATTTCTGAAAAGGACTATCGTCCTTTAAGGATATTCCTGAAAAGGACTATCGTCCTTCAAGGATATACCTGAAAAAGACTATCGTCCTTTAAGGATATTTATGAAAAGGACTATCGTTCTTCAAGGATAATCCTGAAAAAGACTATCGTCCTTTAAGGATATTCCTGAAAAAGACTATCGTCCTTCAAAGATATTCCTGAAAAGGACTATCGTCCTACACGGATATTCCTGAAAAAGACTATCTTCCTAAAGGATATTCCTGAAAAAGACTATCGTCCTTCAAGGATATTCCTGAAAAAGACTTTCGTCCTTCAAGCATATTCCTTAAAATGTCTATCGTCCTTTAAGGATATTCCTGAAAAGGACTATAAACCTTAAAGGATATTCCTGAAAAGGACTATCGTGATTCAAGGACATTCCTGAAAAAGACTATCGTCCTTCAAGGATATTCCTGAAAAGGACTATCGTGCTTCAAGGACATTCCTGAAGAAGACTATCGTCCTTTAAGCATATTCCTTAAAAAGACTATCTTCCTTTTAGAATATTCCTGAAAAAGACTATCGTCCTTGAAGGATATTCCTGAAAAGGACTATTGTCCTTCAAGGATATTCCAGAAAAGGACTATCGTCCTATAAGGATATTCCTGAAAAAGGCTATCGTCCTTCAAGGATGTTACTGACAAAGACTATCGTCCTTAAAGGATGTTTCTGAAAAAGACTATCCTTCTTCAAGGATATTCCTGAAATGGACTATCGTCCTTTAAGGATATTCTTGAAAAAGACTATCCTCCTGCAAGGATATTCCTGAAATGGACTATCGTCCTTTAAGGATATTCTTGAAAAAGGCTATCGTCCTTCAAGGATGTTCCTGACAAAGACTATCCTTCTTCAAGGATATTCCTGAAATGGACTATCGTCCTTTAAGGATATTCTTGAAAAAGGCTATCGTCCTTCAAGGATGTTCCTGACAAAGACTATCCTTCTTCAAGGATATTCCTGAAAATTGACTATCGTCTTTCAAGGATATTTCTGAAAAGGACTATCGTCCTTCAAGGATATTCCTGAAAAAGACTATCGTCCTTCACGGATATACCTGAAAAGGACTATCGTCCTTCAAGGATATTCGTGAATAAGACTATCATCCTTTAAGGATATTCCTGAAAAGGACTATCATCCTTCAAGGATATTCCTGAAAAGGACTCTCGTCCTTCAAGGATATTCCTGAAAAGGATTATAATCCTTAAAGGATAATCCTGAAAAGGACTATCGTCCTTCAAGGATATTCGTGAAAAAGACTATCGTCCTTACAGGATATTCTTAAAAAAACTATCGTCCTTCAAGGATATTCCTGAAAAAGACTATCGTCCTTCACGGATATACCTGAAAAGGACTATCGTCCTTCAAGGATAATCCTGAAAAGGACTATCGTCCATCAAGGATATTCCTGAAAAGGACTATCTTCCTTCAAGGATATTCCTGAAAAGGACTATCGTCCTTCAAGGATATTCCTGAAAAGGATTATCGTCCTTCAAGAATAATCCTGAAAAGGACTATTGTCCTTCAAGGATATTCCTGAAAAGGACTATCGTCCTTCAAGGATATTCCTGAAAAGGATTATCGTCCTTCAAGAATAATCCTGAAAAGGACTATTGTCCTTCAAGGATATTCCTGAAAAGGACTATTGTCCTTCAAGGATATTCCTGAAAAGGACTATCGTCCTTCAAGGATATTCCTGAAAAGGACTATCGTCCTTCAAGGATATTCCTGAAAAGGACTATCGTCCTTCAAGGATATTCCTGAAAAGGACTATTGTCCTTCAAGGATATTCCTGAAAAGGATTATCGTCCTTCAAGAATAATCCTGAAAAGGACTATTGTCCTTCAAGAATAATCCTGAAAAGGACTATTGTCCTTCAAGGATATTCCTGAAAAGGACTATTGTCCTTCAAGGATATTCCTGAAAAGGACTATCGTCCTTCAAGGATATTCCTGAAAAAGACTATCGTCCTTTAAGGATATTCGTGGAAAGGACTATCGACTTTCAAGGATATTCCTGAAAAAGACTATGGTCCTTCAAGGATATTCCTGAAAAGGAATTTAGTCCTTCAAAAATATTCCTAAAAAAGACTATTGTCCTTTAAGGATATTCCTGAAAAGGACTATCGTCCTTCAAGGATATTCCTGAAAAAGACTAATAGTCCTTCAAGGATATTCCTGATAAAGACTATTGTCCTTTATGGATATTCCTGAAAATGACTATCGACCTTCAAAGATATTTTTGAAAAGGACTATCGTTATTTAAGGATATTCCTGAAAAAGACTATTGTCCTTTGAGGATATTCCTGAAAAGGAATTAAGTCCTTCAAAGATATTCCTAAAAAAGACTATTGTCCTTTAAGGATATTCCTAAAAAGGACTATCGTCCTTCAAGGATATTCCTGAAAAAGACTAATAGTCCTTCAAGGATATTCCTAAAAAAGACTATTGTCGTTTATGGATATTCCTGAAAAGGACTATCGTCCTTCAAGGATATTCCTGAAAAAGACTATCGTCCTTTAAGGATATTCCTGTAAAAGACTATCGTCCATTAAGGATATTCCTGAAAAGGACTATCGTCCTTCAAGGATATTCCTGAAAAAGACTATCGTCCTTCAAGGATATTCCTGAAAAGGACTATCGTCCTTCAAGGATAATCCTGGAAACGACTTTCGTCCTTCAAGGATATTCCTGAAAAGGACTATCGTCCTTCAAGGATATTCCTGAAACGGACTTTTGTCCTTCAAGGATATTCCTGAAAAGGACTATAGTCCTTCAAGGATATTCCTGAAAAAGACTATTGTCCTTTAAGAATATTCCTGGAAAGAACTATCGTCCTTCAAGAATATTCCTGAAAAGTACTATCGTCCTTCAAGGATATTCCTGAAAAGGACTATAGTTCTTCAAGGATATTCCTGAAACAGACTATCATCCTTTAAGGATATTCCTAAATAGGACTATCGTCCTTTAAGGTTATTCTTGAAAAGGACTATCGTCCTTCAAGGATATTCCTAAAAAGGACTATCGTTTTTCAAGAATATTCCTGAAAAGTACTATCGTCCTTCAAGGATATTCCTGAAAAGGACTATCGTCCTTCAAGGATATTCCTAAAAAGGACTATCGTTTTTCAAGAATATTCCTGAAAAGTACTATCGTCCTTCAAGGATATTCCTGAAAAGGACTATAGTCCTTCAAGGATATTCCTGAAACAGACTATCATCCTTTAAGGATATTCCTAAAAAGGACTATCGTCCTTTAAGGATATTCTTGAAAAGGACTATCGTCCTTCAAGGATATTCCTAAAAAGGACTATCGTTTTTCAAGGATATTCCTGAAAAGGACTATCGTCCTTCAAGGATATTCCTCAAAAGGACTATCGTCCTTCAAGGATATTCTTAAAAAGGACTATTTTCCTTTAAGGATATTCCTGAAAAGGACTATCGTCCTTTAAGGATATTCCTGAAAAAGACTATCGTCCTTTAAAGATATTCCTGAAAAGGACTATCGTTTTTCAAGGATATTCCTGAAAAAGACTATCTTCCTTCAAGGATATTCCTGAAAAGGAATTTAGTCCTTCAAAAATATTCCTAAAAAAGACTATTGTCCTTTAAGGATATTCCTGAAAAGGACTATCGTCCTTCAAGGATATTCCTGAAAAAGACTAATAGTCCTTCAAGGATATTCCTAAAAAAGACTATTGTCGTTTATGGATATTCCTGAAAAGGACTATCGTCCTTCAAGGATATTCCTGAAAAGACTATCGTCCTTTAAGGATATTCCTGTAAAAGACTATCGTCCATTAAGGATATTCCTGAAAAGGACTATCGTCCTTCAAGGATATTCCTGAAAAAGACTATCGTCCTTCAAGGATATTCCTGAAAAGGACTATCGTCCTTCAAGGATATTCCTGAAAAGGACTATCGTCCTTCAAGGATATTCCTGAAACGGACTTTTGTCCTTCAAGGATATTCCTGAAAAGGACTATAGTCCTTCAAGGATATTCCTGAAAAAGACTATTGTCCTTCAAGGATATTCCTGAAAAGGACTATAGTTCTTCAAGGATATTCCTGAAACAGACTATCATCCTTTAAGGATATTCCTAAAAAGGACTATCGTCCTTTAAGGATATTCTTGAAAAGGACTATCGTCCTTCAAGGATATTCCTAAAAAGGACTATCGTTTTTCAAGAATATTCCTGAAAAGTACTATCGTCCTTCAAGGATATTCCTGAAAAGGACTATCGTCCTTCAAGGATATTCCTAAAAAGGACTATCGTTTTTCAAGAATATTCCTGAAAAGTACTATCGTCCTTTAAGAATATTCCTGAAAAGGACTATCGTCCTTCAAGGATATTCCTAAAAAAGACTATTTTCCTTTAAGGATATTCCTGAAAAAGACTATCGTCCTCCAAGGATATTTCTGAAAAGGACTATCGTCCTTTAAGGATATTCCTGAAAAGGACTATCGTCCTTCAAGGATATACCTGAAAAAGACTATCGTCCTTTAAGGATATTTCTGAAAAGGACTATCGTTCTTCAAGGATAATCCTGAAAAAGACTATCGTCCTTTAAGGATATTCCTGAAAAAGACTATCGTCCTTCAAAGATATTCCTGAAAAGGACTATCGTCCTTCACGGATATTCCTGAAAACTCTCGTCCTTTAAGGATATTCCTAAAAAAGACTATCGTACTTCCAGGATATTCCTGAAAAGGACTATCGTCCTTCAAGCATATTCCTGAAAATGTCTATCGTCCTTTAAGGATATTCCTGAAAAGGACTATAAACCTTAAAGGATATTCCTGAAAAGGACTATCGTGATTCAAGGACATTCCTGAAAAAGACTATCGTCCTTCAAGGATATTCCTGAAAAGGACTATCGTGCTTCAAGGACATTCCTGAAGAAGACTATCGTCCTTTAAGCATATTCCTTAAAAAGACTATCTTCCTTTTAGAATATTCCTGAAAAAGACTATCGTCCTTGAAGGATATTCCTGAAAAGGACTATAGTCCTTCAAGGATATTCCTGAAAAAGACTATTGTCCTTTAAGGATATTTGTGAAAAGGACTGTCGTTTTTCAAGGATATTCCTGAAAAAGACTATTGTCCTTTTAGGATATTCCTGAAAAGTACTATCGTCCTTCAAGGATATTCCTGAAAAAGACTATTGTCCTTTAATATTCCTGATATTGACTATCGTCCTTTAAGGATATTCCTGAAAAAGACTATCGTTTTTCAAGGATATTCCTAAAAAAGACTATCGTCCTTTAAGGATATTCCTGAAAAGGACTATCGTTTTTCAAGGATATTCCTGAAAAAGACTATCGTCCTTTAAGGATATTCCTGAAAAGGACTATCGTTTTTCAAGGATATTCCTGAAAAAGACTATTTTCCTTTAAGGATATTCCTGAAAAGGACTATCGTCCTTTAAGGATATTCCTGAAAAAGACTATCGTCCTTTCAAGATATTCCTGAAAAGGACTATCGTTTTTCAAGGATATTCCTGAAAAAGACTATCGTCCTTCAAGGATATTCCTGAAAAGGAATTTAGTCCTTCAAAAATATTCCTAAAAAAGACTATTGTCCTTTAAGGATATTCCTGAAAAGGACTATCGTCCTTCAAGGATATTCCTGAAAAAGACTAATAGTCCTTCAAGGATATTCCTGAAAAAGACTATTGTCCTTTATGGATATTCCTGAAAATGACTATCGACCTTCAAAGATATTTTTGAAAAGGACTATCGTTATTTAAGGATATTCCTGAAAAAGACTATTGTCCTTTGAGGATATTCCTGAAAAGGAATTAAGTCCTTCAAAGATATTCCTAAAAAAGACTATTGTCCTTTAAGGATATTCCTAAAAAGGACTATCGTCCTTCAAGGATATTCCTGAAAAAGACTAATAGTCCTTCAAGGATATTCCTAAAAAAGACTATTGTCGTTTATGGATATTCCTGAAAAGGACTATCGTCCTTCAAGGATATTCCTGAAAAAGACTATCGTCCTTTAAGGATATTCCTGTAAAAGACTATCGTCCATTAAGGATATTCCTGAAAAGGACTATCGTCCTTCAAGGATATTCCTGAAAAAGACTATCGTCCTTCAAGGATATTCCTGAAAAGGACTATCGTCCTTCAAGGATAATCCTGGAAACGACTTTCGTCCTTCAAGGATATTCCTGAAAAGGACTATCGTCCTTCAAGGATATTCCTGAAACGGACTTTTGTCCTTCAAGGATATTCCTGAAAAGGACTATAGTCCTTCAAGGATATTCCTGAAAAAGACTATTGTCCTTTAAGAATATTCCTGGAAAGAACTATCGTCCTTCAAGAATATTCCTGAAAAGTACTATCGTCCTTCAAGGATATTCCTGAAAAGGACTATAGTTCTTCAAGGATATTCCTGAAACAGACTATCATCCTTTAAGGATATTCCTAAAAAGGACTATCGTCCTTTAAGGATATTCTTGAAAAGGACTATCGTCCTTCAAGGATATTCCTAAAAAGGACTATCGTTTTTCAAGAATATTCCTGAAAAGTACTATCGTCCTTCAAGGATATTCCTGAAAAGGACTATCGTCCTTCAAGGATATTCCTAAAAAGGACTATCGTTTTTCAAGAATATTCCTGAAAAGTACTATCGTCCTTCAAGGATATTCCTGAAAAGGACTATAGTCCTTCAAGGATATTCCTGAAACAGACTATCATCCTTTAAGGATATTCCTAAAAAGGACTATCGTCCTTTAAGGATATTCTTGAAAAGGACTATCGTCCTTCAAGGATATTCCTAAAAAGGACTATCGTTTTTCAAGGATATTCCTGAAAAGGACTATCGTCCTTCAAGGATATTCCTCAAAAGGACTATCGTCCTTCAAGGATATTCTTAAAAAGGACTATCGTTATTTAAGGATATTCCTGAAAAGGAATTTAGTTCTTCAAGGATATTCCCGAAATAGACTATTGTCCTTTAAGAATATTCCTGAAAAGGACTATCGTCCTTCAAGGATATTCCTAAAAAAGACTATTTTCCTTTAAGGATATTCCTGAAAAAGACTATCGTCCTCCAAGGATATTTCTGAAAAGGACTATCGTCCTTTAAGGATATTCCTGAAAAGGACTATCGTCCTTCAAGGATATACCTGAAAAAGACTATCGTCCTTTAAGGATATTTCTGAAAAGGACTATCGTTCTTCAAGGATAATCCTGAAAAAGACTATCGTCCTTTAAGGATATTCCTGAAAAAGACTATCGTCCTTCAAAGATATTCCTGAAAAGGACTATCGTCCTTCACGGATATTCCTGAAAAAGACTATCTTCCTAAAGGATATTCCTGAAAAAGACTATCGTCCTTCAAGGATATTCCTGAAAAAGACTATCGTCCTTCAAGCATATTCCTGAAAATGTCTATCGTCCTTTAAGGATATTCCTGAAAAGGACTATAAACCTTAAAGGATATTCCTGAAAAGGACTATCGTGATTCAAGGACATTCCTGAAAAAGACTATCGTCCTTCAAGGATATTCCTGAAAAGGACTATCGTGCTTCAAGGACATTCCTGAAGAAGACTATCGTCCTTTAAGCATATTCCTTAAAAAGACTATCTTCCTTTTAGAATATTCCTGAAAAAGACTATCGTCCTTGAAGGATATTCCTGAAAAGGACTATTGTCCTTCAAGGATATTCCAGAAAAGGACTATCGTCCTATAAGGATATTCCTGAAAAAGGCTATCGTCCTTCAAGGATGTTACTGACAAAGACTATCGTCCTTAAAGGATGTTTCTGAAAAAGACTATCCTTCTTCAAGGATATTCCTGAAATGGACTATCGTCCTTTAAGGATATTCTTGAAAAAGACTATCCTCCTGCAAGGATATTCCTGAAATGGACTATCGTCCTTTAAGGATATTCTTGAAAAAGGCTATCGTCCTTCAAGGATGTTCCTGACAAAGACTATCCTTCTTCAAGGATATTCCTGAAAATTGACTATCGTCTTTCAAGGATATTTCTGAAAAGGACTATCGTCCTTTAAGGATGTTCCTGAAAAAGACTATCCTCCTTCAAGGATATTCCTGAAAAGGACTATCGTCCTTCAAGGATATACCTGAAAAGGACTATCGTCCTTCAAGGATAATCCTGAAAAGGACTATCGTCCATCAAGGATATTCCTGAAAAGGACTATCTTCCTTCAAGGATATTCCTGAAAAGGACTATCGTCCTTCAAGGATATTCCTGAAAAGGATTATCGTCCATCAAGAATAATCCTGAAAAGGACTATTGTCCTTCAAGGATATTCCTAAAAAGGACTATCGTCCTTCAAGGATATTCCTGAAAAAGACTATCGTCCTTCACGGATATACCTGAAAAGGACTATCGTCCTTCAAGTATATTCGTGAATAAGACTATCATCCTTTAAGGATATTCCTGAAAAGGACTATCATCCTTCAAGGATATTCCTGAAAAGGACTCTCGTCCTTCAAGGATATTCCTGAAAAGGATTATAATCCTTAAAGGATAATCCTGAAAAGGACTATCGTCCTTCAAGGATATTCGTGAAAAAGACTATCGTCCTTACAGGATATTCTTAAAAAAACTATCGTCCTTCAAGGATATTCCTGAAAAAGACTATCGTCCTTCACGGATATACCTGAAAAGGACTATCGTCCTTCAAGGATAATCCTGAAAAGGACTATCGTCCATCAAGGATATTCCTGAAAAGGACTATCTTCCTTCAAGGATATTCCTGAAAAGGACTATCGTCCTTCAAGGATATTCCTGAAAAGGATTATCGTCCTTCAAGAATAATCCTGAAAAGGACTATTGTCCTTCAAGGATATTCCTGAAAAGGACTATCGTCCTTCAAGGATATTCCTGAAAAGGATTATCGTCCTTCAAGAATAATCCTGAAAAGGACTATCGTCCTTCAAGGATATTCGTGAATAAGACTATCATCCTTTGAGGATATTCCTGAAAAGGACTATTGTCCTTCAAGGATATTCCAGAAAAGGACTATCGTCCTATAAGGATATTCCTGAAAAAGGCTATCGTCCTTCAAGGATGTTACTGACAAAGACTATCGTCCTTCAAGGATGTTTCTGAAAAAGACTATCCTTCTTCACGGATATACCTGAAAAGGACTATCGTCCATCAAGGATATTCCTGAAAAGAACTATCTTCCTTCAAGGATATTCCTGAAAAGGACTATCGTCCTTCAAGGATATTCCTGAAAAGGACTATCGTCCTTCAAGTATAATCCTGAAAAGGACTATCTTCCTTCAAGAATAATCCTGAAAAGGACTATCTTCCTTCAAGGATATTCCTGAAAAGGACTATCGTCCTTCAAGGATATTCTTAAAAAGGACTATCGTTATTTAAGGATATTCCTGAAAAGGAATTTAGTTCTTCAAGGATATTCCCGAAATAGACTATTGTCCTTTAAGAATATTCCTGAAAAGGACTATCGTCCTTCAAGGATATTCCTAAAAAAGACTATTTTCCTTTAAGGATATTCCTGAAAAAGACTATCGTCCTCCAAGGATATTTCTGAAAAGGACTATCGTCCTTTAAGGATATTCCTGAAAAGGACTATCGTCCTTCAAGGATATACCTGAAAAAGACTATCGTCCTTTAAGGATATTTCTGAAAAGGACTATCGTTCTTCAAGGATAATCCTGAAAAAGACTATCGTCCTTTAAGGATATTCCTGAAAAAGACTATCGTCCTTCAAAGATATTCCTGAAAAGGACTATCGTCCTTCACGGATATTCCTGAAAAAGACTATCTTCCTAAAGGATATTCCTGAAAAAGACTATCGTCCTTCAAGGATATTCCTGAAAAAGACTATCGTCCTTCAAGCATATTCCTGAAAATGTCTATCGTCCTTTAAGGATATTCCTGAAAAGGACTATAAACCTTAAAGGATATTCCTGAAAAGGACTATCGTGATTCAAGGACATTCCTGAAAAAGACTATCGTCCTTCAAGGATATTCCTGAAAAGGACTATCGTGCTTCAAGGACATTCCTGAAGAAGACTATCGTCCTTTAAGCATATTCCTTAAAAAGACTATCTTCCTTTTAGAATATTCCTGAAAAAGACTATCGTCCTTGAAGGATATTCCTGAAAAGGACTATCGTCCTTCAAGGATATTCCTAAAAAGGACTATCGTTTTTCAAGAATATTCCTGAAAAGTACTATCGTCCTTCAAGGATATTCCTGAAAAGGACTATAGTCCTTCAAGGATATTCCTGAAACAGACTATCATCCTTTAAGGATATTCCTAAAAAGGACTATCGTCCTTTAAGGATATTCTTGAAAAGGACTATCGTCCTTCAAGGATATTCCTAAAAAGGACTATCGTTTTTCAAGGATATTCCTGAAAAGGACTATCGTCCTTCAAGGATATTCCTCAAAAGGACTATCGTCCTTCAAGGATATTCTTAAAAAGGACTATTTTCCTTTAAGGATATTCCTGAAAAGGACTATCGTCCTTTAAGGATATTCCTGAAAAAGACTATCGTCCTTTAAAGATATTCCTGAAAAGGACTATCGTTTTTCAAGGATATTCCTGAAAAAGACTATCTTCCTTCAAGGATATTCCTGAAAAGGAATTTAGTCCTTCAAAAATATTCCTAAAAAAGACTATTGTCCTTTAAGGATATTCCTGAAAAGGACTATCGTCCTTCAAGGATATTCCTGAAAAAGACTAATAGTCCTTCAAGGATATTCCTAAAAAAGACTATTGTCGTTTATGGATATTCCTGAAAAGGACTATCGTCCTTCAAGGATATTCCTGAAAAGACTATCGTCCTTTAAGGATATTCCTGTAAAAGACTATCGTCCATTAAGGATATTCCTGAAAAGGACTATCGTCCTTCAAGGATATTCCTGAAAAAGACTATCGTCCTTCAAGGATATTCCTGAAAAGGACTATCGTCCTTCAAGGATATTCCTGAAAAGGACTATCGTCCTTCAAGGATATTCCTGAAACGGACTTTTGTCCTTCAAGGATATTCCTGAAAAGGACTATAGTCCTTCAAGGATATTCCTGAAAAAGACTATTGTCCTTCAAGGATATTCCTGAAAAGGACTATAGTTCTTCAAGGATATTCCTGAAACAGACTATCATCCTTTAAGGATATTCCTAAAAAGGACTATCGTCCTTTAAGGATATTCTTGAAAAGGACTATCGTCCTTCAAGGATATTCCTAAAAAGGACTATCGTTTTTCAAGAATATTCCTGAAAAGTACTATCGTCCTTCAAGGATATTCCTGAAAAGGACTATCGTCCTTCAAGGATATTCCTAAAAAGGACTATCGTTTTTCAAGAATATTCCTGAAAAGTACTATCGTCCTTTAAGAATATTCCTGAAAAGGACTATCGTCCTTCAAGGATATTCCTAAAAAAGACTATTTTCCTTTAAGGATATTCCTGAAAAAGACTATCGTCCTCCAAGGATATTTCTGAAAAGGACTATCGTCCTTTAAGGATATTCCTGAAAAGGACTATCGTCCTTCAAGGATATACCTGAAAAAGACTATCGTCCTTTAAGGATATTTCTGAAAAGGACTATCGTTCTTCAAGGATAATCCTGAAAAAGACTATCGTCCTTTAAGGATATTCCTGAAAAAGACTATCGTCCTTCAAAGATATTCCTGAAAAGGACTATCGTCCTTCACGGATATTCCTGAAAACTCTCGTCCTTTAAGGATATTCCTAAAAAAGACTATCGTACTTCCAGGATATTCCTGAAAAGGACTATCGTCCTTCAAGCATATTCCTGAAAATGTCTATCGTCCTTTAAGGATATTCCTGAAAAGGACTATAAACCTTAAAGGATATTCCTGAAAAGGACTATCGTGATTCAAGGACATTCCTGAAAAAGACTATCGTCCTTCAAGGATATTCCTGAAAAGGACTATCGTGCTTCAAGGACATTCCTGAAGAAGACTATCGTCCTTTAAGCATATTCCTTAAAAAGACTATCTTCCTTTTAGAATATTCCTGAAAAAGACTATCGTCCTTGAAGGATATTCCTGAAAAGGACTATAGTCCTTCAAGGATATTCCTGAAAAAGACTATTGTCCTTTAAGGATATTTGTGAAAAGGACTGTCGTTTTTCAAGGATATTCCTGAAAAAGACTATTGTCCTTTTAGGATATTCCTGAAAAGTACTATCGTCCTTCAAGGATATTCCTGAAAAAGACTATTGTCCTTTAATATTCCTGATATTGACTATCGTCCTTTAAGGATATTCCTGAAAAAGACTATCGTTTTTCAAGGATATTCCTAAAAAAGACTATCGTCCTTTAAGGATATTCCTGAAAAGGACTATCGTTTTTCAAGGATATTCCTGAAAAAGACTATCGTCCTTTAAGGATATTCCTGAAAAGGACTATCGTTTTTCAAGGATATTCCTGAAAAAGACTATTTTCCTTTAAGGATATTCCTGAAAAGGACTATCGTCCTTTAAGGATATTCCTGAAAAAGACTATCGTCCTTTCAAGATATTCCTGAAAAGGACTATCGTTTTTCAAGGATATTCCTGAAAAAGACTATCGTCCTTCAAGAATATTCCTGAAAAGGAATTTAGTCCTTCAAAAATATTCCTAAAAAAGACTATTGTCCTTTAAGGATATTCCTGAAAAGGACTATCGTCCTTCAAGGATATTCCTGAAAAAGACTAATAGTCCTTCAAGGATATTCCTGAAAAAGACTATTGTCCTTTATGGATATTCCTGAAAATGACTATCGACCTTCAAAGATATTTTTGAAAAGGACTATCGTTATTTAAGGATATTCCTGAAAAAGACTATTGTCCTTTGAGGATATTCCTGAAAAGGAATTAAGTCCTTCAAAGATATTCCTAAAAAAGACTATTGTCCTTTAAGGATATTCCTAAAAAGGACTATCGTCCTTCAAGGATATTCCTGAAAAAGACTAATATAGTCCGTTTATGGATATTCTGAAAAGGATATCGTCCAAGGATAAAAAAGACTATCGTCCTTTGTCGACTATTATAAGGATATTCCTGAAAAGGACTATCGTCCTTCAAGGATATTCCTGAAAAAGACTATCGTCCTTCAAGGATATTCCTGAAAAGGACTATCGTCCTTCAAGGATAATCCTGGAAACGACTTTCGTCCTTCAAGGATATTCCTGAAAAGGACTATCGTCCTTCAAGGATATTCCTGAAACGGACTTTTGTCCTTCAAGGATATTCCTGAAAAGGACTATAGTCCTTCAAGGATATTCCTGAAAAAGACTATTGTCCTTTAAGAATATTCCTGGAAAGAACTATCGTCCTTCAAGAATATTCCTGAAAAGTACTATCGTCCTTCAAGGATATTCCTGAAAAGGACTATAGTTCTTCAAGGATATTCCTGAAACAGACTATCATCCTTTAAGGATATTCCTAAAAAGGACTATCGTCCTTTAAGGATATTCTTGAAAAGGACTATCGTCCTTCAAGGATATTCCTAAAAAGGACTATCGTTTTTCAAGAATATTCCTGAAAAGTACTATCGTCCTTCAAGGATATTCCTGAAAAGGACTATCGTCCTTCAAGGATATTCCTAAAAAGGACTATCGTTTTTCAAGAATATTCCTGAAAAGTACTATCGTCCTTCAAGGATATTCCTGAAAAGGACTATAGTCCTTCAAGGATATTCCTGAAACAGACTATCATCCTTTAAGGATATTCCTAAAAAGGACTATCGTCCTTTAAGGATATTCTTGAAAAGGACTATCGTCCTTCAAGGATATTCCTAAAAAGGACTATCGTTTTTCAAGGATATTCCTGAAAAGGACTATCGTCCTTCAAGGATATTCCTCAAAAGGACTATCGTCCTTCAAGGATATTCTTAAAAAGGACTATCGTTATTTAAGGATATTCCTGAAAAGGAATTTAGTTCTTCAAGGATATTCCCGAAATAGACTATTGTCCTTTAAGAATATTCCTGAAAAGGACTATCGTCCTTCAAGGATATTCCTAAAAAAGACTATTTTCCTTTAAGGATATTCCTGAAAAAGACTATCGTCCTCCAAGGATATTTCTGAAAAGGACTATCGTCCTTTAAGGATATTCCTGAAAAGGACTATCGTCCTTCAAGGATATACCTGAAAAAGACTATCGTCCTTTAAGGATATTTCTGAAAAGGACTATCGTTCTTCAAGGATAATCCTGAAAAAGACTATCGTCCTTTAAGGATATTCCTGAAAAAGACTATCGTCCTTCAAAGATATTCCTGAAAAGGACTATCGTCCTTCACGGATATTCCTGAAAAAGACTATCTTCCTAAAGGATATTCCTGAAAAAGACTATCGTCCTTCAAGGATATTCCTGAAAAAGACTATCGTCCTTCAAGCATATTCCTGAAAATGTCTATCGTCCTTTAAGGATATTCCTGAAAAGGACTATAAACCTTAAAGGATATTCCTGAAAAGGACTATCGTGATTCAAGGACATTCCTGAAAAAGACTATCGTCCTTCAAGGATATTCCTGAAAAGGACTATCGTGCTTCAAGGACATTCCTGAAGAAGACTATCGTCCTTTAAGCATATTCCTTAAAAAGACTATCTTCCTTTTAGAATATTCCTGAAAAAGACTATCGTCCTTGAAGGATATTCCTGAAAAGGACTATTGTCCTTCAAGGATATTCCAGAAAAGGACTATCGTCCTATAAGGATATTCCTGAAAAAGGCTATCGTCCTTCAAGGATGTTACTGACAAAGACTATCGTCCTTAAAGGATGTTTCTGAAAAAGACTATCCTTCTTCAAGGATATTCCTGAAATGGACTATCGTCCTTTAAGGATATTCTTGAAAAAGACTATCCTCCTGCAAGGATATTCCTGAAATGGACTATCGTCCTTTAAGGATATTCTTGAAAAAGGCTATCGTCCTTCAAGGATGTTCCTGACAAAGAATATCCTTCTTCAAGGATATTCCTGAAAATTGACTATCGTCTTTCAAGGATATTTCTGAAAAGGACTATCGTCCTTTAAGGATGTTCCTGAAAAAGACTATCCTCCTTCAAGGATATTCCTGAAAAGGACTATCGTCCTTCAAGGATATACCTGAAAAGGACTATCGTCCTTCAAGGATAATCCTGAAAAGGACTATCGTCCATCAAGGATATTCCTGAAAAGGACTATCTTCCTTCAAGGATATTCCTGAAAAGGACTATCGTCCTTCAAGGATATTCCTGAAAAGGATTATCGTCCATCAAGAATAATCCTGAAAAGGACTATTGTCCTTCAAGGATATTCCTAAAAAGGACTATCGTCCTTCAAGGATATTCCTGAAAAAGACTATCGTCCTTCACGGATATACCTGAAAAGGACTATCGTCCTTCAAGTATATTCGTGAATAAGACTATCATCCTTTAAGGATATTCCTGAAAAGGACTATCATCCTTCAAGGATATTCCTGAAAAGGACTCTCGTCCTTCAAGGATATTTCTGAAAAGGATTATAATCCTTAAAGGATAATCCTGAAAAGGACTATCGTCCTTCAAGGATATTCGTGAAAAAGACTATCGTCCTTACAGGATATTCTTAAAAAAACTATCGTCCTTCAAGGATATTCCTGAAAAAGACTATCGTCCTTCACGGATATACCTGAAAAGGACTATCGTCCTTCAAGGATAATCCTGAAAAGGACTATCGTCCATCAAGGATATTCCTGAAAAGGACTATCTTCCTTCAAGGATATTCCTGAAAAGGACTATCGTCCTTCAAGGATATTCCTGAAAAGGATTATCGTCCTTCAAGAATAATCCTGAAAAGGACTATTGTCCTTCAAGGATATTCCTGAAAAGGACTATCGTCCTTCAAGGATATTCCTGAAAAGGATTATCGTCCTTCAAGAATAATCCTGAAAAGGACTATCGTCCTTCAAGGATATTCGTGAATAAGACTATCATCCTTTGAGGATATTCCTGAAAAGGACTATTGTCCTTCAAGGATATTCCAGAAAAGGACTATCGTCCTATAAGGATATTCCTGAAAAAGGCTATCGTCCTTCAAGGATGTTACTGACAAAGACTATCGTCCTTCAAGGATGTTTCTGAAAAAGACTATCCTTCTTCACGGATATACCTGAAAAGGACTATCGTCCATCAAGGATATTCCTGAAAAGAACTATCTTCCTTCAAGGATATTCCTGAAAAGGACTATCGTCCTTCAAGGATATTCCTGAAAAGGACTATCGTCCTTCAAGTATAATCCTGAAAAGGACTATCTTCCTTCAAGAATAATCCTGAAAAGGACTATCTTCCTTCAAGGATATTCCTGAAAAGGACTATCGTCCTTCAAGGATATTCTTAAAAAGGACTATCGTTATTTAAGGATATTCCTGAAAAGGAATTTAGTTCTTCAAGGATATTCCCGAAATAGACTATTGTCCTTTAAGAATATTCCTGAAAAGGACTATCGTCCTTCAAGGATATTCCTAAAAAAGACTATTTTCCTTTAAGGATATTCCTGAAAAAGACTATCGTCCTCCAAGGATATTTCTGAAAAGGACTATCGTCCTTTAAGGATATTCCTGAAAAGGACTATCGTCCTTCAAGGATATACCTGAAAAAGACTATCGTCCTTTAAGGATATTTCTGAAAAGGACTATCGTTCTTCAAGGATAATCCTGAAAAAGACTATCGTCCTTTAAGGATATTCCTGAAAAAGACTATCGTCCTTCAAAGATATTCCTGAAAAGGACTATCGTCCTTCACGGATATTCCTGAAAAAGACTATCTTCCTAAAGGATATTCCTGAAAAAGACTATCGTCCTTCAAGGATATTCCTGAAAAAGACTATCGTCCTTCAAGCATATTCCTGAAAATGTCTATCGTCCTTTAAGGATATTCCTGAAAAGGACTATAAACCTTAAAGGATATTCCTGAAAAGGACTATCGTGATTCAAGGACATTCCTGAAAAAGACTATCGTCCTTCAAGGATATTCCTGAAAAGGACTATCGTGCTTCAAGGACATTCCTGAAGAAGACTATCGTCCTTTAAGCATATTCCTTAAAAAGACTATCTTCCTTTTAGAATATTCCTGAAAAAGACTATCGTCCTTGAAGGATATTCCTGAAAAGGACTATTGTCCTTCAAGGATATTCCAGAAAAGGACTATCGTCCTATAAGGATATTCCTGAAAAAGGCTATCGTCCTTCAAGGATGTTACTGACAAAGACTATCGTCCTTAAAGGATGTTTCTGAAAAAGACTATCCTTCTTCAAGGATATTCCTGAAATGGACTATCGTCCTTTAAGGATATTCTTGAAAAAGACTATCCTCCTGCAAGGATATTCCTGAAATGGACTATCGTCCTTTAAGGATATTCTTGAAAAAGGCTATCGTCCTTCAAGGATGTTCCTGACAAAGACTATCCTTCTTCAAGGATATTCCTGAAAATTGACTATCGTCTTTCAAGGATATTTCTGAAAAGGACTATCGTCCTTTAAGGATGTTCCTGAAAAAGACTATCCTCCTTCAAGGATATTCCTGAAAAGGACTATCGTCCTTCAAGGATATACCTGAAAAGGACTATCGTCCTTCAAGGATAATCCTGAAAAGGACTATCGTCCATCAAGGATATTCCTGAAAAGGACTATCTTCCTTCAAGGATATTCCTGAAAAGGACTATCGTCCTTCAAGGATATTCCTGAAAAGGATTATCGTCCATCAAGAATAATCCTGAAAAGGACTATTGTCCTTCAAGGATATTCCTAAAAAGGACTATCGTCCTTCAAGGATATTCCTGAAAAAGACTATCGTCCTTCACGGATATACCTGAAAAGGACTATCGTCCTTCAAGGATATTCGTGAATAAGACTATCATCCTTTAAGGATATTCCTGAAAAGGACTATCATCCTTCAAGGATATTCCTGAAAAGGACTCTCGTCCTTCAAGGATATTCCTGAAAAGGATTATAATCCTTAAAGGATAATCCTGAAAAGGACTATCGTCCTTCAAGGATATTCGTGAAAAAGACTATCGTCCTTACAGGATATTCTTAAAAAAACTATCGTCCTTCAAGGATATTCCTGAAAAAGACTATCGTCCTTCACGGATATACCTGAAAAGGACTATCGTCCTTCAAGGATAATCCTGAAAAGGACTATCGTCCATCAAGGATATTCCTGAAAAGGACTATCTTCCTTCAAGGATATTCCTGAAAAGGACTATCGTCCTTCAAGGATATTCCTGAAAAGGATTATCGTCCTTCAAGAATAATCCTGAAAAGGACTATTGTCCTTCAAGGATATTCCTGAAAAGGACTATCGTCCTTCAAGGATATTCCTGAAAAGGATTATCGTCCTTCAAGAATAATCCTGAAAAGGACTATCGTCCTTCAAGGATATTCGTGAATAAGACTATCATCCTTTGAGGATATTCCTGAAAAGGACTATTGTCCTTCAAGGATATTCCAGAAAAGGACTATCGTCCTATAAGGATATTCCTGAAAAAGGCTATCGTCCTTCAAGGATGTTACTGACAAAGACTATCGTCCTTCAAGGATGTTTCTGAAAAAGACTATCCTTCTTCACGGATATACCTGAAAAGGACTATCGTCCATCAAGGATATTCCTGAAAAGAACTATCTTCCTTCAAGGATATTCCTGAAAAGGACTATCGTCCTTCAAGGATATTCCTGAAAAGGACTATCGTCCTTCAAGAATAATCCTGAAAAGGACTATCTTCCTTCAAGAATAATCCTGAAAAGGACTATCTTCCTTCAAGGATATTCCTGAAAAGGACTATCGTCCTTCAAGGATATTCCTGAAAAGGATTATCGTCCTTCAAGAATAATCCTGAAAAGGACTATTGTCCTTCAAGGATATTCCTGAAAAGGATTATCGTCCTTCAAGAATAATCCTGAAAAGGACTATCTTCCTTCAAGGATATTCCTGAAAAGGACTATCGTCCTTCAAGGATATTCCTGAAAAGGATTATCGTCCTTCAAGAATAATCCTGAAAAGGACTATTGTCCTTCAAGGATATTCCTGAAAAGGACTTTCCTCCTTTAAGGATATTCCTGAAAATGACTATCGTCCTTCAAGGATATTCCTGAAAAGGACTATTATCCTTCAAGGATATTCCTGAAAAAGACTATCTTCCTAAAGGATATTCCTGAAAAGGACTATCGTCCTTCAAGGATATTCCTGAAAAGGATTATCGTCCTTCAAGAATAATCCTGAAAAGGACTATCTTCCTTCAAGGATATTCCTGAAAAGGACTATCGTCCTTCAAGGATATTCCTGAAAAGGATTATCGTCCTTCAAGAATAATCCTGAAAAGGACTATTGTCCTTCAAGGATATTCCTGAAAAGGACTTTCCTCCTTTAAGGATATTCCTGAAAATGACTATCGTCCTTCAAGGATATTCCTGAAAAGGACTATTATCCTTCAAGGATATTCCTGAAAAAGACTATCTTCCTAAAGGATATTCCTGAAAAAGACTATCGTCCTTCAAGGATATTCCTGAAAAAGACTATCGTCCTTCAAGGATATTCCTGAAAAGGACTATCGTCCTTAAAACGTAGTCCTGAAAAGGACTATCATCCTTCAAGGATATTCCTCAAAAAGACTATCGTCCTTCAAGGATATTCCTGAAAAAGACTATCGTCCTTCAAGGATATTCCTGAAAAAGACTATCATCCTTCAAGGATATTCCTGAAAAGGACTATTATCCTTCAAGGATATTCCTGAAAAAGACTATCTTCCTAAAGGATATTCCTGAAAAAGACTATCGTCCTTCAAGGATATTCCTGAAAAAGACTATCGTCCTTCAAGGATATTCCTGAAAAGGACTATCGTCCTTAAAACGTAGTCCTGAAAAGGACTATCATCCTTCAAGGATATTCTTAAAAAAACTATCGTCCTTCAAGGATATTCCTGAAAAAGACTATCGTCCTTCACGGATATACCTGAAAAGGACTATCGTCCATCAAGGATATTCCTGAAAAGGACTATCTTCCTTCAAGGATATTCCTGAAAAGGACTATCGTCCTTCAAGGATATTCCTGAAAAGGATTATCGTCCTTCAAGAATAATCCTGAAAAGGACTATCTTCCTTCAAGGATATTCCTGAAAAGGACTATCGTCCTTCAAGGATATTCCTGAAAAGGATTATCGTCCTTCAAGAATAATCCTGAAAAGGACTATTGTCCTTCAAGGATATTCCTGAAAAGGACTTTCCTCCTTTAAGGATATTCCTGAAAATGACTATCGTCCTTCAAGGATATTCCTGAAAAGGACTATTATCCTTCAAGGATATTCCTGAAAAAGACTATCTTCCTAAAGGATATTCCTGAAAAAGACTATCGTCCTTCAAGGATATTCCTGAAAAAGACTATCGTCCTTCAAGGATATTCCTGAAAAGGACTATCGTCCTTAAAACGTAGTCCTGAAAAGGACTATCATCCTTCAAGGATATTCCTCAAAAAGACTATCGTCCTTCAAGGATATTCCTGAAAAAGACTATCGTCCTTCAAGGATATTCCTGAAAAAGACTATCATCCTTCAAGGATATTCCTGAAAAAGACTATCGTCCTTAGAGCATATTCCTGAAAAACACTATCGCCCTTCAAGGATATTCCAGAAAAAGACTATCGTTCTTCAAGGATATTCCTGAAAAAGACTATCGTCCTTTAAGGACATTCCTGAAAAAGACTATCGTCCTTCAAGGATATTCCTGAGAAAGACTATCGTCCTTCAAGGATATTCCTGAAAAAGACTATCGTCTTTCAAGGATATTCCTGAAAAAGTCTATCGTCCTTCAAGGATATTCCTGAAAAAGACTATCGGCCTTCAAAGGTAGTCCTGAAAAAGACTATCGTCCTTCAAGGATATTCCTGAAAAGGGCTATCGTCCTTCAAGGATATTTCTGTAAAAGACTATCGTCCTTAAAGGATATTCCTGATAAGGACTATCGTCCTTCAAGGATATTCCTGATAAGGACTATCGTCCTTTAAGGACATTCCTGAAAAAGACTATCGTCCTTCAAGGATATTCCTGAAAAGGACTATCGTCTTTCAAGTATATTCCTGAAAAGGACTATCGTCTTTCAAGTATATTCCTGAAAAAGACTATCGTCCTTAGAGCATATTCCTGAAAAACACTATCGCCCTTCAAGGATATTCCTGAAAAAGACTATCTTCCTTCAAGGATATTCCTGAAAAGGACTATCGTCCTTCAAGGATATTCCTGAAAAGGATTATCGTCCTTCAAGAATAATCCTGAAAAGGACTATTGTCCTTCAAGGATATTCCTGAAAAGGACTTTCCTCCTTTAAGGATATTCCTGAAAATGACTATCGTCCTTCAAGGATATTCCTGAAAAGGACTATTATCCTTCAAGGATATTCCTGAAAAAGACTATCTTCCTAAAGGATATTCCTGAAAAAGACTATCGTCCTTCAAGGATATTCCTGAAAAAGACTATCGTCCTTCAAGGATATTCCTGAAAAGGACTATCGTCCTTAAAACGTAGTCCTGAAAAGGACTATCATCCTTCAAGGATATTCCTCAAAAAGACTATCGTCCTTCAAGGATATTCCTGAAAAAGACTATCGTCCTTCAAGGATATTCCTGAAAAAGACTATCATCCTTCAAGGATATTCCTGAAAAGGACTATTATCCTTCAAGGATATTCCTGAAAAAGACTATCTTCCTAAAGGATATTCCTGAAAAAGACTATCGTCCTTCAAGGATATTCCTGAAAAAGACTATCGTCCTTCAAGGATATTCCTGAAAAGGACTATCGTCCTTAAAACGTAGTCCTGAAAAGGACTATCATCCTTCAAGGATATTCTTAAAAAAACTATCGTCCTTCAAGGATATTCCTGAAAAAGACTATCGTCCTTCACGGATATACCTGAAAAGGACTATCGTCCATCAAGGATATTCCTGAAAAGGACTATCTTCCTTCAAGGATATTCCTGAAAAGGACTATCGTCCTTCAAGGATATTCCTGAAAAGGATTATCGTCCTTCAAGAATAATCCTGAAAAGGACTATCTTCCTTCAAGGATATTCCTGAAAAGGACTATCGTCCTTCAAGGATATTCCTGAAAAGGATTATCGTCCTTCAAGAATAATCCTGAAAAGGACTATTGTCCTTCAAGGATATTCCTGAAAAGGACTTTCCTCCTTTAAGGATATTCCTGAAAATGACTATCGTCCTTCAAGGATATTCCTGAAAAGGACTATTATCCTTCAAGGATATTCCTGAAAAAGACTATCTTCCTAAAGGATATTCCTGAAAAAGACTATCGTCCTTCAAGGATATTCCTGAAAAAGACTATCGTCCTTCAAGGATATTCCTGAAAAGGACTATCGTCCTTAAAACGTAGTCCTGAAAAGGACTATCATCCTTCAAGGATATTCCTCAAAAAGACTATCGTCCTTCAAGGATATTCCTGAAAAAGACTATCGTCCTTCAAGGATATTCCTGAAAAAGACTATCATCCTTCAAGGATATTCCTGAAAAAGACTATCGTCCTTAGAGCATATTCCTGAAAAACACTATCGCCCTTCAAGGATATTCCAGAAAAAGACTATCGTTCTTCAAGGATATTCCTGAAAAAGACTATCGTCCTTTAAGGACATTCCTGAAAAAGACTATCGTCCTTCAAGGATATTCCTGAGAAAGACTATCGTCCTTCAAGGATATTCCTGAAAAAGACTATCGTCTTTCAAGGATATTCCTGAAAAAGTCTATCGTCCTTCAAGGATATTCCTGAAAAGGACTATCGGCCTTCAAAGGTAGTCCTGAAAAAGACTATCGTCCTTCAAGGATATTCCTGAAAAGGGCTATCGTCCTTCAAGGATATTTCTGTAAAAGACTATCGTCCTTAAAGGATATTCCTGATAAGGACTATCGTCCTTCAAGGATATTCCTGATAAGGACTATCGTCCTTTAAGGACATTCCTGAAAAAGACTATCGTCCTTCAAGGATATTCCTGAAAAGGACTATCGTCTTTCAAGTATATTCCTGAAAAGGACTATCGTCTTTCAAGTATATTCCTGAAAAAGACTATCGTCCTTAGAGCATATTCCTGAAAAACACTATCGCCCTTCAAGGATATTCCTGAAAAAGACTATCGTCCTTTAAGGATATTCGTGGAAAGGACTATCGACTTTCAAGGATATTCCTGAAAAAGACTATGGTCCTTCAAGTATATTCCTGAAAAAGACTATAGTCCTTCAAGGATATTCCTGAAAAAGACTATCGTCCTTTAAGGATATTCCTGAAAAAGACTATCGTCCTTTAAGGATATTCCTGAAAAAGACTATCGTCCTTCAAGGATATTCCTGAAAAAGACTATCGTCCTTTAAGGATATTCCTGAAAAAGACTATCGTCCTTTAAGGATATTCGTGGAAAGGACTATCGACTTTCAAGGATATTCCTGAAAAAGACTATGGTCCTTCAAGTATATTCCTGAAAAAGACTATAGTCCTTTAAGGATATTCCTGAAAAGGACTATCGTCCTTCATACGAAGTCCTGAAAAAGACTATGGTCCTTCAAGTATATTCCTGAAAAAGACTATCGTCCTTTAAGGACATTCCTGAAAAAGACTATCGTCCTTCAAGGATAATCCTGAAAAGGACTATCGTCTTTCAAGTATATTCCTGAAAAAGACTATCGTCCTTCAAGTATATTCCTGAAAAGAACTATAGTCCTTCAAGGATAATCCTGAAAAGGACTATCGTCTTTCAAGTATATTCCTGAAAAAGACTATCGTCCTTTAAGGATATTCCTGAAAAAGACTATCGTCCTTTAAGGATATTCGTGGAAAGGACTATCGACTTTCAAGGATATTCCTGAAAAAGACTATGGTCCTTCAAGTATATTCCTGAAAAAGACTATAGTCCTTTAAGGATATTCCTGAAAAGGACTATCGTCCTTCATACGAAGTCCTGAAAAAGACTATCGTCCTTCAAGTATATTCCTGAAAAAGACTATCGTCCTTTAAGGACATTCCTGAAAAAGACTATCGTCCTTCAAGGATAATCCTGAAAAGGACTATCGTCTTTCAAGTATATTCCTGAAAAAGACTATCGTCCTTCAAGTATATTCCTGAAAAGAACTATAGTCCTTCAAGGATAATCCTGAAAAGGACTATCGTCTTTCAAGTATATTCCTGAAAAAGACTATCGTCCTTTAAGGACATTCCTGAAAAAGACTATCGTCCTTCAAGGATATTCCTGAAAAGGGCTATCGTCCTTCAAGGATATTCCTGAAAAGGACTATCGTCCTTTAAGGACATTCCTGAAAAAGACTATCGTCCTTCAAGGATATTCCTGAGAAAGACTATCGTCCTTCAAGGATATTCCTGAAAAAGACTATCGTCTTTCAAGTATATTCCTGAAAAAGACTATCGTCCTTAGAGCATATTCCTGAAAAACACTATCGCCCTTCAAGGATATTCCTGAAAAAGACTATCGTCCTTTAAGGATATTCGTGGAAAGGACTATCGACTTTCAAGGATATTCCTGAAAAAGACTATGGTCCTTCAAGTATATTCCTGAAAAAGACTATAGTCCTTTAAGGATATTCCTGAAAAGGACTATCGTCCTTCATACGAAGTCCTGAAAAAGACTATGGTCCTTCAAGTATATTCCTGAAATAGACTATCGTCCTTCAAGGATATTCCTGAAAAAGACTATCGTCCTTTAAGGATATTCCTGAAAAAGACTATCGTCCTTTAAGGATATTCCTGAAAAAGTCTATCGTCCTTGAAGGATATTCCTGAAAAGGACTATCATCCTTCAAGGATAATCCTGAAAATAACTATCGACCTTCGCTATTGCAGAGATGGTCACCTGAACCTCTGACTACTTCACAAGGGCTAAAGGTCGTGCATATTTGTTTTTGTATATCATCACTATAAACATTATATGTGATGACAGATTGCTAGCCCATCGCCCAATAGATTCCATTCACCCCCAGTCCGTTAGTTACAAAAAAACACAATTAATTACCATAGAAATAAAACAAAATATTTTAATAAGGAATTCTTTTTATTCAATAACGATATTCATTTACTTATTTATACAAATTATTGACTTAGCTTTAATATAACACTTTATTTACAAGGCACGTAAGCCTTTGTCGCCTTTTACTAATCATAGATCACTAGTCCACTATATTCACTATCTAAATAAGAAGTTGTAGCCAAGTAGAATACTACGGTTAGGGAAAACATCGTGAGGAAACCTACCTGTTCCACGAACAGGTAATAGTTAGTGCTTGTAAACGGCGACATGGCTTACCACCTGTCACATTGAGTACTGACTATCTGGTCAATACGTGGGTTCGAAATGGATATAGAATTACTACCTTCGCAATTGCGGAGATGGACACTTGAACCTCTGACTACCCCGCAAAGGTTAATGGTCGTGAACGCGTTTGCATTGGTCTTTTTGTAGCCAAGTGGGTAAGACCTCTGACCTCTTATTAGCCCTAGGTTCGAATTCCGGTTCTGGCATGTACCAATGAATGAAATTTAAATGTGTTTTTCATTTACGTACATAATTTACAGTCGCTAACGTTGAGGTAAAAAACCTGCGTATCCTTCGGGATAGGTAATATCCAGTGTGTGTATACGGCGATAAGGTTCACTACCTATCACGTTGGGTGCTGTTCATCTAGTGAAATTCGGTGGCTCATACCTACGGAATTTCGGAGATGGGCTTTCAAGTCTCTGACTAACCCACCATAATAAACACAAGAGTTAGGCCCTAACCCTTGTTGGGGTAGTCGATGGTTCAATGAATGATAAGCTACTTCTATGGCCAAACCCACGTGTTGACCAGATAGTCAGTACCTTGCGTGACAGATGGTAAGCCGTGTCGCCATTTACAAGCACTGACTATATATACGTTTATTTATATTTTTATCTTCTATAACAGGTAAAATCTTCGGAGCCTTTAGTTTTATCTCCCCTTTAAAGGATTATGGACGTAAAAGTATACAGTAGACTAGTAATCAATAACTGTTAAAGGCAAATTTCAACTATTATCAATACATAAATATATTGACCATGGAGTAATTAATAAGAGGAGTGGGCCTTACGCAATATTTGTATGGAAACTAGCGTGGCATTACGCGGGGTGAAACGAGGTACGCGGGATGGAGGGGAGATATTACAACCAATTAAAACGCGGCATCGACCAATCAAATCAGGTATCTTCTTTCTACTACACATTTTTAGACTCCGCACCAATTAAAACACGCCATTTGGACTCCGCACCGCGTAACGGGAACCGCTCCTTTCGCCGGGGCCTCTTTATATTTGGTTCGTGATATTGATATACTTTACGACATTACACTTTCGGGGTATTCAGAGACTTGAATGACTATTTTACCAGTTAACCAACGTGATAGGTTGTGAGTCCATCGACGTATATTTATAGGGGGTATGTTGATATGTAGGTATATTTGGAATAAAATTCTCTTCATAATAAATATATATGTATTATATATGATTATGTATTGATAGTAATTACAATTAAAATTTACAATTATCCTTAACTTAATAATTACAAACATATTTACAATATTACATATTACACTTCACGACTATTAACCCTTGCGGGGTAGTCAGATGTTTGTGCGTTCATTTACGAAGTAACGTAAAATAAGCAATAGTTATAAATTAATCTATTGCCAATCGATTAACATGCGAACCTCTGACTACCCCGCAAGGGTTAATAGTCGTGAATATTAAAACTACGGTGTCTTCATAAAAACGAAATAATTACAACAAATATACATATATTCACGCCTCTACCTCCCTAAGGCATAAGCAGAGACTAAGTCACCTGGAATGGGTGACAAATCTCTTGCTTCACTCACACCCATTAACCTTCTCATACATGCTCTTCTGTGGGTCAATTCTACTAATGTTTCTAGCAGAAGTTCAATATCAGATCAGTAATAGTGTGAAGTTGGTAGTGGAATAGCAAAAGTGATTAATAACTAACGGGACTTATCGCGTATGTTTTTATATAATAAAGGTAACTTTATGGTATAAAAACATACGCGATAAGTCCCGTTAGTTATTAATCATGAGTGTAAATCGCGAATCTCTTAAAACTATGAATAGCAAAGGGACAAATTTCGGCATTTTTAAAGCCATATTTTGACACTTTTGCTGTCATTATTGGTGAAATTTGACACTTTATAATCCACTACCAACTTCACACTGTTACGCAAGTGATATTCAATTGCGATCGTGCTAAAACGCATTAGTAGACTTGGGCCTTGCGAAGAAAGTCAACAAAAATAAAATATTTTTCAAAAAACAAGAAATTAATATCACATATACCAATTTTAAATTGCTAAAAAATCAACTAGCGGTTCCGGGTTCGATGCCCGGAAGTGAAATATCAAGGAATGTTTTCACAGTCTTAAATATACATATACATTCACGTCCTTTAATCCCTTTCGGGGTGGACAGAACCTCGGAAATATCTCCTAGGTCATTTTTTGCATAAGGTTATAATATGGAACATTGGTGACAGGTTGCTAGCCCATCGCCCAATAGATTCCATTGACCCCTAGTCCCTTAGTCGTATTTTCTATAAAGACACCATTTAATGACTTAATTATTGGAATGTCATAATAATTCGACGCACAAGCATAAATAAATTGTTTTTAAATAAATATTTTTACGATGTTTCGTTTTTATATGTATATGTTATTTATTTATGTATGAGATCGAGATTTTTTCACAAGAAAACATAGTTTTTTTTACTTAAAAACATTGAAAACATAATGACTTTTATCCCTTTTGGGGTATTCAGAGACATAACTGTAATTTAAGTTTACTTGTGAGTAACATACGTGCTACAAAAGGTAAGTATATTACTATAAGACACTGTCATAAAAAATGTTAAGCAATGCTGGGTATGGTCAATAATTAGATGGGTAACCACGTAAAACATTAGATTGTGTAATTTGTAGTATAATTTTATCAGAAATAGTTTTAACGAGTATTAATAGTTTATAGTCAATATCTACGAGTGCTCATTTATTTACCATCTGTCACGTTTTGTAACTCAGGACTCTATTTACCCCAAATAGTTTAAAAACAATGTTAATATTTATATAACAGAACATAATTTTCATATTAAATAACATAATATCTGATTTTAGATCATATTAAAAAAATTAATAAATATATAACAATTTTTTTTATACAATATCAAATACATATAACACTATTGCACTATTAAATCACATACATACATATATTCACGCCCATTCCCGAAAGGGATAAACAGACTTAGCCACCTTGAATGACAAATCTCTTACTTCACTCACACCCATTAACCTTCACATATACACATAGTATTAACATTATTTACATACATACATATGTTTTGACTTATAGGACTGATTTATACTATCCTTAGGTACCGGGTTCTATTCTCGATCGTGAAGGATTTCGTGAGGAAACCTACTTATCTATGGATTAAAATATAAAGACAAACGAGTTTACGACCATAAACCCTTGTGGGATAGTCAGAGGTTCAGGTGTCCATCTCCGCAATTGCGAAGGTAGTAATTCTATGGACACCTCGAACCCACGTGTTGAGCAATCAGTACTCAATGTGCCAGGTGGTAAGCCATGTAATATTATGTCCAAATATGCGATGGACATGAATTCTGGTTCAAAATAGACGTTTGAGTAGTCAATAGAGAATATGGAGAATGTATGTGAAGGTTCTATCTACCTTCATAGCGATCAAATATTTTACAATCATATTTTTAGTTATAATTAATTAGTTACAAATTTATTACAGTTTATACATAATTTTAAAGACGACGAACGAAGTGATATTATATCTGCTAGTCTCTGTCCACCCCGAAAGGGATTAAAGGACGTGAATGTACATTTAAAGACAATTACAGTTACATAACAATTATAAGTTACAAAAGTCCGATGTAAAACAGGTAGTTAATACCTATTTAAAAATAGGTAGATTTCCTCACTCAACCCTAACACTTAAATATCACCACATAACACTATTTACACTATATATTACACTTTTTACAAAGATATCATCACATTACGCTATTACTTCTCCGCTAAAAGCTCGCAACTCTTCAGTCATCACAAAACGAAACACCGACATCTACCGGTCGCAATTAGAACTACGTACACCACCTATGCTGTCATCTAGGCAAATGATAGTTAAACTACAACGCCGACGTCAATATTGTTTACTCTTTCTATCATTATGTAGAAAGAGAGATAGCAGTATGGTTTTCGTAGAGCGTTTCCTTTTACTTGTTTAAGAAAAAAATTGGGACTTGAATAAAATACAACTAGCTACCGTTCTTTCCGTATGATTTCTTCCATATTGTCCCTAACCAAAATGTTATATAGCAAATTCTCTCTACAATATATAACAAACTCTTCGTTTAAAGTTTACTTGTTCTATGATCTTTGTCTACCTCCCTATAGGTAAAGAAACGTGAAAAACAAGAAAGTATGTTCTAGTCACCCCTAGTTTACGATCTCTGCCTACCTCTCTATACGAAATCGGACGTGATTTGTATCTATGTTCTATTCACCATAGTCCCTTAATCACTTTTTACAAAATAACTCGATTCCATTCTATCAAGTACCTAACAGCACAGGTGATAATAATTCAGACACTAACTCAAAATTAATGAGTTAACGCTACACAACTCTATTCACCTCAGGCACACATGTATGTATCAATGTCTCTATGTATGTACACTTTATGTGTCTATGTAACATATTACATTTAAATCGTCAATAAATTTTGTATTAAATGGTTTGAAACCAGTGGAGACCAGTTTAAACCGGTTATAACCAGTTTGAACTAGATTAAACCGCCTCTTCAATAATACCTATATATTATATAGGTAAGGATTTTTTATAAGGGCACAGTTTAACACTGTATTTAAAGTGACATGTCGCTACTATATTAAAATTGGAATAATATTATTAAACCTACATTTTTTTATGTAATTACGATCCAGATATTGAATAAAAAGAACATACACATATGTATATTCACGCCTTTACATCCCTTATGGGATAGGCAGAGACTTTCAGAGACCTTGACAAATCTCCCTTGCTTCATTCACACCCATTAACCTTCTCATACACGCTCTTCTAAATTGGTTTAATAACATTATTTCAATCATCTGATCAATTTAGTAGCCATTTTAGATTGTCACTAGGGTCCTTAATTTTGACGTATGACGTCACAACTGTCAGTCAGTATTAATTGAACAGTTGTCTGTCACTATGGTTTACAACTTATTATTTATCTTATAGTACATTCGCATTAAGAAAATAGTGACGTCATCATGTTCCCACGATTTGACCAATAAGACGTGACAACTGTTGTCTACAATTGGTCAATGTGAATTGTTTTCTCATTAACTAACGTGTTATTGGTCAGTTTAACCTCTGATTATCATGACGTCACTATTTACTTAACGCGAATAGCCTATAGGGTGCTTAAATATTGACATATGACGTCACAACTGTCAGTCTGTATTAATTGAACAGTTGCCAGTCAGTATGATTTAAAACGTATTATTTATCTTAGTGAGTTCTTATAGTTGAATGGTGGGTTTCAATCAGTGTGCCTTGGTGAAGTGAAGGATTGTTAAGCCTTCGTATTGCTGGACCGGTGGCCATAAGGCGGTTATCACGCCATGAACATTCCTGAAATTAAAGATACATTAAATACATTTGTATAAAAAATATGTATAAACAAAGTAATACATACAAATATGTGCGCAGACATTTTAAATTTATGTATGTATATAGCGATTATATACTAATTACGTATATTGAAGAGGGGTTAAAATGGATACGAATTTCCTTCCTAACCTAACCCCACCATTAACCCTTGCGGGGAAATGCAATGACCACCTCGAACCTACGTGTTGACCAGATAGTCAGCACTCAATGTGACTGGGGGTTAGTCGTGTCGCCATTTACAAGCACTAACTATTACCTATTCTATTTAGATTATTATTTCTATTTTTATATAAATATATAAAAATACACACGTGTGTGTGTCGTATTTACTAAATACAATAAAAATAAAGATATATGTAGGAATACGTGGGATTCCTCATGATATTTTCCTTCACCGTATTTCATACATTTCTTCAACGTACTTATATTTCACACACACATACATACCCCGCCCATCTCCCCTAAAGGGGAGGCAGAGATCATATAACCTTATACACATACCTATCCCTACCACCGTCTCTCTCACACGGTGAGGCTCCTGATCAGCTGTTGTGCCAGCTGGCCGTAGACTCGCTGATCGCCCGACAGGCGGCGCAAGCGTAGCGCTGCGCCACTGCGCTCTAGGGCTATGTGTACGCCATCTGTGGTTACAATTGGGGAAGTTATAGATGTAAAATTAAAGGAACCTACATATATAGACGCTTCTACGTCACTAACGGGATAGGCAGAGATCAAAGTTACCCATTTGTCTTGGTTCTGAAAAATCTGTCATGCCTCGCTCATACTAAGCAATCTTTTCATAAATTCTGTACGCAACGTACCTTATATACGTTGAGTACGTACTTTGGAAAAGAATGCACGACATTTATATATCACACACACACGACTAAACGTAATTATATCACAGTCATATAGCCGACATATTGAACCATGTAACTACTTGTGACCATTATAACTACTTATAACCGCCGAGTGTGTATCAGAATATGAATGAAACCGTCCTGATATATATATATATATATATTACTCCACGAACCACCATAATCATAACAGTCACATTAAAAGAACCTATAACCACCAAACGCACACAACTAACCAGAGTACTGCAACGAAATAGCATCGCCAGCCGCCGTGAAATGCGTCGGCGGGGGAACCAGTCTCCGCGCCAATTCCCTCAGCTCCCCTGCAGAGGGACTGAAGGGGATCCAGAGGTCCCCAGGGATCTCTTACGACACGCCGGAACCCAAGCCATCTTACATACATACACATCACGGGCTAGGCTTCGATTAATAAAGCCTATTGCTTGCTCAAGTCTTTAGCCTCATTCACACCTATTAACCTTTGCATATACGCTCTTCTGTTCTTCACGCTATTTACTTTATGTGCTTTACACACGTGTTTTGAGAGGAATATTCAACCTTTATGTTCACATACAAATACACATGACATAATGATATGACAGTAATATAGAGTAGATATTGAAATAGAATAACTTTTATAAGTACCTATAACCGCCGAGTGTGTATCAGAATATGGATGAAACCGTCGCGACGCGTCGTGATATCTCTATATTATTCCACGAACTACCATAATTATAACAGTCAAATAATACTGAATTGCAACTTTAGAAAAACCTATAACAGTGAAGTGTCTACAACTAACCAGAGTACTGCAACGAAATAGCATCCCCAGCTGCCGTGAAATGCGTCGGCGGGGGCACCAATCTCCTCGCCAATTCCCTCAGCTCCCCTGCAGAGGGACTGAAGGGGATCCAGAGGTCCCCAGAGATCTCTTACGACACGCCGGGACCCATGCCATCTTACATACATACACATCACGGTCTAGGCTTCTCAATAATGCCCATTGCTTTCTTAAGTCTTTAGCCTTATTCACACCTATTAACCTTTGCATATAAGCTCTTCTGTTCTTCACGCTATTTACCTTACGTTTACACAAGGGCCTTGAGAAGAATGTTCAACATATATGTACACACATACATACATATACATTCAGACGTAATTACATGACAGTCATATAGCCATACATACATATACATTCAAACGTAATTACATCATATAGCCGACTTATTGAAATGTGACCATTATAACTACCTATAACCGCCGAGTGAGTATCAAAATATTAATGAATATGGCGTAATGTGTATAAACGTAAATATACACGACGTCTTGTGTATGTATGTATTATTCTTTTAATAAACCACAGCTTATCTATGTAAACGTATGTCTTCACGGTATGAGGTATATATGTCTGTATATATATTATCCCTTAACTAACCACACTACTTTTGTATGAAAATATGAATGAAACCGTCGTGATATATATATCTCTATATAATTCCACGAACCACCATAATCATAAGTCCCATTAAAAGAACCTATAACCACCAAACGCATACAACTAACCAGAGTACTGCAACGAAATAGCATCTCCAGCCGCCGTGAAATGCGTGGGCGGGGGCACCAGTCTCCTCGCCAATTCCCTCAGCTCCCCTGCAGAGGGACTGAAGGGGATCCAGAGGTCCCCAGAGATCTCTTACGACACGCCGGGACCCAAGCCATCTTACATACATACACATCACGGTGTCGATCAATAATCCCCATTGCTTTCACCTCTCGCCCCATTCACACCTATTAACCTTTGCATATACGCTCTTCAGTTCTTCACGCTATTTACATTACGTGCTTTACACAAGTGTCTTGAGAGGAAAGTTCAACATTTATGTACACACAAACATTCACATACATACATATACATTCAAACGCAATAATATGACAGTCAAATAGAGTACATATTGAAATATGACCATTATAACTACCTATAACCGCCGAGTATATATGAAAATATGAATGAAACCGTCGTGATATCTCTATATTATTTCTGGAACTACCATATAACGGTCACATAATACTGAAAATGAGCAACTTTAGAAAAACTAACCAGAGTACTGCAACGAAATAGCATCGCCAGCCGCCGTGAAATGCGTCGGCGGGGGCACCAGTCTCCTGGCCAATTCCCTCAGCTCCCCTGCAGAGGGACTGAAGGGGATCCAGAGGTCCCCAGGGATCTCTTATGACACGCCGGGACCCAAGCCATCTTACATACATACACATCACGGTCTAGGCTTCTCAATAATGCCTATTGCTTTCACCTCTCGCCTCATTCACACCCATTAACCTTTGCATAAACGCTCTTCTATTTACATTAGATGCTTTACACACGTGTTTTGAGAGGAATGTTCAACATTTATGCACGCACATACATATAAATTCAAACGTACTTACATAACAGTCAAATAGAATACATATTGAAATAGCTATAACCGCCGAGTATGTATGAAAATATTAATGAAAACGTCGTGATATCTCTATATAATTCCACGAACTACCATATAACACTCACATAATACAGAAAATAAGCAACTTTTAGAAAAACTAACCAGAGTACTGCAACGAAATAGCATCGCCAGCTGCCGTGAAATGCGTCGGCGGGGGCACCAGTCTCCTGGCCAGTTCCCTCAGCTCCCCTGCAGAGGGACTGAAGGGGATCCAGAGGTCCGGCTCGTTGAGGGACAGGCGCTGGAGGGCCGCCTCTTCTACGCACTGGTCGCTATCTGACAGGCCACCTGGAATGTTAGTGGAGTGGGTTAGGGACGGATATAATATCGGCGTTGGTGTACCCAGTTGATTGTGTGTGTTGATTGCGAATATATCTACGTCATAGAAAGCGACTTAGAGTAGATCCACTCTAAGTCGCTTTCTATGACGTAGATATATTCGCGCCTGTACCTCTTCAACGGGATAAATAGATACTATCGATCGTAATCTGGAACAATACTGACCACTCTCTCGAATGATACGACATGCTAAAGGCAATAACTTAACCTGTTTATAAATATGCATTCATACTTATTATATACTTAAAAACGGGTGTAGCCCAGTGGGTAAGATCTCGGATTTCTTATGAGAAATGTACTAGGTTCGAATGCCTGCTGTGGCATGTACCAGTGAATGCCATTTAAATATATGTTTTTCATTTACGCACATAATTTACAGTCGCTAACGGTGAGGCAAAAAAACCTTGTGAGGAAAACTGTATATCTCTCTCTGGATAGGAAATAGTTAGTGCCATAGGCATTCAAGCCTCTGACTACCGCGCCACAATAAAAAAGGCAGTGTGTATACATAAGTCATGAAGGGTAAGTCATTTTTTATAAAACCAGAGCAAAGTAATAAAAAGTAGTATAGTGAACTTTTACATTACAAGAATGTTAATTGTGATGCCGAGCTGGCTAAATATGTTCGCTTTGTGATTATATTTGGATCTTCAATTTCAACGAACAGAATAACAAGAAAAAGAACTGCGACCTCGTTTTTTTTGGTTGCAGCGACTAACGGAGTTGTCGTCGTAACCATGGCGACGGAATAACAACACAGACGCCATTGCATCAGTGTTTGTACTTTTGCCTTTATATAATAAACTAGTGACCCGCTTCGGCTTCGCACAGGTATAAAATATATAGCCTACTCCACTATTTACTGGACGTTATTATACATATAAACCGTCCTCTTGAATCACTCCATCTATTAAAGAAAACCGCATCAAAATCCGTTGCGTAGTTTCAAAGATTTAAGCATACAAAGGGACATAGGGACAGAGAAAGCGACTTTGTTTTATACTAAGTAGTGATGTAAAGTGACTTATTCTTGCTTGAGAAGTGTCTCGGTTTAAAGGTACGAAGGTCGTTTGTTACTATAGTGTATTCGCGTTAAGAAAATAGTGACGTCATCATTACCCAAACGATTTGACCAATGAGACGTGACAACGAATGTCTGCGATTGGTCAATGTGACTTGTTTTCTCATTTACTCACGTCTCATTGGCCAGTTTAACCTCTGATTATCATGACGTCACTATTTACTTAACGCGAATACACTATAGGTCAAATAACACATAAGAAAGACAAAGAGTTAACAAAACCTTACCTAGTGAGTCATCGCTGAGCGCTGGCATTTCCTCGTCCACCTGCTGCGGGACTCCTGGTGACAGTGGGGAGAGGGGGGACGAGAGTGGGGACGGAGATCGATGTACTGGGGGACGACCTATGCCCAGGGTTATTGAGGGTCTGCAACAAAAAGGGTATTGTTAATATACAAAACAAACAAACGCATTCACGACCATTAACCCTTGCGGGGTAGTCAGAGGTTCAGGTGTCCATCTCCACAATTGCGAAGGTAGTAATTCTATGGACACTTCGAACCCACGTGTTAACCAGATAGTCAGTACTCAATGTGACAGGTGGTCAGCCATGTCGCCATCTACAAGCACTAACTATTACCTGTTCGATGAACAGGTAGGTTTCCTCACGATGTTTTCCCTCACCGTATAATTCGAAGCATTTAGTAAATTCCCTCTGTTTTAATATGGTATACATTTTATTTGTAGAATAAATGGTTTTATTCTTTTTTGATTATTTATTTATTTAAGAATTTCGCTGGTAGTGGTTGACTGAGGGCCACGAGTGATCGTGTTTTGTGTACCCTTGGGGAGGCCTACGTCCAGCAGTGTACTAGTATAGGCTGATTGATTTATTTATGTATTTAACAAGATGATATACCGTAAAGGGTTATCCTTAATGAGTATGCTAGATAATCAAATAAAATATAAAGATTTAAAATTATTACTAGAACTATTTATTTAATTACTTAGTACCGGCTTTGATGAACTCAACCAACTCACACGAAAATAATAAACATGTGTAAGTTTTTATAAGTCTTATACTATAATAAGATTCTTTACTGAATTGTGATATGTTATCATAAAGGAAAATAAATGTACATCTAAAATATTTAAATGTACTGTGACCGTAAATACAAGCATACACAGGATGGCTCATTCGAATCGGTCAGTATGTGAAAGTCTGAAACTATAAGACATACGAAGATTTGGTCTTAGGGGAACCATGTGACCGATTTTAATGAAAAGAAAAACTGCATTCATACTTTATTTGACAAATTAAACTATCCAGCTCAGGAATCGAACCCGGTTGCTTTAAAAAAAACTTTTTCTTTTTAAATATCGATTGTGTATATCTTAAGCTGAATATCTCTCTATGTAACATGATGTAGAAAATAAATAAAATGCCTTGGGAGGCCTGCGTCCAGCAGTGGACTGACTTAGGCTGATTGATTGAACTGTCACGCAACAGATTATTTAACGTATAAACTCTGACAGGTTGCTATCCCATCACCCGAAACTTGCTCACCTGGAAGCCAGATCGCAGTTCTCTTTGATAGCGAACCGTGGCGCCCTTTCCTCTAGACTATCGCAGCTGCCCGCCTCTTCCGAGTCCCCTTGGCGCCTCAACGTGCCTGCGCCGGGGACAGAACCCGGGACCACTGTTCGAACCCCACCTGTAATGGAGTACTATGGTTAACATACATACATACATACATAAATATCATCCGCCGTTTCGACCCAGTTGCATAAGCCGTGGCCGCGAACTTTGCAACTGTTAATTTATCGTGATATGACCAGGTCTAAATATAGTAAATAAAATGAGTTTAAATTGCGAGTGTTTAAAAATAACAATACATACATACATTCGAGATCACAATGGTCCGTTAATGGTGGACACTCAACCTCCAACTACTACTACTAACTACATATACATACATAAAACATACGCTTCACGACTTGTGTATACACACTCCCTTTTTTATTATGGCTGGGTAGTCAGAGGCTTGAATGCCCATCTCCGAAATTTCGAAGGCATGTTAGGTATGGGTCATTCGAAGCCCGCGTATCACTAAATAGACAGCACCCAACGTGATAGGTAGTGAACCGTATCGCCGTATATAAGCACTGACTACCTATCCTGAGGGATAGGCAGGTTTCCTCACGATGTTTTCCCTCACCGTTAACGACTGTAAATTATGTACGTAAATGAAAAACATATTTAAATTTCATTCATTGGTACATGCCAGAGCCGGGATTCGAACCTAGGACCTTTCTCATACGAAATCCGAGGTCTTACCCACTGGGCTACAGCCGCTTTAACTACATATACATAGGTAAATTCGAGATGAAACAGTGTACATAATAATATCTCTATTGTCTATTGCAACATGAAATAAGAATATCACATTTTTATTAATTTTACATGAAAACGGGACTTATCGCGTTTATTTTATAAACATTGTATTTCTTTTGCTACCTGACGTTTCCGCCATGTTGCAATGGTGTTGGTCACGGGTCATCACTACATAGTATAAAACAAAGTCGCTTTATCTGTCCCTATGTTCCTTTGTATGCTTAAATCTTTGAAACCACGCAACGGATTTTGATGCGGTTTTCTTTAATAGATAGTGATTCAAGGGGAAGGTTTATATGTATAATAACATCCATTAAATAGCCAGAAGTGCGAAGCCGGAGCGGGTCGCTAGTAGTAGATAAAATATACGCGATAAGTCCCGTTTTCTTCTAAAATGTTGCAATTATATCCCACAATAATATTACTAATTAGTAACGATGTCTCGCGACCACGGCCTATGCAACTAGGTCGAAACGTGGCGTAATATAAAGGTATCTATATCTTTATTTAAATCATGATACGACCCCCTCCCATATAAAGTCATACGCGATAAGTCCCGTTTTCTTGTAAAATGGTGTAATGATGTCGTACAATAATATTCATGATTAATAAATAACTAACGGGACTTATCGCGTAAGTTTTTATATAATAAAGTAACCTTTATTCCCATGTCTTATTTGTGTTCTTTATTTGTGACCATGGCTGCTGCAACGTAGCCGAAACGTCGGGTTAATAAAAGTAACTTTATTATCTTAAAACTTACGCGATAAGTCCCGTTTGCTATTAATCATGAGTATAAATCGCGAATCTCTTAACATTATAATAATATTACTAATTATTAGTACTCCAAATAGAATCCCCACTCACCCATCCAGTCAGTGACGTTGAGAGTGGGACAATGGGTCCGTGTCCCCACTTGCCCTTGTGTGCTCAGCGCGTGTAACTCCTCCCGAATGGCTAGTAGAGGTGACAGAGGCGAGGGGGCTGCGCAATCCTAGAAGGGAAGAGTGTATATTTAGTACAAGCAGTAACTATTACTTCAATTATTGTTTCAATCAATATCAAATAATTTGCCAAATTTTCAACATAATGGCCATTTAAAAACATAGATGGCACTGTAATTATAATTTGTTTTTTATATTATATTCTTAGCTCCTATTAGTAGCAGGGTGATGTTATACAGGGTGGCGCATTCAAAACGGTCAGTATGGGAAAGTGTGAAACTATATGAGATACGAAGATTTGTTCTTAGGAACCATGTCACCGATTTTGATAAAAAGAAAAACTGAATTCATACTTTTTTTGATAAAACAACTGTATCCAGTTCGGGAATCGAACCCGGTTGCTTTGAAAAAATAAACTTGCCCTTTTGACTTTTTCTTTTTAAATATCGAATGTGTAGGTCTTAAGCTGTAATTGTCTCTATTAAACATGATGTCCAAAATGAATAAAATGCATTTTTTGGTATACTTTAGTTTATCATAGTAGTCATAGTTTACATACACCGTTATAATTCCAATTCCAAAAACTAAGGGGCTAGTTCAATTGGTGTAATAGTGTCTATATTATTATCATTCTGTCATAGTAAACTAATGAACATACCTGTGTAGGTGATGACGCCATTAACCCGATGCTATTTGGAGGTGGCCCATGTAAGGGAGAATCTGTAAAAAAGATACGACTATTAGCACTATAGGGGTAGGCAGGGAATTGAAAGACCACTGTCGTGTTTACAATTGTCTGTAAACACAAAAAAAACTCATTTTCTAAGCTAAACTAAGGTAAATTTCGTTTCCGAATATAAAAATAGGTAATTATCTATACTGACTCATTTTCTAAGCTAAACTAAGGTAAATTTCGTTTTCGAATATGAAAATAGGCAAATATCTATACTGATGGATAGGTAGGTTTTCTCGCAATGTTTTCATGGATTTAAATATAATTATCATGTACATACATACACATCACGTCCGTTTTCCTACAGACATAGGCAGAATTCTCAGACCCATCTCATTTGCCTTGATCCTGACAAACCACTTTCGCTTCATTGACACTCATAAACTCGGCGGTTATAGGTACTTCTAACGTCACCCTTTTTCAATATGGTGTCTATCTGACAGTCACATGTCCTATTCGGCCAGCCAATCTCTGCCTATCCCGTTGGGGACGTAGAGGCGTGAATACACCTTCTCATACACTCTGCGGTTATAGGTACTCCTAACGTCACCCTTTTTCAATATGGCGTCTTATCTGACTGACACATCTCATTGGTTCTATGTTATATTTATGTATGTATATACTAACTAGGCAAAGACGCCGCGTGGGGTCGACAGTCCGCAAACGGGGACGTACTTCGCTTGTCAACCAGACTGCCTCTCTGAAAATAAACATATGTATATTAGCTAAGACGGAACCATTTTTAAACCGCAATGGCACACATAAGAACTACTTGTATCATCATCATCAGCCTGTCTGAATCCACTGTTGGACATAGGCCTCCCCCAAAGGACGCTACTTCTCCCTGTCAGTGGCCGTTGGGTCCATTCGATGCCGGCCAACCTGCGCAGGTCGTCATCCCACCTTGCCGGGGGGCGCCCCACACTACGTTTACGGAGACGCGGTCTCCACTCTCTTTTTGCTCCAGCGACCATCAGTCCTTCTGCATACGTGACCAGCCCAACTCCACTTCAGCGTGCTAATTCTTTTTATAATATAGGTAACTTTAGTTCTCTGGCGTATCAGCTCATTTCTGATGCGATCTACCAGAGAAACCCCGAGCATCTTCCGCTCCATAGCACGCTGAGCGACCTTGAATTTGTGGGCTAGTCCCGCAGTGAGTGTCCACGTCTCAGAACCGTACGTCATAATAGGGAATCTACTTATATGTTTGGATGAAAATCTGTGTTATGTTTAAGTTGTATTATGTCTTCGTGTGTGTTTTTGTAGTATTTATTCTTACATACATGTACATTCACATCCTTTAATCCCTTTCGGGGTGGATAGAACCTTGGAGACATGAAAAACTTAGTAGTATGTACTCGTATATTGAGATTTTGATGTCATGTGGAATATTGACGACAGGTTGCTAGCATATCGCCTAATAGATTCCATATACCTTCTCCCTTAGTAGCATGCTACGACATGCCAAGAAAAACGGTAGCTAGTTAGCATTCTTTTCACGTCCCAGACTAGTACGGAACTTAAATTATATTCACGCACGTATTAAAGATTATATTTATATACTTATAGATAGGATTGGTTAAACATACATTGACTAGTACCCTTAACATAAGTCTTAAACGAACTAACCAAGGGGCCAGTTCAATTGGTGTAATAGTGTCCCAAACATTAGGTTTAAAGAACTTTATTTCTCAAAAAAGAACATTATATTCACTTCATTTGGGAATATCATATGTACATAGACAAGAAATATACAATCGCGCGTGAACAGAAACATAAAATTACATTGTATAACATTTAAAAATATTGACCACAATAGTACAATTACTTACAAAAGTTGTATCTATTTAATAATAATAATAAAAAGCGTTTATTTACGGCCACAAAAACATACACAATTCAAAACGTTTACAATAAAAAACTTACAAACTAAGGGGTAAAACTTTAAAATGTTTATTAATTTGTAGTCATTTATTTAGATGACATTATATACTTTTTTAAAGATGTTCTAAATGCATTATGCGATGACTCCATTCTCATACTAACCTGATGATACGGTGGTCTTCCTGACATCTCCCGTCTAGCCCAATGCCGATCAGTACTCTCGCGACCTGCGTAACATACATACATATAAAACATACACACATATGAATTTCAATACGTAGCTCAGTTGTTTGGGGCTTGACTCTGTATCAGTGGGTACAGGGTCCTAAGCCCGCTTGAGCATGTAGGAATGGATACATTTTCATAATAAAAATACATTTACGTAATGCGTCGAATACTATGGTGAGGGAAAAATCGTGAGAAAACCTACCTGTTGCCCGAACAAATACAGATACATAACATACGCTTCACGACTTGTGTATACACACTCCCTTTTTTATTATGGTTGGGTAGTCAAAGGCTTGAGTGCCTATGTTCGAAATTTCGATTAGTTAGGTATGAGCCACTCAAAGCCCGCGTTTCACTAGATAGACAGCACCCAACAAGATAGGTAGTGAATCGTATCGCCGTATACAGATACTAACTAAGCCCATTTAGAAATAGGCAGGTTTCCTCACGATGCTTTCCCTCACTGTAGTTTTAACTATGTTATATTTATAGTGCAAAAAAAACAAGCAAATATACAGCCAATAACTCTACATACATGCAACATGCAAAGTTAAATAAGCTATATTAAGTATATGTGCAAGTACTTACGTTGAAACCCTACATTTTTATGTATTTTTTCTTAGTTACCCAAAGCTTACTTTTTATTGAGTATAGGAGTATATATGGTTATAGTTTATAGTATATGGTGCCTGTTTTTGATTGTAAAAATTCAACATCTTTTCTATACTAAACTATATAATTTCTACATTTTTGTCTGAGATGAATCGTGGACAAGAATTGTATACCAATGGTTCAGTTCACACTTGTGGTATGTATATGATATTGGCTTTAGTCAATAAAGACTCACTAAAAGGTAAATACATACATACATACATAGGGGTAGACAGAGATCACGGATCCACATTTGTCCCGATCCTGACAGACCACTTTCGCTTCATTGACACTCATACATCTTCTCATACACGCTCGGCGGTTATAGATACTCCTAACGTCACTATTTTTCAATATAGCGTCTATCTGACTGTTATATGTCTTATTGGGCCAGCCTCTACGTAACCGCCAAAAAAATGTTTACGAAAAAGGTAAATGTGCTAAGTGAACTAAATATCAAAGATTTATCAAGTGTTGCATGTCCCCTTACAACAGTCTCACAGAAATACATTCATAACACAAGTGTGCATTAAACATCGATTTATGTTTGGGTAATTCGAATTGTATTTGTCATATGTCTTATTGGGCCTACCCCTACGTAACCGTCCTTCCACTGAACCCACATATATTCTCTACTATCAATCATCCAGAAATGTCCAAACTTAAGCATGCCCTTTTCAATCTATTGGATTTCGTATAACCATACCTTCAATAACTATATATTACATATAATAATACATCTATATTTAACCCACCATATAATTCCCTACAAACAATTGTATTTTCGTATAAGTAATGTACTGTTATATATATTAACCCCCCCCCCCCCCCCCCATAATACAACCCTAAACCAACCAAAAACAGACACCCCACCACCCAGCCGGTACAAGTATCTATAGTATCATACCAGTTTCCTGTACCGTCGCCAACATTTGCACTTTCACTCTTTGCGGACCCGAATACTTTCGTTGCCGCGCGTACCCTTGGGATTGTTGCGACTGTGACACCGGGGTACCGGACATAATTGATCCTTGCTGCATTGGTGTACCGGACATAATTGATCCGGGTTGAATTCCGGACATAATTGATCCTTGCTGCATTGGTGTTCCGGACATAATTGATCCGGCTTGCATTGGTGTTCCGGACATAATTGATCCCTGCTGCATTGGAGTCCCGGACATAATTGATCCTTGTTGCATTGGTGTACCCGACATAATTGATCCGGGTTGAATTGGAGTCCCGGACATAATCGAACCGCCTTGTAAAGGCGTCCCTGACATTATAGATCCGCCAGACATAATAGAGCCTTGCTGTATAGGTGTCCCGGACACGATAGATCCGGCTTGTATCGGCGTCCCATTGGTTATAGATCCACGTTGCACAGACGGCGGCAAATAGTCTCTATTCATCCGCTTTTCAACTTCGAGGACTAATTCCGGACTGATAACTGGGTTTAGTGGGGGAAAATAAAAATAAAAGAAAATAATAAAAAAATGAAACTTCACGTTATGAGAAATGTGTTGATATAGGTGGTAAGAAGACTTTAACAGAGAAAAAGGTGACGTTAAAGCTTTTTTTGTCTATAGATAATGAAGTTTCATATAAATGTCAAAAACTTTAGTTAATATAAGTATAAGTACAGCACATTGATCCATACGGAAAAGTTTTTTTTGTTTTTCAAAACTTTTTACTCTACTGTTAATATTAATTTACTAATCCCTATGATTAGTCTTAGCCAATATATTCGTATGTATTATCAAATTAGTTTTAATGGTCATTATTTCTAAAAATGCTTTTGATATTTTTTTCTTTTTTCTGTTAATTGTCTATTCAAAGTCATTCTAATATTTCATATAGAAAATCTCATAACATGAAGTTTTTTTGCAAAAAAAAAACTAATTAATAAGAAAAAAACTAATGTTACTAGTATCCTATACTATGCAAAAAAAACACACACACACACACACTAACATTCTATAGCCATGCAAACACTTTTAAAAAACATTAAAATGCATATAAAATTTAAAAAACAACATCAAAAAATGTGCACAAAAACACACTACATTTATTTTTAATTGTTAACTCTCATTTTTATAAATTCAGAGACAAAATACAAAATCATATTTCTTTTACGAAAAGTTAATGACCCCTTTTTAAATAAAAAGTCTAAGGTATGTATTTATAATATGAATAGTAATACTTACAACTAAGTAAAACTAGTAACTTGGTAAGTAAAAATTTAAGACTTTTACTAACTAAGGAATTAATTTTAAACATTATATTTATAAAACTGAGAGTCAACACAAAAAACACTAACTTTGCAAACGTAACTACTATGAATTAAAATATTTAGACGAAAAAAAAAACAGTATTACACTTAATTCATACATCGACTATCTACTATAAAAATAACTAGAACTTTAAGTATTCAATACTTATCTAAAATTATAACTATAATTCGTGAGACAAGATAAATAGATTATTGTCACATCTTAGTCTGGGACGTAAAAGAATGCTAACAAGCTGCCGTTCTTCCCGGCACGTCGGAGAATGCTCAAAGAACTAGGGGTCAATGGGATCTATTGGGCGATGGGCTAGCAACCTGTCACCAATGTTCTATATGACATGACAACCCCAATATTAATGTTAAAAGTGACCTAGGAGATATTATATCTCCGAGGTACTACCCCCGCAAAAAGAAATGAAAGGATTCAATTTATGTGAGTTGAATTATTAAATCCACTGTCTATCATTTACTACGTTATTTATATCTTTAGCAAGAAATAAATATTTCAAAAGTTCTTTTTAATTTATCCCTGGCGTCATCTATGGTATTTATCTTAAACTAATTGCAACTAAAGTTTCTCTCTATGTGTGGCGCTCTAGAGGTCGCCACAGTAGTTTACTATGTATATAACAATTAAACTGTGTACTAAATAACAGGTTATTATATTTATAAAAAAAAACAATTTTATAATTATTTGTTCGTTTACTCTATCAGAAACTTGTCTCACAAACTACAGCTACAACCTTTTAATACCTAGTATACCTAGCTAGATACCTAGGATACCTAGCCATACTATCACGACCGCATTTCACGGGGGTGGTACAGAGTGACGACCTTACCTGGAGGTCTCTCCGTAACCGTTAGGAGACCGGTCCTTCTCACGCGTACGTTGTTCGATGACGTGCTGGATTCACTCGACTGTAATAATATAAATTGGTAAATAATACATACATACATACATATGCATTCACGTCCCTTAATCCGACGACCTTCATGGCATGATTGGTTAAGCACCTGAACGCTAATCGTGAGGTCCCAGATTCGATTCCCGGTGGAGGCACAGTTAAGAACTACGCTTTTCTTCTGCTTTCCAGTCTGGTCTTTGATTATATATGCTATGTGTATTTATTTATTTATAATATGTATATATTTCTTAAACATACGTTGACTAGTACCCTTAACACAAGTCTTAAATGAACTTACCAAGGGACTAGTTCAATTGGTGTAATAATGTCCAAATATTATATATTTTGTTAACTGAAAATTTAAGTTATTTTGGTTTTAATCGAAATACAATATTGTACGCCGGAAGAGGCAGCCCATGCTGATACTAAGTAATAATTGTACACCCTATTTACGCATGTGACACAATAAAGTTTCTTTGTCTTCGTTACAGTGGGCCGGCCACGTCTGTCGCAGAACCGACGACCGTTGGAGCAATGTGGTTCTCGAATGGCGAGCGCGTCTCGGTAAACGTAGTGTAGGACGCCCCCTGCTAGATGGACCGATGACCTCAAGAAGGTCGCTGGTAGTGGCTGGATGAGGGCCACGAGTGATGGTGTTTTGTGGCGTACCCTTGAGGAGGCCTACGTCCAGCAGTGGACTAGTATAAGCTGATTGATTGAGTGATATACGTTAAACTAGATACTTACGTTCGGAGATTCTGTTGTTGGTGACCCGGTTTCTGTGGACGATACACTTAGTCGCTTCGTCGGCGAAAATCTTGAAACACATAAATATTTATTTAGAATTTTCCTTTACAAATACTTTTGTTAATACATCAACTACTAAAATGAGAGAAAACATCGTGAGAAAGCATTGCTTGTAAATTACCACCTATGTAGCTTCGGTGTAGCTCAGTCTTTGAAGGCTTGACTCTGTATAAGTGGGTACAGGGTTCAAAACCCGCTTGAGCATATACCAATGGGAATTAAGTTGAAATTAATTAATGTACATTTCGCATTCAAAATACATTTACGAAATGCATCGAATATTAGGGTGCGGGAAAACATTGTGAGGAAACCTACCTGTTCCTCAAACAGATAATAGTCAGTACTTGTAAATAGCGACATGGCTTACCACGTGTCACATTGAGTACCTTCTATGTGTTGAATCGTGGGTTCTAGATGACCATATATGTATGTATACTATTTAATTAGCAATGGCTGAGAAATGAGAATCTACTACTACCCCGCAGGGAATAATGATCGTATAAGTTGTTTTTGTTCTTATACAGAATTGTCAATATACACAGTACAGCTGTCTCATTGAGTACTGACTATCTGGTCAACACGTGGGTTCTAGGTCGACATAAAACTAAATCCTTTATTACAGAGATCGACACAGAAGCATACAACTATCCCATATGCAATAATAGACGTGAATTTAATATCACCTATATACGTATGTTTTCACGACCTCCGTGGCGCGATCGGTTAACCATCTGACGCTAATCGTAAGGTCCGGATCGATTCCCGGTGGAGGCAGAGTTAAGTTACGTTTTTCTTCTTTCCTGTCTAGTAGTTGATTATATATGCTATATACATATTTATCTATGCATATTATGTATATATTTCTTAAACATACGTTGACAAGTACCCTTAACACAAGTCTTAAATGTACTTACCAAGGGGCTAGTTCAATTGGTGTAAGTTTCCTTCAATGTAATACTCACGTGCAATTATCGTCGGGCGTTGTCACGGGTTCGGGATTCTGTTGCAGCGAACTACCACACGCAGACACCTGCAACAAACAAACAATTAAATACTTATTTATTAATGAATGATAGCAGATTGACAAAAGGAATATATATGAGTGAAGTGGAAGGGCGGTTACGGAGGGGCCGTCCTAATAAGACATATTATAACAGTCAGATAGACGCTATATTGAAAAAAGGTGACGTTAGGAGTACCTATAACCGCCGAGAGTGTATGAGAGGATGCATGAATATCAATGAAGCGAAAGTGGTCTGTCAGGATCGGGACAAATGGGGATCCGTGATCACTACCTATTCTATACAGGGAAACAGACGTGATATATATACATACATACACATCACGCCTGATTCCCAGAAGAGGGGTGGGCAGATATCATGATATCTGAGCCTCATTTCATGTTTATTTTATTTTCCCGATTCTGACAAACCACTTTCACTTCATTGACACTCATACGCACTCCGCAGTTATAGGTACTTCTAACGTCACTTTTTTCAATGTGGCGTCTATCTGACTGTCATATGTCTTATTATTATAGTATCACATAAAAATTATATATATGTGTGTGTGTGTGTGTGTGTGTGTGTATGTAACCATTATGGAAAGGACCTTTCTGTTTTGTATAAAACATTCAATAACAATGTAAACAGACATTTTAACTATTTCGGTGAGGGAAAACATCGTGAGGAAACCTGCCTATTTCTCGAAAAAGGTTAATGGTCAGTTTCTGTATACGGCGACATGGTTTACCACCTATCACGTTGGATACTGATTGTCAGGTAATAAGTGGGTTTCGAGTGTCCAAAGACCATCACAGTGCTCGGTTGATGGTGGACACTCAACTATTGATTACCCCGATTTTTTCTTTAAATATGTTTGAGTATGTATATATCTACATTGAGACATTCTCAAGGCAGGTGTACGTAGTGATGTAAAAAAGGTTAATGGGTGTGAGTGAAGCAAGAGATTTGTCACCCATTCCAGGTGGCGATCGATAGTCTCTGCCTCTGTTGAGGACGTAGAGGCGTGAATATATGTGTGTATGTATTTATTTACCTGCCGATGACAACACGAGTCGTCCCTTGGTAAATGAGCGCCTCCGTCCGACGCACGTCTACCGAATGTTGAAGCTAAAACAAGAATAAGAAATTGATAGTACTAGTAGAATGTTAGTTAAATATACAGTTCGATTAAAAAAATTTTTTCTGCGTCGATTGGTGATGGTTCATGGCGATTATTATATTGCATATATTGTATATTTTTACTTTTCACGACAACTTTTTCAAGTTTAAACCTCTCTCCTGTAAAGTTAGCTAAATGGCGTTTAGGACAAGTACGCCGTTAGGTGTCACTATGTACTTACTATGCGCCATAACTTTGGGCGGCCGCAGCAAGTGGTGTTCTTTGGCGAGATGATGCTGCGCCGTCGCCGCTGCTAGAGGAAGATTCGTATGCGCCACCGCCGCCGTCTGGAAGGAAGAAATAACGATAAGTATTAGGAAGATATACATACATATTATACATTCTCCACGTCGTCCACGACCACGTCTCAGTAAACGTAGTGTGGGGCGCCCCCCGGCAAGGTGGGAAGACGACCTGCGCAGGATGGCCGGCATCGAATGGAGGCGAACGGCCACTGACAGGGAGAAGTGGCGTCATTTGGGGGAGGCCTATGTCCAACAGAGGATTCAGACAGGCTGATGATTATGATGATGATGATTATACACTCGGCGATTATAGGTATTTCTTAAAGGCAGGTGATTAGTGTCTAGGTGTGGACAGTGACTGATTAGTGCAAGTGATTAGTTGGGTGTGTAGTAAAGTGAATAGAAACGTGTTCTATTTTATTGCGAGTGGACAGCGAGCAGCCTCGTCCCGCGCGCTCTCCCTGCCTTCTCACATGCAGTGTGACTGCCACTAAACACATCTGGACACGAGTTTAGCATTTAGTAAGCGTCGACGCTTGTTGTTGTACAAAACAGCAAAGTGGAGTGAAGAAATAACTTCTAAATTTATGCAGGAGTATAGCAAACATAAATGCTTTTAGAACTTTCAATCATTATCTTATATCTTATCCTTAAATCACCTGCACTCGCAGTGTTTTGAACAATACTCGCACTACACACCTGCACTCGCACTAATCAAAGTGTAAACCAGCCTTTGTAATTTAAGTAATTAACCTACCAAGGGGCTAGTTCATAAACATAAACATACGCCTTACGACTTGTGTATACACACTCCCTTTTTTATTATGGCGGGGTAGTCAGAGGCCCGAATGCCCATCTTCGAAATTTCGAAGGCATAGACAGCACCCAACGTGATTGAATTGGCTAGTTCAATTGGTGTAATAGTGTCCTAAATATTATCATATATGTGAACGTATAGGTACTGACCGGTGGCGGCCGATGATCGAGTCGCAACGGTTGATGTCTGCCATCCGCCGAGCAGGAGGCGAGGGCGCCTGCACACACCCGCATCTCTGCACACTGCAATGGGAAACAGGTCGTAATGGTCAGTTTAATAATAATAATAAAAGATTTATTTACAGGAAGAAAAACAAACACAATACAAATATTTTACAAATTAAACTTACAACATGTTATTGTCGCAGCAAAAAGGTTCTAACTTAGTTGGGTATGTTACGTTTGGTGGCAAGCGCAACGCTGATATTATGTTAGAACCAATAAGATGGCAAAATTAACAATAAGAGATTACACAATACTCGTACAATCATTCATTGTAGAACACGTTACAAGAAACTGTTAATTGAAGTATATGATACAATAGTCAATTTATTTAAGTATACCGTACAATAGTCGGTGGATTAGATAAGATTGCTTTTTAAACGGCAGCTAGTTAGCTTTCTTTATACGTCCCATCCAGTCCGTTGACTGACCGAACGAGCTTAGAATCCAAATCAAAGTCATATGTGTTAATTCAACATAAGTACAAGTACAGTACATACATTGAAAGTCAAAACATTTGCCTGACACTGGTTGTCTCTTAGCATTGAAACTCTACCGTTGGTTGGGTAACCCTGGCTCGGAGAAGAACCAACAAGAAACTCCGGCTTTCAGGATTTTTTGCCCAGTTACAATACTAAACTAAAAATACACATTAAAACTTTTTTTTCACATATCGACACCTAACGGCACACTTGCGTAAACGCCTTTTTGGCGAAAATCTGATAAATATACAGTTCGATTCAACTTATGCGTCGATTGGTGTTGGTTTCATGGTGAAATGACGACTTTTTGGCGTCTAGGCGGTAAAAAATAGAAACATAATTTTTTATTATGGCGGGGCAGTCAGAGGCTTGAGTGCCCATCTCCGAAATTTCGAAGGCATGTTACGTATGGGTCATTCGAAGCCCGCGTATCACTAGATAGACAGCACCCAACGTGATAGGTAGTGAACCTGAATATTGTGTAGTAGAATATAGGGTAGTGAATATTGGATATTTTTGTTTTAACGACAACTTTTTCAACTTTAAACCTCTTTTCTGTAAAATTTGCTAAATCGCCTTTAGCACAAGTGCACCATTAAGTGTCGATATAACTTAAATGCCCCTTTGTCTCGTGGTTGCTTACCTGTGCGTGCGTACAGTCGTTGGGTCCCACGGTGTGCCGTCGGGTCGCGTGGGGCTCCTGACACGACGCCACTAGGGCTCCGGCCCCCTGCGGAGACTCCTCGCCGCATACGCCGAACTGGAAAAAACATGTTGTTTATAGGGTGGAAAGGCAGATAGTCTAAAACAAGAAAAGACAAACGCCTTTAAGACATATAACAGTCAGATAGACGCTATATTGAAAAAAGGTGACGTTAGGAGTACCTATAACCGCCGAGAGTGTATGAGAAGATGTATGTGTGTCAATGAAACGAAAGTGGTCTGTCAGGATCGGATCGGACAAATGGGGATCCGTGATTTCTGCCTACTCCTCTACAGGGAATCAGGCGTGATGTGTATGTATGTATGTATGAAAGGTAGATAGTTTCATACAAAATAGACAAACTCATTCACGATCATTTCGGTAGTCAGAGGTTCCGGTGTCTATCTCCGCAATTGCGAAGGTAGTAATTCTATGGACACCTCGAACCCACGAGTTGAACAAGTCAGTACTCAATGTGACAGGTGGTAAGCCATGTCGCCATTTACAAGCACTGACTTCACACAGTTACTGATCTGATATTGAACTGATATTTTGCAAAAAGCATTAGTGGACTAAGGTCTCAGATCTTATGCCAGAACCATTGGAGGGCAACGAACGAATATGTTACATATGTTACAGGTGAAACAAACAAAAAAAATCGCCATTTACCCCTTAACCAATCGTTTATGCTTCACTAACATCCTCATACACATACATACATACACATCACACTGATTCCCTGTAGAGGGGTAGGCAGAGATCACGGATCCCCATTTGTCCCTATTCTGACAGACCACTTTCCCTACATTGACACTCTTACATCTTCTCATACACTCTCGGCAGTTATAGGTACTCCTAACGTCACCCTTTTTCAATATAGCGTCTATCTGACTATTATATGTCTTATTAGGCCGGCCCCTACGTAACCGCCCTTATACACACTCGGCGGTTATAGGTACTTCTAACACTTTAAAGGAACAGTTATGTATACACTACCATTTCCAGTTGATCTTCATTGTGATAAGCTATCGCTTCAGTCTCCATTATATTTTCATCGTCACCGCCACTTTCCGCCTGCAACAATAACAAACATTATGATCATCAAAGTTAAGCTACGCTGGGGATGGTTAGCGTGTGGATGGGTGACCATACATACTTACACATCACGCCTGATTCCCTGTAGAGGATTAGGTAGATATCACGGATCCCGATCCTGACAAAACACTTTTGCTACATGGACGCTCATACACACTCCGTGGTTATAGGTACTCCTAACCATATAGTGATCATTGAGATTATAATATACATTCGTTCTAGATCTTCAAAGTTAAGCAACGTTGATGGTGGAAGTGGATGGGTGAGCACTAGAGAAAAAACATCGCGAGGAAACCTGTAACCACCTGTCACGTTGGATACTAATTAAAAGGTAATAAGTGGGTTTGGAGTGGCCAAAGACAATCACAATGCTCAGTTGATGGTGGACACTCAACCTCTAACTACCCCGGAAGGTTTAACGGTCGTCATTTACATGTATGGATGAAAGGAGGGTTACGTAAGGAATTTATAGAGCCAAAAGGGAAGGTAGAGTTGGTTGGGTAGGCCGCGTAGAACTTATACAAATCAAATTGGAGACATTCTTCTCAAGACGGTTTACGTAGTGCGAAGAACAGAAGAGCATGTATGAGAAGGTTCATGGGTGTGAGTGAAGCAAGAGAGTTTGTCTGGAATGTTCCAGATGACGATCGATAGTCTCTGCTCCTTTTGGGGACATACAGGCGTGAGTATATTATGTATGTATAAATGGTATCTATTTACCTTTACGCTTGTTAAGTCTAGGGGCTCGCCGTTACTCAGCTCCATTGATTCTGAAAACGAGAAACATTATATTAAATAACAAGTACCTATAACCGCCGAGTATGTATGAGGAGGTGTATAAGATGAAGATTCGTGATATTTATAAAATAATCAAACAGAGTCACAATATACATAACTACAGGTTTTTAGTAAACTTTTAACCCAAAAGGGACAAAAGGGATATACTACTCACCAGTAGGTTGCTGGGGTTGATTCCGCCTCATCTTGGCCAGTAGTAAATGGTACATGGCGTATACGTGGTCAAATCTTGATTCTGTTATGGACTGGAACATATAAATAATTATTTTATTAAGAATTTTAATAATTGGAACAAATACAAAAACGTTTACGACCTTTAACCCTTGTGGGGTTGTCAGAGGTTCAGGTGTCCATCTCCATAATTGCGAAGGTAGTAATTCTATGGCCACCTCGAACCCATGTGTTGACCAGATAGTCAGTACTCAATGTGACAGGTGAGACAGTACTCAATGTCTTAATAATTGGGATACTATTACGACTTGTGTTAAAGGAGCTAATCAACGTACATTACATTCATATATTCACGCCTCTACGTCCCCAACGGGATAGGCAGAGAGTATTAGGCCACCTGGAACGGGTGACAAATCTCTTACTTCACTCACACCCATTAACCTTCTCATACCATGCTCTTTTGTTCTTCACTGCGTACAAACGCCTTGAGAACGTCTCCAATTCGATCTGTACATGATCTTTATAAATTCCTTTAGTTACCCTCCTTTCATCCATCTGCTCCATGTGCCCAAACCACCTCAACATACCTTTCTCTATTTTCGTCACTACTTTTTCTTTCATACCGTAACGTTCACGGATTACACTATTCCGTACTAATGAAAGAATTTTTCAATTCAAACCAGTAGTTCCCGAGATTAGCGCGTTCAAACAAACAATCTCTTCAGCTTTATAATATTAGTATAGATAATATGTCATGAATAGTGTTTTTTTTTCTTTCTCTCTTGTGTAGAGTAAATGAAAACAAATACGAGTACATACACATAACGATTCCCACTGATCGCAGATTCATCATTCTATGTTTTCTATGTGTATTTACGAAATGCGTCGAATACTACGATGACGGAAAACATCGTGAGAAACATGGCGAGTACTGACTATCTGGTCAACACGTGGGTTCGAGGTGTCCATATAATCACTACCATCGCAATTACGGAGATGGACACCCGAACCTCGGACTCCGCAAGGCTTAACAGTCGTGAACGCTTTTATCTTTTTACGTTCCCTTTTTGAGTAAATGCCTGACAAGGACAAGACGTATGAGTGTCAATGAAGCGATAATAGTCTGTCAGTGGGACAAATAGGGATCCTTAATCTACCTACACCTCCACAGGGAATCAGACCTCCGTGGCGCGATCGGTTAGACACCTGAACGCTAATCGTGAGGTCCCGGGTTCGATTCCCGGTGGAGGCAGAGTTAAGAACTACGCTTTCCTACTGCTTTCCAGTCTGGTCGTTGATTATATATGCTATATATGTTTTTATCTATATATAATATGTATACATTTCTTAAATATACGTTGACTAGTACCCTTAACACAAGTCTTAAATGAACTTACCAAGGGGCTAGTTCAATAGGTGTAATAATGTCCAAATATTATTATTATAAAAACGTTCCCTTTTTGTGTATGATAAGACGTATGAGTGTCAATGAAGCGAAAGTGGCCTATCAGTGGGACAAATAGGAATCCTTAATCTACCTACCCTACAGGGAATCAGGCGTGATGTGTATGTATGTATGTATAGTTTTAAGAGATTCGCGATTTATACTCATAATTAATAATTATTAACAAATACGAACAAATAAAAAACGTCGGGTTAAATATATACGTATATAAATTTATTATATATACGTATAAACTTACGCGATAAGTCCCGTTAATAATTATTAATCATGTATGTATGTATATCTAATGAGAGAGTCCTCCAACGTGTCCAGAAGACCCGAGAGATGCTGCGAACTGTCAAGCAAAGAAAAGTTGGCTATTTGGGGCATATTCTGCGTCATGACAGATACCAACTACTGCAGCTCATAATGATGGGAAAGATAGAGGGGAAAAGACGCGTTGGCAGGAGGAAAAAATCTTGGTTAAGGAACATCCGGGATTGCCAGTGTGGAGGAGCTGTTCCGGATGGCCAGGGACAAGGAGAGTTTCAGCAGGCTGACGGCAGACCTCCTGTAATGGAGTGCCACTAGAAGAAGAAGAAGTATGTATGTGTCCTTACCTGCATAAGCTGTTCCGTGCTGAGTTGTGGCAGCGTGGCGCACTTAGCTAGCGCCGCCGTTTGTAAAGCTTGTTCATCCGCCGCGCTACCTTCATGACATCCACACGCGCCCAACCATAACTCTGTAAAAGGTGACGGTGGGATGTAGGCATTAAAACATACACGTACATTCAGCACCAAAAGTCGATGAACAGAATCAACTTAACAAAACACCTGTTCACAATAAAATGCCATAAGTTATAGTCGCAACTAGGAAACAAAATAGCCTGTACACCAGGTTATTCAGGTGGTGTACAGGCTATTTTGTTTCCTAGTTGCGACTATAACTTTAGGCATTTTATTGTGAACAGGTGTTTTGTTCAGTTGATTCTGTTCATCGACTTTTGGTGTTGACTGTACATTCAGGGGCCTTAGTCCACTAATGCGTTTTAGTATTATAGTCTATTCGCGTTATCCATCATATCAATATACATATAAAAAAGGCCAGTTGTACTGCGCGATTTGTAACCGAACTTTCAAGAATAAGTTCGGCTTCGCGAGTCACATAAGAGCACACAATAGACGTTGAAAGTGTCGCCGTCATCGGATACGATGAGGAGGATCATCATCATCATCATCATCTATTCGCGTTAAGTAAATAGTGACGTCATTATACATAGAGGTTAAACTGACCAATGAGACGTTAGTTAATGAGATAACAATTCACATTGACCAATTGCAGACAACCGTTGTCACGTCTCATTGGTCAAATCGTGGGTACACGATGACGTCACTATTTTCTTAATGCGAATATACTATAGCGCAGTTCAATATCAGATCTTGGCTCTGTATCAGTGGGTACAGGGTTCAAATCCCGCATGGGCATGTACCAATGGAAACGAAGTTGAATGAAGTGTTATGTATATTTTCGTAACAAAAATGCGTCGAATACTACGGTGAGGGAAAACATCGTGAGGAAATCTACCTGTTCGTCGAAAAAGGTAATAGTTAGTGCTTGTAAATGGCGACATGGCTGACCACCTGTCACATTGAGTACTGACTATCTGGTTAACACGTGGGTTCGAGGTGTCCATAGAATTACTACCTTCGCAATTGCGGAGATGGAAACCTGAACCTCTGACTACCCCGCAAGGGTTAATGGTCGTGAATGCGTTTGTTTTTTTTTGTTTGTTACATTGAAAGTCAAATGTTTGTATTCAACATAAGTACAAGTACAGTACATTAATTTAAAGTCATGTCATGTCAGGCAGTGTGTATACACTTTTTTATTATGGCGGGGTAGTCAGAGGCTCGAATGCCCATCTCCGAAATTTCGAAGGCATGTTAGGCATGGGTCATTCGAAGTCCGCATTTCACTAGATAGTAGGAAGCACTGAACGTGATAGATAGTGAACCGTATCGCCGTATATAGGCACTGACTATTACCTATCCTGAGGGATAGGCAGGTTTCCTCACGATGTTTTCCCTCACCGTTAGCGTCATCTAATTTCAAGAGATTAGATAACCTTGAAGATCATTATCTCATACATATAACACAGGTCTGAAATGTACAGACAGCCCTAAAAGTGCATTCCCAGTAACTTTTTATAAGGTTTAAGTTTATGCGAACAAAAGATAATATTTTACATTTTTAAACTGGCGCTACTATACGTTCGTGTGCCTCGAAATGTAAAAAATTGTCTTCTGTTCTTATAAACTTAAATCTTATAAAAAGTTACTAGGACTGCACTGTTAGCGTTGACTGTACTTAGCAAGGGGCTAGTTCAATTGGTGTAAGTGTCCAAACATTACTTACCAGTGCGTACGTCTAAATGCGCCGTGAGCCAGGCGTGTGTGGCGACGGCTTTGAGTGACAACCTCCGTTCCGGATCCACGACTAACATGTGACGGATCAAATGCTCGCATTCTGACAACAAAATAGGTTAGAAATTACTAAGGTACAGTTCTAACACAGTACTATAGTATATTCGCATTAAGAAAATATTGACGTCATCATGTCCCCGCGATTTGACCAATGAGACGTGACAACAGTTGTCTGTGATTGGTCAATGGGACTTGTTTTCTCATTCACTAACGTTTCATTGGCTAGTTAAACCTCTGAATAGCATGACGTCACTATTTACTTAACTCGAATAGACTATAGTACAGTACTAAGGTACAGTGGTACAGTTTCCGAATCGGGTGCTGCCGGAGGACCAGTGATGCCTAGCTGCATCGTATACTGAGGCAGCACCTTTTCACTGCATCAACGGTGTTCTTTGCATATTTTTTTTGTTTTTATTTTTGTATGTTAGTGAATAAAGTTTTTTTCTTTCTTTCTTTCTTTAAGGGACTGTATACATTCACGAGCTTATACCCCTTTCGGGGATGGACAGAACCTTGGAGACGTGATAACATCTTGGATATCAATAAGCATGGATATAGAGTTGTGATATTATATAGAACTTTGGTGACAAGTTGCTAGTAAAAAAAAGAAAGACAAACGCGTTCACGACCATTAACCCTTGCGGAGTAGTCAGAGGTCCATCTCCAATCTCTCAATTGCGAAGGTAGTAATTTTACAGCCAACTCGAACCCACGTGTTCACCAGATAGTCAATATGACAGGTGGTAAGCCATGTCGCCATTTACAAGCACTAATTATTACCTGTTCCGGGAACAGGTAGGTTTCCTCCCAATGTGACTGATGACCTCTGTGGAGCGATTGGTTAACCACCTGAACGCTAATCGTGAGGTCCCGATTCCCGGTGGAGGCAGAGTTAACAACTACGCTTTTGTACTTCTTTCCAGTCTGGTCGTTGAATATACATGCTATATATATGTATTAATCCATGTATAATAAGTGGGTATATATTTATTAAATATACGTTCACTAGTACCCTTAACACAAGTCTTAAATTTTACCAAGGGGCTAGTTCAATTTGGTGTAATATTATCATATCATATTTATCATTATTTATTGTTATTTGTAATGTAATGTTATTGTTAATATTATTTTTGGTTTTTGTCTTAAAAGTTTTTTTTTTTGGTATTCTATTAATTCAATTGTTATTATATTAGTCTATTAATGTAAATGTTAAATTGTTTACTTGAAATTATAAATATGTTTAGTTCCTATCGCATTAGGTCATTAGACCTGTAATGATAGGATACTTCGCTGCTTTAAAACTAAACTGAAGAAACTCGAAAAACATTTTATCTCAAAAAGATTAAATTATAAGTACATAAAACATATTAAGTTAATAAAAAGATAAAAAATGTATTTATACCTAATCATTTTTTTAAATTATATGCAATTTAATGTCAAAAATATATCAACTATATTATAAAACAACGTTTTTTGCAAAATAGTGATTTTGAGTTTCTTCAGTTTAGTTTTAAAGCAGCGACTTGTTTGGATAAAATAAATAAATAAATCATACACACCTTGACTCATAAAGTAGGGAACTCTGAATCTCCCCGCTGTGACGATAGCTCTCAATTCGTGCAGCGTCCCGCCATCAAAGGGCAGTGCGCCGCACACCAACACGTATAAAACTACGCCTAGAGACTGAAACGAAAGATAGATAGTTAGGTACGTGACTGAGGGGTAATGTATTATAATCATTATCGTTATCAGCCTGTATGCATCCACTGTTGGACATAGGCCTCCCCCAAATGACGCCACTTCTCCCTGTCAGTGGCCGTTCGCATCCATTCGATGCCGGCCAACCTGCGCAGGTCGTCTTCCCACCTTTTCGAAGCACGCGAACATATAGTGGCCATGACCATGCATAGTGGCGCCAATTTTAAAATGTTACTTTTGTCCTTATAAACATAAACCTTATATAAAGTTGCTAGGACTGCACTTTTAACGCTGTACATTTCAGTATTTTTGATGTGCACATGAATTCGACGTAGCTCAGTTGTTTAGGGCTTGGCTCTGTATCAATGGGTACAGGGTTCAAATCCCGCTTGAGCATGTACCAATGGAAATGAATTTACGAAATGCATCGAATTATACGGTGAGGGAAAACATCGTGAGGAAACGTCCTACCTGTTTCCCGGAAAATAGTTAGTGCTTGTAAATGGCGACATGGCTTACCACCTATCACATTGAGTACTGACTTGGTAAACCCGTGGGTTCGAGGTGCCTATAGAATTACTACCTTCGCAATTGCGGAGATGGACACCTGAAACCTACCTGTTCGTCGAATAACCGTATAATTCGATGCATTTCGTTTCGTGTTTTTATTAGGAAAATGTACATAGAAATTCATTTCTATTGGTACATGCTCAGCTGGGATTTGAACGCTGTACCCACTGATACAGAGCCAAGCCGCAAACAACTGAGCTACGTCGAATTACTGAACTACGTCGAATGTCGTGTCAACTCACCCATATATCCGCCTTGGGCCCGTGGTATCGGCGGCCGTGGAACAGCTCCGGCGCTGCGTACGGCGGACTCCCGCACCACGTGCTCAGAGCCACGCCTTCCACGAACTCATTGCTGAAGCCGAAGTCTGCTAGCTGGAAGGTAAAGTGGGGTAAATAATCCATGGAGTAATTAATAAGGAGTGGGCCTTACGCTATATTTGTATAGAAACTAGCGTGGCACTACGCGGGGTGAAACGAGGTACGCGGGATGGAGGGGGGATATTAGAGCCTATGTACCTTTATACCTATGTAATTTAATCTTTTTAGATTTTTGCTTTATTTTTTTTTTTCATTCTTTATTAAGCCATTCACCACTAAGGTTATGTCGGCTGAAGTACAAACACTGATGCCACGGCATTTGAATTTCTTGTTATTTCATCGCCATGGTTACACCAACTCCGCCAGCCGCTACAACCGAAGAAAAACGAAATCGAAGCTCCAATTCTTCTCTTCCTTGTTCTTCGGTTCGTTCCAGTTGAGGATCCAAATCTTGTCCCTATTAGTATATTCAACTTTCACTGAGCTGCTGACTTTGTTGACGCACCATAGACGACTGTTTTTTTTTTTTTGCTTTATTGTGAATAATAAATTTATATTGAACAACAAAGAAATATACAACCATACATACACATCACGCCTGATTTCCTGTAGAGGGATAGACAGAAATCACGGATCCCAATTTGTCCATTTATTACATATACAAAGAAATATGTATATGTAAAAACTATATCTCAGCAACATAGCGCCATCTACACGTCACACCTTGTACTTTTTCGTCACAACTACCTTTATATGCATATGCCTGTCGAGCAGCAGGTTCTCCGCCTTGAGATCGCGATGGGCCACCCCTCTGGCATGGCAGTAGCCCACTGCCGCCACCATCTGGGCGAATAGGCGTGCGGCGCGCGCTTCTGACATGCGACCGCCGGATACTAAGTGTTCTGGAATGGATATTATAATTTTAGTTTATATGACACATTCTTAATATTTTATTATCTAATATTTTAATATATTATTCTTAACATACATACATATATTTACGCCTCTTCGTACCCAACGGGATAGGCAGAGACTATCGATCGCCGCCTGGATCGATCCTAACAAATCTCTATAGCTTCACTCGCACCAATTCTCAATGTCTTCAATCGTTATGAGATTGATTTTGATTTGTTTATGGTTATGTTATTTTAAAGTAGATCAAGGATATGTATCTGAGGTTCTGGATAGGTAATAGTCAGTGCCTATATACGGCGATACGGTTCACTACCTATCACGTTGGGTGGTGTCTATCTAGTGATACGCCGGTTTCGAATGACCCATACCTAACATGCCTTCGAAATTTCGGAGATGGACATTCAAGCCTCTGACTACCCCGCCATTATAAAAAGGGAGTGTGTATACACAAGTCGTGAAGCGTATGTATGTATGTATCTGAGGTTCAAGGGTCTTAATCCACTAATACGTTTCAGCCTTAAAAAATTGGACACTTGCTAATCCAATACCAATTTCACAATATTACTAATCTGATATTGAACTGTTATTTTGCAGAAAGCATTAGTGGACTAATGACTATGACTATATCCCTGACCATTTAAAGAGGTATTTTGATGTGATTGTATTTTAGAATAGGTGCAACGCAGTTTGGGAGCTTTGTTTTTAAATCAATAGAACCACTGGAAATGTAGTTTTCTGATTTCATAAGAACATTTTCTCAATAAAAATACTTTTACGAAATGCACCGATTAAAAGTAAGGGACTGCAGATGTGTCTTCGGATAGTGTGAGTGTAGTGTGTCTTGCTATGAATTAAAAATTCTAATTGTGAGGGTAGACAGACATAAGCTAAAATGCCAGTCTTCCTGCGACCACGGTCTATGCAACTGGGTCGAAACGTCGGGTAAAATAAAGGTATTTATATCGTTATTAATTCTTTTTTTATTTACGCTAAACATACCAAATTCGTGTTCGTCGAACAGGTAATAGTTAGTGCTTGTAAATGGCGACATGTCTTACCACCTGTGACATTGAGTAGTGACTACCTAGTCAACACATGGGTTCAAGGTGTCCATAGAATTACTACCTTCGCAATTGCGGAGACGGACACCTGAACCAGACTACCCCACAAGGAGTAATGGTCGTGAACGCGTTTGTCTTTTGTAACATACTCAAGCTACAAAGCAACCTATGAAATACTATATCTCCGTGGTTCTATCATTAAAGTATGAGAAAGTATATACATTACAAAAAAAAAAAGAAAAGAAAAAAAAAAAAGAAGAGAAAGTATATATTACGGATCTGAGACGTGGACACTCACTGCGGGACTAGCCCACAAATTCAAGGTCGCTCAGCGTGCTATGGAACGGAAGATGCTCGGGGTTTCTCTGGTAGATCGCATCAGAAATGAGGTGATACGCCAGAGAACTAAAGTAACCGACATTATGAAAAGAGTTGGCACGCTGAAGTGGAGTTGGGCTGGTCACGTATGTAGAAGGACTGATGGTCGCTGGAGCAAAAAAGTCCAAGAGTGGAGACCGCGTCTCAGTAAACGTAGTGTGGGGCGCCCCCCGGCAAGGTGGGAAGACGACCTGCGCAGGTTGGCCGGCATCGAATGGATGCGAACGGCCACTGACAGGGAGAAGTGGCGTCATTTGGGGGAGGCCTATGTCCAACAGTGGATTGATACAGGCTGCTGATGATGATGATGATGATGAAGTATATATAATACAAGCGACCCGCTCCGGCTTCGCACGGGTATAAAATATATAGCCTACTCCACTATTTAATGGATGTTATTATACATATAAACCTTCCTCTTGAATCACTCTATATATTAAAAAAAACCCCATCAAAATCCGTTGCGTAGTTTCAAAGATTTAAGCATACAAAGGGACATTGGGACAGAGAAAGCGACTTTGTTTTATACTATGTAGTGATGTTATTATTCTAATTGGTAATTTTTATATAATAACTTATTCGTGTATAACATTTTTCTTATTTAATTATGTACTCTGTATTATTCATCAGTACTATTGTGTCATTTTATGTAATGTGCAGTTTCAATTAAGGATTATTATTATTAATAATAGACGAGGTCCATGGCGCGATCAGTTAGCTGCCTGAACGCTAATCGTGAGGTCCCGGGTTCGATTCCCGTGATGTATTCAACTCAAAACAGTATAAAGAACATGAATGTATGTACGTATGTATGTATGTATGTACATGAAAGTACATATAGTATGACATACCAAAGATCTCCCCGTTCTCCGCATACTCTGTGACCAGATATATGGTGTGCGTCGACTCCATAACCTGGTACAATTGCACAACGTGAGGATGCGACAACTTCTTCATTATGGCTATCTCTCTGTACGTCTTGCGGAGGTTGTCTTCGTCTAGTTTGCGCTTGTCCACCATTTTTATTGCTACCTGAATAGGAAAAAGAGGCTGATTAATAACAACAAACCCTTGCGGAGTAGTCTGAGGTTCAGGTTTCCATCTCCGCAATTGCGAATTAAACTTCATTTCAACACGAGTAGCATTCAAGTGTCTAACCGATCGCGCCACAGAGGTTGTCAAAAATATACATACATACATACGCTTCACGACTTGTGTATACACACTCCCTTTTTTATTACGGCGGTAGTCAGAGGCCCGAATGCCCATCTCCGAAATTTCGATGGCATGTTAGGTATGGGTCATTCGAAGGCCGCGTATCACTAGATAGATAGCACCCAACGTGATAGGTAGTGAACCGTATCGCCGTATATAGGCACTGACTATTACCTATCCTGAGGGATAGGCAGGTTTCCTCACGATGTTTTCCCTCACCGGTAGCGACTGTAAATTGTGTACGAAATGAAAAACACACATTTAAATTTCATTCATTGGTACATGCCAGAGTCGGGATTGGATAATTGATATTTTTAAACACTCGCGATTTATACTCATTTTATTAACTATGTGAGACCGGGTCATATCACGATAAATTTATAAAGATATCTGATGCATTGTGAGGGTAGACAGACATTTGCTGAGACTAAGCTAGTCTTCCCGCGACCACGGCCTATGCAACTGGGTCGAAACGTCGGGCAAAATAAAGGTAATCAGATATCTTTATTAATTTATCGTGATATGACCCGGTCTCACATAGTTAATAAAACAATAATTGAGACACTATTGCACAAATAGAACTTGGTAAATTCATTTAAGACATTTAAAGGTAGTAGTCAACGTATATTTAACAAATATACAAAAAGACAAACGCATTCACGACCATTAACGCTTGCGGGGTAGTCAGAGGTTCAGGTTTCCATATCCGCAATTGCGAAGGTAGTAATTCTATGTACACCTCGCACCCACGTGTTGACCAAGTCAGTACTCAATGTGACAGGTGGTAAGCCATGTCGCCATATACAAGCACTAACTATTACCTGTTCGACGAACAGGTAGGTTTCCTCACAATCTTTTCCCTCACCGTATAATTCCATGCATTTCGTAAATGTGTTTTTATTACGAAAATGTACCTACATAGAAATTCATAAAACTTCATTTCCATTGGTACATGCTTAAGCGGGATTTTCACCCTGTACCCATTGATACAGAGCCAAGCCCCAAACAACTGAACTATGTCGAATTATATTATTTTATATTTAACAAATATATACTTATTATAGATATAGATAAATACATATATAATCAACGACCAGACTGGAAAGTAAAAGAAAAGCTTAGTTCTTAAACCTGCCTCCACCGGGATTTGAACCCGGGGCCTCATGAGTAGCATTCAAGTGTTTAACCGATTGCTCCACAGAGGTCGTCAAAAATATTAATAAATGTTTAAACAGTAGATTGGTTAATTTAAGTAAAGATTTTATTTTAATTTATGGGGCTTCATCAGTGGTTTCAAAACCCCAGATTAAAACCAATAGAAATAAAATTTTCTGATTTCCTATGTATTTTTTCACAATGAAAATTGCTTGGTAAAATGCCCTGAATACTACAGTGAGGAAAAACATTGTTAGAAAACCTACCTATAACCAAAAATAAGTAATAGTCAGTGCTTGTAAATGGTGACATGGCTTACCACCTTTCATAGTAAGTACTAACTATCCGGTCAACATGAGGACTTGAGGTGGCCATAGAATTACTACCTCTACAATTGCAGATATGGTTGTAAAAGTATTTGTTGCAAACAGCAATAAAATACAACAGTGGGAAGGTTTATTAGTTAATTGTCTAAACAATAATATCAACATGTGTTTATAAACTTTCCATATACAGCATCATATAATAAAAGTTTATATTATAAGAATTAAAATATAGAATTACGCACAAATATAACTGTATACAAAAAATATTCCTATTAAAAATGAACCTATTAGATATTGTGTCACCAAAGTTCTATTCTACCCCAAAAAGGATTTAAAAGTAGTATGTATGTATACAGATTTAAAAACCACACATATCTTTAAAATCCACAGATGGAAAATAAAGACAGAAGATGCCAAATAATTTTCGTAGATCAAGAATCAAAGTCAAAATATAAAATAATTTGTCAATTTAGTGTTTAATAAAGTCACAATATTACAAGACGCTCTCTTGAAAAATTCTCTAATATTCCATGCAAGTGTGAAACTTAGAAAGCATACTAACTAGCTACCATTCTTTAAAGCATGTCAAAGGTGGTGACTAAGAGTAAATAGAATCCATTGGGCAATGGGCTAGCAACCTGTCATCAATGTTACCAATAAATATCATCACACCCCCAAAATTTTACAAGGAGATATATATTATATCTGATTCAGTCCACCCTGTAAGGATTTAAAGGATGAGGTTATATATATATATATATATATATATATATATATAAGTACACATATACGCATGTGTGCTCAATGAGAACACTTTGACAGTTTGTATGGTGCAAATGTTATTGATGTCTTAGATATGTACCATTAATGACACATTGCTAGCCCATTTCCAAATAGACTCCCTTGATGTAGAAGGGTAGCCAGGCCTAACTAACCACTTTTGCTACATTGACACTCATACATCTTCTCATACACACACTCGGCGGTTATAGGTATTCCTAATGTCACCCTTTTTCAATATAGCGTCTATCTGACTGTTAGACATATATTATAGTTATATTGGGCCAGCTCCTACGTAACCGCCCTTCCACTTCACTCATATATATTCCTTTTGTCAATCTGCTATCATTCATCCTCATAACATGTCCAAACCATCAAAGCATGCCCTTTTCAATCTTAGTCACTACATCTTCTTTCAAACCGCAACCTTCCCTTATCACACTATTTTTAATTAATTACTCCCTTGATCCCTAGTCCCTTAACCTCCTACACACAATCATCCAATCTTAAATCAATAAAAACTAAAGAAATATGTCAACCAAACTTTCCTATCCAACCGACAAGTAAATCTTAAAGAAACCTAATTGAATATGTATTTATTGACGCACAAACTTCAAAGAGATTCAGCAGATGTGCCTCAGTACAATTCCGATGGTTTGACAACGCTGCCAAAGCAAATAATGATGGAACTGTATCAAACTAATATTTTGGTTATGGTATGTGTATGGAATAATTATAATAATATTTGGGACTCCCCTATAGCCCCTTGGTAAGTTCATTTAAAACTTGTGTTAAGGGAAATAGTCAACGTATCTTTAAGAAATAATACTTAATATACATAGATAAGTACGTATATAGAATATACAATCTACAACCTGACTGGAAAGCAAAAGAAAAGCGTAGTTCTTAACTCTGCCTCTGAGAATTGAATGTTGGACTCTTTGATTAGTGTTTAGGTGGTTAACCATTCGCACCATTAAGATTTTCTCATTTAAATATATTCAAAATTCCAATTGAATTAATGATAATAATTGTTGATAGATTACATATTGAAATAGGGTGATATTAGTACTTATAACCACTGAGTGTGCATAAGGTGTATGAGTGTCAATGAAGTGAAAGTGGTTTGTTAGGACAGACAGTTGAGAATCCGTGATCTCTGCCTACCCCTCTACAGGGAAACGAGTGTGATGTGTATGTATGTATAATTAAAGAAGTTTTAAACAGGTTTAAAGTTACATTAGTGGGTTAATCTTTGACTTAGATTTTGTCTCATAGGTTCTGTTCACCCAGAAAGGGTTTAATGGAGTGAATATAATATGTATGTATGTATTTGCCTGCCTGCCTATCTACCTATATTAATAAACATACCTTATTTAGTTTTATATGAGTATGTTAATTATAATAGTTTTTTTATTTAAAGTATACTAAATCACAGATAATACTAAATACTGAATGCTACTAACTTTTTTTCTGCCTGGCATATGAGAGCCCATAATGGATAAATAGATATAATATTCAGTGTATAATAAAGAGACAATGCTATCAGTGTCTTGGGAACCCTACCACTAAGATACTTTTTGTATTATTAAATTTCTACTATTACTTTAAGTTTATAGTTAATAAAATTAAGTGTATAAAGAGAAAGAGAAATGCTTTAGTTTTATTATTGTGTTATTTTATGCAAATATATAGAATAATATATAATAGAGGTTGACGTTGGCTATCCAGCGGGGCAACGCTGCTAGTGTGCTGGGAGCTTTTGCTTCTGGGTGCTTAATTCTGCTCCTGACGACCTCCGTGGCGCGATCGGTTAGACGCCGGAATGCTAATCGTGAGGTCCCGGGTTCGATTCCCGGTGGAGGCAGAGTTAAGAACTACGCTTTTCTACTGCTTTCCAGTCTGGTCGTTGATTATATATGCTATATATGTATTTATCTATAAATAATATGTATATATTTCTTAAATATACGTTGACTAGTACCCTTAACACAAGTCTTGAATGTACTTACCAAGGGGCTAGTTCAATTGGTGTAATAATGTCCAAATATTATTATTATTATTATTAAAATTCAGGACACTAGTGGCGCTGTGTATATGTATTTACTTTTTGTTAGATATAAGTTTATTTTTTATGTTTTACTTCATTTGTTCATATTTAGTTTTATTTTGTTTATTAAACAGACAGAATTATGTTTTAAGTTCTTAAATATTGTTTTAATATCTTGGTTTGTTGAATAAAAGTTTTGAGGATATATGAATATATTGTGTTATTTCATATAATATATTTATGCAATATTATGGTGTATTTTGTACTGTGTTGTATTGAAAAAGGATGACATTAGATGTACCTATACACTCTGTAATAAAGATGTATTAATGCCAGTGAAGTGAGAGTGGTTTGTTAGGATTAAGAAAATGCGAATTAGTGTGATATGTTCACTCCTCTTTAGGAAGATGGATGATGAATGTGTATGTAGTTAATATTCAAACCTATGTGAATTGAGCACATAAAAACAATGCCATACATACACATCACGTATGATTCCTTGTAAAGGGGTAGGCAGAGATCACGGATCCCCATTTGTCCCGATCCTAACACCACTTACGCTTCATTGACACTCACACATCTTCTCATAGACAATGCCACTAGCTAAATTACCTTTATGGTAGTCAGAGGTTCATATCCTGCATTACCAGTAAGTGCAATAGTAAATACATATGGTCACAGCTACCATTAATGTATTTGTGTGGGTCCATTGAGTTTGCCAAAGCAGACTAAGGTTTCGTTTATTGGGCTCTGTAGTTTCTGCAATTAGTCCCCACTGGGACAATTTTGCGTGAACTTGATACTAAGATATTAACTACATCTAGTAGTAGCAATATTTATTTCATGAGCTAGTATACGCATTAGGGATAACCCTGTAAGGTATTTGATTGTGTTAATGAAATAAAATTAACGCATTTATGGCAATATTATACCCACTTTTCGTGGGATAATAAGCACCTAATAACATCAAAAATGGAGATCTATGTTGCTTTATAGATAGAGAACCAACTATTCCAAAAACATTTAATTTTTCTGACTATATTTCCAGTGCAGACTATAGCCAATAATTGGAATTATTCCATAAAATAGGCAGATTTAATCAAAATATTTTCTAATATTAAAATGAAGTGTTTCACAATGTTATTGTGAAAATTTCAACCATTGTCACTCATGATAGTATAGTATTAAATTTATCATTGTTAGTAAATGATTGTGTTGGAAACCAGTTTTAACCTGTTCAACAGATAATATCCACCACCTGTTTGTTATTTTGGATGGTTTTATGGTGAAAATGGACTTGTATGGGACAGGTTAATCATTGTTTTTATAAGGTTTTGTACTGTACATTCCTATAGGAATATGTGTATGTATGTATTTATATTTTAGATTTCTGGAATCAAAAATTTCTATGTGGTTTAGTTTTTTAAGAAATCTGGTTACAGATTTTTAAGAGTAACAATAAAGTTAACACAAACAATAATACTTTACTTGTTTTCTTGTATGCATTGATTTATAATGATTACATGTATAAATAAAAGGTATGAGTGAGGCGAGAGTGATTTGTCAGGATTGTTCCAAGTTGATGATCAATAGTCTCTACCCCTATCCAGACAGGGTATTAGAGATGTGAATATGTATATGTGTTATAAGTATATATTTATGAAACATTCCTTGGCAGGTACACTTAAAACAACTACAAGTTTTTAATGTACTTCAGTACTATAAGGCTTATTTAATTGGTGTAATAGTGTCCTAAGTTACAAAACAGTACATTTAAGGTACTCCTACAGTTGCCTATCAAGACTATTATAACATCAATTCACATTATCATAACATTTAAGCCTTTGATACAATTAAGTGGCTCATAAGTGAAGCATTGATAACAATAACAACACAAATCCCCATCTTATGCTAACATTTTTCTGCTCACGCAATCTGAGTATTGTTTATTTAAGTCACATGCTGTTTGCTAAGTGCCCAAACACAAATATTGGACTTTGGTTCAGATGAACATTAGAAGGAAGGCATATTAAACGTTGCTTCGTGTTTAGTGGAAAAATACCAGCGATTTCCTCCACCAGGCTGGTTTTACAACGCTTGCCCGCTTGCTGGACGATAAAACTAACGAGCGCGTGCCCAACCAATGCTTGGAGACTCCCTTAATTGTTTCTACTGTTCGTCAATTGACAATAATTGTCACAAAACATACTCTCGAGGTCATATCGGATCGCCAAGCATAATCAAGCAAGCATGCGACCGTCGCACTAAACAACGACGGAGAGGCGAGATGGACTCAGGAGGAGCTGAGGAGTTCAATGCTGGTCAGCGCAGCACTCACCTTGGTCTTGGTAATAACATGTGTGGCCAGTTTGACCACTGCGAAGTTTCCAGTGCCGATCGTACGCTCCAATTCATAGTTCCCGACGCGGACCAGCTGCTCCAGCTTGCACTGCTTGTCGCCGTGCATTTGGCCGAAGTTGCTGGCCATTTTCACCCCGTTTTCTATCTAAATTAACACTAAAATTTTCTTCAACACAAAAACTATTCGCAGTCAATCACACAAACTGATCAGTTCGCGCTCTCGCCGCCAGAGGCGCGACTGGCACTCATAGCAATCGCTCGGGACACTCAACTTCATCTGCTAAGAGTTCATTAACTAATATATTTCTACTTATTCCTAACCCATCGTAATTATGTTTCTAAGCACCCACAACAGACACTAACATATCAATAATTACAACTGAAGTAAAATCACATTAAAAACAATATCTCTACTCAGACAACTCAACGCAAATACGCTATCAATGTTATCAATGTGTCCACACGAAATTGACCCTCCCTGAATGGTTAAAAAAATGTCAATTCATATCGTCAGTGAGTGCAGCCGCACTGCTCTAACGAGAGAAAGTTCAATGAGAGAGACAGAGACGGGGAGGGCGAGCTGTCAAGATGGCCGACGACGTCACGAGTACGTCACCGCGCCAATTTTCAAATGGAAAACGTCAAAGGTAGATATTGATTTTTGGTTTGATTCAAGACTTTCAGGGGGAATGGGAATACCCCACGTTGCAGTGGGTCCACCCACGCCCCACCTGGCCTACGCTCAGTCTCCACCCTGGAGAAATGCATTCAGGAATATTCTGTACGTACTTAAATACACCTACTACTGATAATGCTAATGGTCTTCATTGATTAGACGTTGAAACCTGGAATTCTCTATCATACTACGTCTCCTCTTGATATTAATGGAATACATAGAGGAATATGGAAGAAATAGTAACTAATCTACTCGTAAATTATTGAAAATCCGTCCAGATCAGGTACATAAACTTAGTTTACTTGGAATCATACCTATTACCCGTCCTGTTTGAACTTTGAAATTATATTCAAGGTTGTCACCTTATTCACAGTTATTTCAATGAAAATATAAAAGACAAGTATTAAGTCCCATATTAGATAATATACATATCTATAAATAAGTTTTTTGTATTAATTTATAATACTCCTAGCTTATATACATTATAATCTAAATCTTGTAATATTCCTCTAAAATATAGAAATAACCTTTAATCCTTCAGTTTGAATCACGGCTATAAAATAAAGAGTAAATAACCATTCGAATCTACGTAAAAAACAAGAAATATTATAATCAAACAAGTCACTTTATCAAGTATACTAAATTCCTCAGTTAGTTCCTGAAATAAGCGTCTTTCATAAAACATCGTTAAAATACATAAGAGTATATTAATATACCGTAAAGCATGCAAATAGAACGATAACTAATTAAGGGACTCCGGGCCTGTCGATTCTATTAAGCGATGTACTAGCAAAATGTCACAAATATTGTATAATAACACTATCAATTTTACTAAGACTGAATTGAAGTGATATTATCCCCAAGGATCTGTTCGCCTCGAAAGGTATTAAGGGGCGAGAGTATATTTACATATAAAGCCTCTATTTCCCGAACGGGATAGGCAGAGACTATCAGGCCACCTTGAACTAACTAATCTCTTTTGCTTCACACACCCATTAACCTTCTCATACATGCTCTTCTGTTCTTCATACCATATACATTTGCAAATGGCTTAATCTAGATGGACGAAATTATTTTCTCTATGTTGTGTTTAATATTTTAGCACATTATGTTGCTGGTGTGGGTGTCATTGTCAGTTACATGGCAGCTTTCACCCCGCCTACGTTGGGTTTATGAGTAATAGTCATTGTAGAGGTTAGGAACATGGAGTAACATACATACATACGCTTCACGACTTGTGTATACACACTCCCTTTTTTATTATGGCGGGTTAGTCAGAGGCTTGAATGCCCATCTCCGAAATTTCGAAGGCATGTTAGGTATGGGTAATTCGAAGCCCGCATATCACTAGACAGCACCCAACGTGATAAGTAGTGAACCGTTTTGCCGTATATAGGTACTGACTATTACCTATCCTGAGGGATAGGCAGGTTTCTTTTCGGTGTTTTCCGAACATGTAGTAAATACGGCTTATTACGATGTTAAGCACCGCGGACGTGGAATAGATCTATTTCTAAATAGAAAATAATTACTATATGTTGGATACCGATTATCATTTGATGAGTGGCCAATAACCATCATAATCCTCACTTGATGGTAGACATAGAGGCTTTTTCCAAAAATCAATCTCGTGAGTCACCTTACATACAAGGTAAAACTCTCTAATTCTTTGAGGGTACTGAACTCAGAAATATTAACAAAATAATTTAATTATATATTTGTGAGAGCTACCACATTGCCCTTAAGGTTTTATTGATTCTGGTCTATAGTTCCTATCTTGATTGCCTCTTACGACAAGTCGGTAAGAATGGCAGCTAGTTAGCTAGCATTCTATTACGTCCCGTGAAGAAACTATAATAGTAAATTTATCGACATCTATAAGCAATAAACTGTACTATTTTGATCATTGTTAAGTTTAGGTTAGCGATTGTAGATGGCAGCAGTAGTAAATCAAATTGAAATTCTGCATAGTTTGAAAACTCCCATATTTAAAATACGGTAATACTCCCATATTTATATGTATAGTACTCAAATACAACAATTTTACGGGGTAGACATATTTACGTCACGTTTTACCGTTTACTTGTAAGACTATTAAAATTCGGCGGGTGTACGCAGTAAAGAACAGAAGAGCATGCTTTAAGAAGTTTAAAGATGTGTGTGGCCATAGATTTGTCAGAATCTTTCTACATACCTCCCAAATAATCACTCCTTCTCCTTTCAAAGGGGTAGACAGAGATCACGGATCCAATTTTATTGAACCTAGCAAACCACGTTTTTTTCATTATTAGTAATATAAATTTATTTTAGATACTCTAATTACATTAATTTTATTTTTTAAGAATTAAGTACTAATTTCAATTTTTTCACGTGAAAATGTTTTTTTTATAGACTCTCAATAAAAGTTTTTATGATCCCAATGTTGAATAAAAAGCATTTCATGACCATCCATTATGGAGCAAATACTTTATAATTGGTTGGTTACATCTATATACCTCCTCATACACACTCGTCGCTTCAACGTTACAGATTAATTTCTCTGTCCCCATTGGGAGTAGAGATGTAATATATTACTTACTAGTGACCCGCTCCGCACGGGTATAAAAGATATAGCCTACACCACTATTTGATGGATGTTATTATACATAAAAACCTTCCTCTTGAATCACTCTACCTATTAAAAAAACCGCATCTAAATTCGTTGCGTAGTTTCGAAGATTTAAGCATACAAGAAAGCGACTTTGTTTTATACTATGTAATGATAAATAGAATCAACTAGGTTTCTTTTTCTTTTATTTATTTCCCTACCTAATTTGTACATAGATTAAATTATAGCATAAAATCATAACCCAGATATTCTATTTTCAACTTTAAAAATAAAAACTGCTATAAATGTAAACGAATAAAAACTATGAACAAAAATTGCAGACCAACAAAAAACAAAAACTTTCGACATAATTTTCCAAAAAATCGTAATTTTTTTATTAAACCACTTTTTGATTAAACGTGCGATATAATCATCGAATCCTGACCTGATAGTCCCTAAGTCGCATACATACATACACATCACGCCTGATTCTCTGTAGAGGGGTAGGCAGAGATCACGGATCCCCATTTGTCCCACTGACAGACCACTTTCGCTTCATTTACATTCTTATACATCTTCTCATACACTCTCGGCGGTTATAGGTACACGTGACGTCACCCTTTTTCAATATAGCGTCTATCTGAGTCTATCTTTCCCTTAGTCGCCTCTTAAAATATAGGGCAGCTGGCTATACCCAAGTTAGCACGGGACATCCGCTGTTTTTTTTATCACCTCCCCGTTTCGTCTGGATACTAATCGCTTCCTGCCATCTGACACTTGTCAGGAAATGTCAAAAGTTTTTGCGAGACTAAAAACTTTTTGGAGAAAACCTTTTTTGCTTGATCTCGTGGCGGGAATGTTTGGGGAATAAATAAATGGGACGGTTCCGTAGAATTTATGTGTAATAGACATGAATGTCTTTTGATTAATTTGGGGTTGTATAGAATATCGAATGCATATATTATTTGAGATCAAGTTACCAGTTGCCTACTAAAACATGTCATGTGGACAGAACCTTGGAGACATGTAAACATCTTCTTGATCAATTAATAGCATGAATTGGAGTTTGATGTAATATGGAATATCTGTGACAGGTTGCCAACCTATTGCCCAATAAATTCCATTTACCCCTTGTTCATTCGTTAGCATTCTTTTTACGTCCCAGCTAGCATGGAACAAATATAAATGTAAAAAACGGTGAACGGTAGTGTGAGAAACAGAAGAGCATGTATGAGAAGATTAATGTGTGTGAGTGAAGCAAGAGATTTTTCAGAATCGATCGATAGTCTCTGCCTATTCCGTTGGGGACGTAGAGGCGTGAATATATGTATGTATTTATAACTAGAATTCTAACGAGTTGCTATTCTTCGCTGCATGGTTTAGTAGGTAACTGGGGCCTTACTCCACTAATCCATTGTAGGCACAATATTTTTTCAGTATTCGACGTAGCTCAGTTGTTTGGGGCTTGGCTCTGTATCAGTGGGTACAGGGTTCAAATCCCGTTTGAGCATGTACCAATGGAAATGAAGTTTAATGAATTTCTATGTACATTTTCGTCATAAAAATACGTTTACGAAATGCGTTGAATTATACGGTGAGGGAAAACATCGTGAGGAAACCTACCTGTTCGTCGAACAGGTAATAGTTAGTGCTTGTAAATGGCGACATGGCTGACCACCTGTCACATTGAGTACTGACTATCTGGTTAACACGTGGGTTCGAGGTGTCCATAGAATTACTACCTTCGCAATTGCGGAGATGGACACCTGAACCTCTGACTACCCCGCAAGGGTTAATGGTCGTGAATGCGTTTGTTTTGTTTTGTTTATCGATACTGTAATACTTCAGTGGCCGTAATTTGACACTTTGGCACATTATGAAGTAAGGCCCCTGGTAATTTTACATTTAGTAATATATGCATGTTATAATATCAGTATGTAAAAAAGCCACATTGAAGTATCGAAATAACTTTAGCCATTATTAACCTGCAGAACTCCAAAATGGTTGTAAGATTAACATCTTTTAATTGGGTCCTGTCTCTATTAATAGTTACGGCCGGTGCTAAAGATAATCACTTAATATCCTGCTCTCAAGAATAGTTGGTTTTAAGTCGTAAAAAATGTGTAAAATATATAGCCTACTCCACTATTTAATGGATATTATTATACATATAAACCTTCCTCTTGAATCTCTCTATCTATTTCAAAAACCGCATCGAAATCCGTTGTGTAGTTTCAAAGATTTAAGCATACAAAGGGACATAGGGACAGAGAAAGCGACTTTGTTTTATACTATGTAGTGTAGTGTTTAATACGTATCGGGGTGGACAGAACCTTGGGGGAGTAATATCTCCTTGGTCACTTGTACATCACACACTTGTACATCAAGCCTATATCCCTGTAGAGTTAGGCAGAGATCACGAATCACCACCTATACCGATTCTTATCATTAGGTAAAACCACCTTGGTTTTGAATGACCTGGGGCCATACTCAACTAATCCATTGTAGGCATAATATTACTTCAGTATCAATACAGTAAATTCGATGTAGCTCAGTTGTTTGGGGCTTGACTCTATCAGTGGGTACAGGGCTCAAATCCGACTTGAGCATGTACCAATGGAAATGAAGTTTAATGAATTTCTCTGTACATTTTCGTAATAAAAACACATTTACGAAATACATTGAATTATACGGTTAGGGAAAACAGCGTAGGTTTCCTACCTGTTCGTGGAACAGGTAATAGTTAGTGCTTGTATATGGCGACATGGCCTGTCACATTGAGTACTATCTGGTCAACACGTGGGTTCGAGGTGTCCATAGAATTACTACCTTCGCAATTGCGGAGATGGACACCTGAACCTCTGACTACCCCGCAAGGGTTAATGGTTGTGAATGCGTTTGTTTTTTGTCTATCAATACAGTAATACTTCAGTGGCCGCAATTGTCAAATAATGGCCACAGAAGTATTACAGTATCGATACTGAAGTAATATTGTGCCTACAATGCATTAGTGTATGAAGGCACCAGACCATCACAATGCTCAATTCACAGTGGACTTACAACCTCTGACTACCCCGTAGGGATTAAAGGACGTGAATGCTATGTTACAGGGCGAGGAAATCCGAACAAAAAACATTGGCAAACGGTTGTTTCCTTTTCCTGCCAAACATACAGAGGGTTGTCAGTACATTACACTCGTGTTTAATGCATACATACAAATGACGCCTGATTCCCTGTACAGGTAGGCAGAGATCACGGATCCCCATTTGTTCCGATCCTGACAGACCACCTTCGCTTCATTGACACTCATACATCTTCTCATACACACTCGGCGGTTATAGACACATCAAACGTCACCCTTTTTCAATATGGCGTCTATCTGACGGTCATAATATGTTTTATTGGGCCAACCTACGTAACTGCCCTTCCACTCCACTCACATAATAATATATTCCTTTCGTCAATCTACTACCATTATCGTAATACTAACATTACATTATACAGTCACTCCATTTCACATTTTTAGCAAAATTTATCGTCCTGTGCTGGGACGTAAAAAGAATGCTAACTAGCTGCCGTTCTTCCCGACATTTATGTCGTAGGAGGCGCCTAGGGTAAACAGAATCTACTGGGCGATGGGCTAGCAACCTGTCACCAATGTTCCATTTTGTCATCGCAACCCCAATATAGATTTATATCTCCGAGGTTTTGTCCAGCCCGAAAGGGATTAAAGTACGTGAATGTATTCGTATGTAACTACCCCGCAAGGGTTTACAATCCTAAAGTATACTCGTATATATAATATTATAATAACAGTGCAGTTGCCAACCCTAAACCCAACAAACCGCGCCTTTATGAGCCAAATACGTGAAAAGGATCTCCCAATAGCGCGCCATCAAAGAATGACTGACGGACAATGACCATAAATTACACAATACGTCAGACTGACAGGAGAGCGGAAGTCAAAAACGGAAGCGGAAGTCTTTGGGGATTAGAAATGACCGTTTCGGATTTTAACTTAAGAATTAGAGATTTTAATCTTATTAATACATACATATATTCACGTCTCTACGTCCTCAACGGGATAGGAAGAGACTATCGATCGCCACCTGGAACGGGTGACAAATCTCACTTGCTTCACTCACACCCATTAACCCTCTCATATATGCGCTTCATCACGCTAAGTCTATTTGTTACATATTACAAATCACGCCTGATTCCATGTAGAGGGGTAGGCAAAGATCACGGTTCCCTTTACACTACGTAGACCCGCCTTGAGAAGAATGTCTTCAATTTGATATGTCAGACTCCGTTCACTTTGGCTTTATAGATTCCTTTTGTAACCCTCCTTTCATCCATTCGCTCCATGTTCTCAAACCACCATAACATATGTATAACATCAACCGCAATAATCATGCTAAAAAGTGACATAAGAGATATTACCATATTTCCGAAGTTTTTTTTACTATGAGAGATCGGGTCATATCACGATAAATTAATAAAGATATCTGATAAAATGAGTATAAATCGCGAGTGTGTTGTCTATCCCGAAAGGGATTAAAGGACGTGAATGTATGAGACAATATTATTTCCACCCGGAAAGGATGTATGTAATATTCCTGTAATACCAATTGTATTATTTCTATACCATTGTCTATCCGAAAGGAAACAGTCGAGTCGGTCACCCTATTGTCCCTCACACCTTTTACATCTAAATTCCTTTACAACGTAATTTCCTTAGAATACACAAATTTTTTTAATAATGTCTCTAGTTTACAAGTATGTTTACAACAATGGCGGTTTGTCAAACAGGCGGAAGTCCTAACAGCGCTTCCGGTCACAATAAAACCTCCTTTTGGAAATCGCAACCTTTGTGGACTGGGGTAGTTGTAGTGTAAAAAAGGTAGTACAAAGGTAGACCAAACAACCAATTAGTAAGGGACGTGACATGTACAATAATATGTTTTTTTTGCATTGGGCGCGCGGGAAATTATACAAACAAATATAATAACTCACTTCGTAATATACAACAAGTGTAACAAATTTATCATTGGTCACTTATATCATAATAGGTATTCTGATGGAATTGATATGGAATACTATGTAGGTATGTCCTAATATTAAACATATACATGTAGTAGATATTCATCATCATCATCATCATGCCATATCATGATGAGTAGATATTAGTACCATTTAATTCGAGCCCTTTAGTATATTCCTAAGACGACAGATATTTAGTATTTTACTAACGTATTTAGTATATCCATGGTATAATAATAATACCGGGTTAACTTGAACTATTTAAGTTTGTAATTTACAAACTATTAACTAGTATATTACCCCATGCTTGATAAGAAATTCAATTAGCAGTATTAATTCCGGCATTTCTTAGAAGGCGACTAAGATGCTAAGGGCTCAGTGCAATCTACAGTACCTTTATATTAACTTAAACCATTATATTTATACCAAAGGTGGTCGAGGAGATGTTAATAAACACAAAACAAATAAATTAATTCAATAAAACCAATATGGACATGTCTAATTTCAAACATGGCGGGACCGGAAGCGCGCCAAAACTCTTAATGGCGGCGGTGGCAAAGGATGCGACTGAACAGCCAGACACATAAACATCCTTAAAGGGATTATGATACACTTACATGTGTTTAAAAATAAGTTATCTTCCTTTTTGGGGTGGACAGGACCTTGAAAATAATAATAATTTTTGGACAATATTACACCAGTTGAACTAGCCCCTTAGTAAGTACATTTAAGACTTGTGTTAAAGGTACTAGTGAACGTATATTTAAGAAATGTATACATATTATATATAGATAAATACATATATAGCCTATATAATCAACAACCAGACTGGAAAGCAGTAGAAAAGCGTTGTTGTCAAACTCTGCCACCATCGGGAATCGAACCCGGGACCCCACGATTAGCGTTCAGTGTCTAACCGATCGCGCCACGGAGGTCGCCAAAAAACAATACTTCTTCTAGTTGCTTTCAGCATAATTAACGAAGTTATAAGTATACACAGTCGGCGGTTATAAGTACTTCTAAAGTCACATACATACATTTACATTCACGTCCTTTAATCCCTTTCGGGGTGGACAGAACCTTAGAGATAAAAATATATCCTTGGTCTTAGCATGAATATTGAGGTTGTGATGTCACTATGGTGACAGGTTGTTAGCCCATTGCCCAATAGATTCCATTTACCCCTAGTCCCTTAGTCGCCTCCTACGACATTCCGGGAAGAACGGCAGCTAGTTAGCATTCCCACGGAATAAAGTCACCCTTATTCAATCAGTCGTCTAAACATGTAATTCGACGTAGCTCAGTTGTTTGGGGCTTGACTCTGTATCAGTGGGTACAGGGTTCAAATCCCGCTTGAGCATGTACCAATGGAAATGAAGTATACTGATTTTCTATCAACATTTTCGTGATAAAAATAAAAAATTACGAAATGCATCGAATACTTAGGTGAGGGACAGCCCTCGAACAGCTAATAGTCAGTGTTTGTAAATGGCGACATGGCTTACCACCTATCACATTGAGTACTATCAGGTCAACGCATTGGTTCGAGGTGGCCATATAATGACTACCTCCGCAATTGTGAACCTGAACCTCTGACTACCCCGCAAGGGTTAAAGTCGTGAACGCTTTTGTATGAACACATAGTGAAGAACGGCAGCTAGTTAGCGTTCTATTTACATCCCAAAGGATGCTCTAAAGTAAACATCCTGAGAATATTATAATAAGCTTCCTCTTTATTAATATTGAACTTCGGTGGCAATTATGTGCATTTCCGCTCAAGTAGAGTGCGGAAGGGATTTTAATTGTGTGTTCATATAGTAAGTAGTGGCTGTAGGCCAGTGGGTAAGACCTCGGACTTGGTATGAGAAAAATCCTAGGTTCGAATCCCGACTCTGGCATGTACCTCAGGATAGGTAATAATCAGTGCCTGTATACGGCGATACGGTTCACTACCTATCACGTTGGATGCTGTCTATCTAGTGATACGCGGGCTTCGAATGACCCATACCTAACATGCCTTCAAAACTTCGGAGATGGGCCCTCAAGCTGCAATGTTTATGTATGTTTTTATGTTCATATAGTTACGTCTACTACGAAGGTATCGTGCACGACTTAATCTCCCTTCTGGGGTGGACAGAATTTTGGAGATATAATAATCGATGCTTTCGAAATGCGGTAACTGAGAAGCATGTTAGGAGTGAGCTCTACAGGGAATCAGGCGTGATGTGTATGTATGTATGTATGTTACTTTTGAACAATACAATAGGGGTTGTAATGGTAGTATGAAATAATATTACGTCTAAAATGAAGGAATACAATGTAAAATACCTGCCTATTGTTCCAAATAGACAATACTCAACACCTTTATGCGGCAAAATAAAATACCACCTGTCACATCGAGTGCTGACTTCCTGGTGAAAAATCTTTTTGATATGACTATAAATGAAATTGTACGCAAGACGTCGAATTCGACGTAGCTCAGTTGTTTGGGGCTTGGCTCTGTATCACTGGGTACAGGGTTCAAATCTCGCTTGAGCAAGTACCAATGGAAATGAATTTTAATGAATTTCTATGTACGTTTTTGTAATAAAAACACATTTACGAAATGCCTCGAATTATACGGTGAGGGAAAACATCGTGAGGAAACCTACCTGTTCGTCGAATAGGTAATAGTTAGTGCTTGTAAATGGCGACATGGCTGACTACCTGTCACATTGAGTACAGACTATCTGGTTAACACGTGGGTTCGAGGTGTCCATAGAATTACTACCTTCGCAATTGCGGAGATAGAAACCTGAACCTCTGACTACCCCGCAAGGGTTAATGGGCGTGAATGCGTTTGTTTTGTTTTTTACGCAAAACGGATGTGTGAACCTCTGACTACCCCGCCAGGATTAATGATCTTAAGATTATTTTAGTATGGAAAACCCGTGTATTTGTTTTTTTAATATTAATGAAAAGGAAATGATCTGTTCAGCCAAACAAACACATCATGTTGACAGACAGGATGCGCACAGCAAATCCGGTATTCAAAACTGACTATACCTGTCCCTTTTACACGTTTACATACCATGCCTTGAGTGAGAGAAGCAAAAAATCTAGTCGCATCCGGTCGGTACTGTTCAGTTTCGTAACGTCTTAAAAGAATGTATTTTGTCATACAAATTTTGACTTTATTTGTAGCTTGATAAGTTCTATTATCGTTTAGTGAGTTGTAGAAATATTTCTTGAAGCTTAAAATTCGGTATGATAGGAAAATAAGCTTTATACAGTGATCATAAAGGTTAAAATCCTGTGAGATGCAATTGCCATTCATATGTTTCAAAACAAGGAATACTCGAAAGGTATTCATTCATATTTTAGTTTAGTTGTAATCTAATGCTCAGAGGAGAAACACGTGTGTTTTGATTTGAATAATTACGTTATTATTTGAAATTTAAATTTAATATTAGTAAATTAAAGAAGTTTTGAGTGCTTTGTGAAGTATCCTTGTTGGATTGTATTAAAAGGTGAGATATTTATTTCATTCATTTATTTATGTAATTAACACATGTACATTTTTTTATGAATTTCATTATAATTTGTAAACATGATGTGTTTGAAGTTTTATAAATTAGATGCCATTTCGAAACAATAATTCGTGCTACAGGGTTTCTAGAGAGAATTTCTAAACAAATTAACGTGTATGATATTATCAGAGGTTCTATGTATCCTAATAATAAATATATACATACACATAAATAATTATATGACAACGAAACTGAAATAAAGAATGTAAGTCCTTATTCTTCATTCAAATGTATGTTAAGCAAGAAAGTCTGTAATTCGTTTCTAAAGAAAATCTTCTTCGAGAAAGTCTATTTTTTCTTTGGACCAGAGGCCTTAGTCCATTAATGATTTTTGCAAAATATCAGTTCAATATCAGATCATTAATCGTGTGACGTTAAAAGTGAATCAGACAAAGTGTGATTTTTGCCATTATGAAAACGAAATTTGGCTCTTACTAATTTACTACCAACTTCACACTATTACTGATCTGATATTGAACTGCGTTTGTGCTGAAACGCATTTGTAGACTGGGCTCCACATTCTCAGTAATAATAACGACAGATGAATGATAAGCTTTACCACCTGTCACGTTGGGTGCGCTCTACTAACTATCTGGTGAAATTTAGGATGAATGTAAAGGTGGTTTCCATTTCTTTTCGCAGGCTTTCATATAAAGTTTATACTGACGTGACATATACATATGTTTGTAAATATATGTAACGTACATGTAAATACAATCCACAGAGATATGTCTTCATTCACCTTTAGGAATTGTAACGGAACTATGTTTGCATTGATGCCTCATTTGTGATAGGTTGATAGTCCATTGCCCCCATAGATTCCTTTACCCCCTATCTTACGACAGTTTATCCTTAGTTCCTTGGTCGCCTCCGTCATAACATTGCAGAAAGAAAGGCAGCTAGTTAGCTTTCTATTCATATTCCGGATTAATGACCCAAAAGACAAAGAAAACTTTTCACGACTTTTAACCCTTGCGGGTTGGTCAGAGGTTTGAGTGTCCACCATCGCAATTAGGAAGGTAGTAATTCTATGGCCACCTCGAAGCCACGTGTTGACCAGATAGTCAGTACTCAATGTGACAGGTGATAAGCCATGTCGCCGCAACAAGCACGAACTGTTACTTATTCGGGGAACAGGTAGGTTTCCTCACGATGATTTACCTCACCGTGTTTTATGTAAAATTAATGAGCATACTTAGAATAGTATGTATACTTATCGCTTTCTTTGTCCCTATGTCCCTTTGTATGCTTAAATCTTTGAAACTACGCAACGGATTTTGATGCGGTATTTTTTAATAGATAGAGTGATTCAAGAGGAAGGTTTATATGTATAATAACATCCATTAAATAGAAGGCTATATATTTTATACCCGTGCGAAGCCGGAGCGGGTCGCTAGTCTCGTAAAAATCTCTATTAAACTACTTAACGAGCTGAAAACGGTGACTTTAATACAACTACATCAAAAGGTACAAATCGTAATACTGAGAACATTCACACGCCAGATTTGGAAAGTGTGTTGCGCAGACAATGAGGGGAAACTGTGTCTACCCACGCCACTATTTACCCACGGAAGCTCATTATTGCAATCGTGAGGAAACCTACCTGGGACCCATGTCAACGAATGTGTTTTAACAAAATCGGAGTTCAATCGTTCTGCAGTAAATGCATGAAGATATTAGTTACTAGTGACCCGCTCCGGCTTCGCACTGGTATAAAATATATAGCCTACTCCACTATTTAATGGATGTTATTATACATATAAACCTTCCTCTTGAATCACTCTATCTATTAAAAAAAACCGCATCAAAATCCGTTGCGTAGTTTCAAAGATTTAAGCATACAAAGGGTCATAGGGACAAAGGAAGCGACTTTGTTTTATACTATGTAGTGATGGTTTGTGTCGGAAATAGAATGTTAATTAATGATTAATTTATGATGATGTGATTGATGATTTATGTAATTATATATAATATTATATATTATATTGCATACGCGTTAGGTATTTACCTGTAAGGTATTGTAAAAAATTAATAAAATAAATCAGAACTAATTTCCAATCTTCTCGGTTAGTAAAAAATCTTAAAATCGTGTTCCTCATCGTCTTATAACCCATAAGTGGTTGTAACCTAGTGGACAAGACCTTTGACTTCTTATTAAAGGTCCTAAGTTCGAATCCAGGCTCTGTTCTCATTTACGTTCATAATTTATAGCCGCTAACGGTGAGAAAAAACATAATGAGAATCCCGTATACGTCGATACGGTACCTATCACGTTGGGTGCTGTCTATCAAAAGAAACTTGGGCTATGAGTAGCTCATCCCTAACATGCCTCCTAAATTTCCGAGATAGGCAATCAAGCTTCTGTCTACCCCGCCAAAATAAAAAGGGTTTGCGTATACATGTCGCAGGTTGATTTGATATTCAGGCATTCTTCTGTATGATTGAAAATATTATCACCATTGTCTAATTAAAATGCCTAAAAATGCGAAAAATGCCTAGTTTTTTTTGCAAAATCTGACATATCGAATCATCCTCCGAGATACACGAGAAAAATATTATTATAATCCCGTTTGGCGAAGAATCTTAGACACAATATAAAATCGCATTGGTCGCATTTAGCAAGTTTTGGGGTTACATAAGTTTCGTATCTTCGTTTCTTCACCCAGGACGAAAGGCACATATTTCATACATACGTACACATCACGCCTGATTCCCTGTAGAGGGGCAGGCAGAGATCACGGATCCCCATTTGTCCCGATCCTGATAAATCACTTTCGCTTCATTGACATTCATACATCTTCTCATACACTCTCGGCCGTAATAGGTACTCCTAACGTCACCTTTTTTCAATATAGCGTCTATCTGATTGTCATGTCTTATTAGGCCGGCCCCTACGTAACCGCCTTTCCACTTCACTCATATATATTCCTTTTGTCAATCTGCTATCATTCATATATATTTACATCTTGTATCTACCTGTTCGTCGAACAGGTAATAGTTAGTGCTTGTAAATGGCGACATGGCTGACCACCTGTCACATTGAGTACTGACTATCTGGTTAACACGTGGGTTCGAGGTGTCCATAGAATTACTACCTTCGCAATTACGGAGATGGACACCTGAACCTCTGACTACCCCGCAAGGGTTAATGGTCGTGAATGCGTTTGTTTTTTTGTTTTACATCTTGTATTATACAGTATTAAAATATCTTGATCTTAATTGAATCCGTCTTTAGTAAGGGGCGTCCTCCGCCATGACAGCTGAAAGGAAATGGCGTTCCCGCCAAACCGCACTTCCTTCCGGTTTATAGAACACACATGGCGACCCGGCTAAATTGATTTATTTTAATTGTAGTAGAGGAAAAACTAAATTGGGTTGATGGTGTGAAATATGTTATTTATATATACATTCACGTCCTTCAGTCCCTTTCGGGATGGATAGAATCTCGGAGATATAATATCTCCTAGGTCACTTTTTAGACTGAATATTGCGATGTCACATTGGAGACAACTTGCTAGCTCATCGTCCAATTAACCCCTAGTCCCTTAATCGCTTCTTTGACATCACGGGAAGAAAGGCAGCTAGTTACAATCCTATGACGTCCGTTACAACTTCAGAACTAATTCAGTAATCCATTTACCAAATCCTTTTCACCGCGTACTTGACAATGGCATTATTATGTCGTCTCCACTTCCGGCGGCCATTAGCTCGCGACCCACATCCGGTCACTTCCGGCTTACACAATCATGGCGGATGAGCGTCAGAGGCGAATTAACTTTTTCCTGTATCCGCGAATCAAAGCGGTTTCGTTTTGGATCGTACATCCTGCGGGTAGGGATGTGAATGAAATGCTAAATGGATGTGTTTCTTCCTGTTTTGTTGTTGGGGTTAGTGGAACATAGCAGTAGGTGCAGAATATTATTATGTTGAATATTCCATATACTCAGCACAGCTAATAAAATACTGTATAACTGTGATAGTAATGCCATACTATTCTTAAGTCTGTGGTAATGCTTAAAGACTAGTTTTACTACCTCCGTGATTGCGGAGATGGATACGTGAAACTTTGAGTACCCCGCAAGGGTTTATAGCCGTAAACGCGTTTGTCTATTTGTCTTTTTTATAAATGTTCTAAAACACTTTAAGATTATAGTATTTTGCGTGCCTTTATTGTTGTAATGCTTACATATGTACAGTCAGCGCTAAAAGTGCAGTTCCAGCAACTTTCTAAATGTTAATGTTTATAAGAACAAAAGACAATATTTTACATTTTAAAACTGGCGCCACTAGAGATCGTGCCATATAAGGTGGCAGACGGCAAACTTGGAACTAAATTTTACGTTTCCGCCATTGCTTGTTATTTTGTATGACAGGTAAATTCAGTAATACCAGCGTTGTGTTTGCTCACTTTCTTTGTAATTTTTATGTTTGTTAAGGGTGATTATAATAAATTGATTTCCGAAGTTTCTTGATAGTTCTTCTCCAAGCTAGGGTCTCCACTGAACTAACCTCGGTAAAAAATATGTAAAGACATTGCTCAGTGCCATGTTTGAAATAGTTTTTTTAATTTATACTTAGATCATAAGATAACTTTCAAAGAGAGCTTGTGATAGGGCCTATTTTGAATAAAAATATTTGGTCTTTTGACTTGGATATATTAATTTGTTTTATTTGAGTTTATAGCTCTGCAACCAAAGACAGTTACAAATGAAACCTATCGAGAATGTATCGAGCCATATGGCCCAGTGAGTGCTAGTTTTGGCGTGTTTACTGGCAACACTGAATTACGCAACTGTGGCGACGCCTCCATCTGCCATCATATATGGCGCGATCTCTATGCATTGTTTCGGCCACTATACGTTCGCGTGCTTCGAAATGAAAAATATGTATTGTCTTTTGTTCTTATAAACGTATACCTTATAAAAAGTTGCTGCGGCTGCACTTTTAGCGCTGACTGTACATATATTGTAACGAAACCATTACATCTTATTCCTTAACATAAATGTCTTATATATGACTATATACCAAAAAGGGGAGATTAATTAATCAATAAACATGTTCATAACTACATTAACAACAGTGGAAGGGTGCCTGTCTGATAGTACGGGGACCGATTCTCTTATCAAAATGAGTTTAGACGTAAAAAAAGAAATCAACTAACTATCTTTCTTGTCCCGTGCTAGTCTGGGACGTAAAAAGAATGCTAACTACATATGTATCTAACATAGACGTATCTATAGTTTTAAGAGATTCGCGATTTATACTCATGATTAATAATTATTAACGGGACTTATCGCGTAAGTTTATATATAATAAAATTACCTTTTATTAACCCGACGTTTCGGCTACGTTGCAGTAGCCATGGTCACGGGCAGACTGACGATTCATGTTTCTTCGCCTCCATCGCAGTGTTCTGTCAGATTCTTCTCCGACTACCATCACTGCAACGTTTTTATCAATAACACACGATCTACACACTACACTCACAGTATCTTGTGGCTTCACAATTACGCGCTAAGTCCCGTTAATAATTATTAATCATAGATGTATCTTTAAATTTCCAGTACCCAGTATCTCAAAGCCAGTCAACTAAAGATGCCTACCGCCGCCTGTCGCGTGCCTCCGCCTCACACATCATGCCCATGGGCCAACATGCCCATTGACGATAAGCCAGAGGACGATTTGCCACTAGGTGAGTGTCTACATATATATTGCATGTAAGAAAGTAACTACTAAACTACTTTTGCTGCGACAATAACATGCACAAGCTATACCTCCTAGTTTGTAAGTTTGATTTGTAAAATATTTGTATTGTGTAAGTTTTTGTTGCTGTAAATAAATGGTTTTATTATTATTATTATTACATGTAAGAAAAAAGTGCACAGCTAAATTTTTATTCAATTGTTTTATATACTATTTGTGATATTATGTGTGAATTCGACGTAGCTCAGTTGTTTGGGGTTTGTCTAATCCCGCTTGAGCGTGTACCCTTGGAAATGAAGTTTAATGAATTTATACGTACATATTCGTTGTAAAAAAACATTTACGGAATGCATCCAATGCTACGGTGAGGGAAAAACATCGTGAGGAAACCTACCTGTTCCCCGAACAGGTAATAGTTAGTGCTTGTAAATGGCGACATGGCTTACCACCTGTCACATTGAGTACTGACTTGGTGAACACGTGGGTTCGAGGTGGCCATAGAATTACTACATTCGCTATTGCGGAGATGAACACCTGATCCAATGACTACCCTGCAAGGGTTAACCGTCATGGACGCGTTAGTCTTTGTCTCTTTTGATACTTATGTACATATATACATTGCTTTTCTTCTGCTTTCCAGTCTGCTCGTTGATTATGTACTATATGTGTATTTATCTATCTACAATAAGTATGTATTTCTTAAACATACGTTGACTATAATTATAGTACCCTTAACACAAGTGTTAAATGTACTTAGCAAGGGACTAGTTCAACTAATGTAATAGTGTCCTAAATATTATTATTATACACGCCAATCACAATTACCTACAAAGAGGTAAACAACGATCACGCTTACAATATCATAGGTAAACAACTATCTGTAGACGGGATAGATTTAAAAGCAGGTTTGTTCAGTTTATTGCTTCTTTTATTTGCATAATATTTTCTTAGCTCTCGCACTCGCTCCGTCGTCTTTCAGTTACCGTCGTTTTCTCAACTGACATATCCGTCTTCCCTGTCACGCGTCGTTCTTGCAGTGTTGCCATTCGTACATTTTTTCATTCCCAACTATCTACCTTTCTTATAACTTTTTTTCTTATTCCAGACCCTCGCGATTGGCGTCGTACCCAAGTCCAGCGTTGGGCGGGGCTTATGGGAGCTCCGCCCCAACACTTTCCCATGAACGGCAAAGGTCTCTGTCTCATGACACGGCAGATGTTTGCAGCACGAACAACGCCATCTGTTGCCGAGAGCATGCATAAGGTGGGTTATGGTCAATAGCGGGTAGTTCAAATCTGCTAAGGTAGGGAAGTAGCGATTGGGCGATGGGTTGGTAACCTGTCAACAATGTTCCATATGAGATCGCGAATGTGTTGAATTTCTCTTTTCTGATACATCATTTTCGTTTTATTGACGACCCTGAAACTGTTCTTATACGCTCACTGAGTAGGTACATTTAACGTCACAATTTTACATACGAATATCGCATACTACGGTGAGGAAACCTACCTGTTCCCTAAACAGGTATGTGCTTCTAAATACCGACATGGCTTACCACCTGTCACATTGAGTACTAACTGGGTCAACACTGGGGTTCAAGATGGCCATAGAATAACTACCTCCGCGATTGCGCAGATGGAATCCTGAACCTCTGACTCCCGCAAAGGTTAATGATTTAGCATTGTATGTAAATATTCCCTTTATCCTTTTTCAGGACTTTTGGAGACGCATGTCCAGAGCTCTCGCGTTGCAAGAGCTGGTGGAAAAGCTCAAGAATGCCTCAAGAAACCATTAAAGGGACCCTTAATATACACTTAAATAGTTTTAAACACTAGTTTGTGGAAAAATGATTATAGCGACATCTATGTTTTGAAAAGGGAAACTACTAAATTGCGTGGTACAGTAAAATGTGGGGAGGCCTACGTCCAGCAGTGGACTGATATAGGCGGATTGATTGATAGATAAATTTCGAGACAGTCGGACAGTCGAGTAAATAAATAGGTACTAAGATGTTATGCCAGTTAAAAACCAAGTTTAATCAGATAGCCCTCACCGAATATGACAGTAAATAGTCTTCAATGTTTACAAATAGTGACTATTGCTTATATAAACAATAGATTAAATATTTCCTCACCTTAACATAAAGTAAAAAGAAGTTTAATTACTAAGTTTTTTCCCTAGATGTCGCTTTTTGTTGCGTGTATAAAATTGCGATGTAACATTATGACACTAAATATTAATAATAAATTTAAGTATGCTCATGTAAAAAAATGGTTATGAATATAAAACTTCAGTTTCAGTGACTTGTAGTGTAGTTGTATAAATAAATTGTAAATATCTAGTCAAGTGAATAACAATAAATAACGTATTTTCTTAAAAACTTGTTTTGTTTCACACCTTACTTACATACAGGGCCCTTACTCCACTAATTCATATTTGACACTTTTGGCAATCCACTAACAAATTTTGGCCTCAGCAATCGGACTACATCTGAAGTACTTCTGCGTCTGAAGTACAAATAAGCTACTCCACTAACCAAACGTCCGTCAATGTCAGTTCAATGGCCTTATATTTGGTACTCCACTATTGACATTTCTGTACTTTGAGTAGCCACTGAAGCACCACTGACTCGCTATTGAGGCACAGCTGTGGCAGATCAAAATATTAGCAGAGTGCCACTTTTACAGCCGAGACGCAGTAGCGATGCAGTTGTGTGGGTGTCAAAGTTAATTAGTGGAGTAAGGGCACAGGGCATAGAAAACGTATACTTACTATAGAATGTTATATGAATTATTATAGAGTGTAAGGTAGAGTTGAACGGGGTAGGCCGCGTAGAACTTATACAGATCAAATTGGAGACATTCTTCTCAAGGCGGGTGTAGCGTGAACAACAGAAGAGCATGTATGAGAAGGTTTATGGGTGTGAGGGAAGCAAGAGGAATAATATTTGGACATTATTACACCAATTGAACTAGCCCCTTGGTAAGTACATTTAAGACTTGTGTTAAGGGTACTAGTCAACGTATATTTAAAAAATGTATACATATTATAAATAGATAAATACATATATAGCATATATAATCAACGACCAGACTGGAAAGAAGTAGAAAAGCGTAGTTTTTAACTCTGCCTCCACCGGGAATCGAGCCCGGGACCCCACGATTAGCGTTCAAGTGTCTAACCGATCGCGCCACGGAGGTCGTTCTAACCTCTAAACCTTCTAGTACATGCCAAGAAAAAAGGCAGCTACTTAGCATTAGGCATGATACATAAGGAGTAGAATTAGCCAAGCAAAACAGTAAGTGACACGTTCATTTTCCTGTAGAGGGGTAAGCAGATATCATAGATCCCTTCCTAACCCGTCACAAACCACTATCGCTTCATTGACATTCATACACACTCGGTGGTTATCAGAACTTCTAATGTCACACTTATATCAAAATGTCGTTTTGCTACAGTGATAAATAGCAAACATGAGAGTAGAACTATTGCTGTTGAAATACGGTAATCGAGATACATGTTAAGAGTGACATTGAATAGAGTGAAAAGGGAAGGTTTGGGTTTTTCATACATATACTAAATGAAACAATACAAGCGTCGCAAAAAGCCAATTTGTGATGGGAATCGAAATTGTTTATGTATCCCGGTTTATTATTAAAACTAGTTCATGGATATAGTATCCTATGCCTTTCCTACGAGATAAATTCGACTACTGCTACCGAATTTGACTGACATTTAGTTAACTCACAAAGCAAACCCATTGAACGGCGAAATATTTTGTTGTAATTTCTGCAATTTCACATAAAATCCATTTATTCCAAAACTAAAATGACAGAAAAAGCTAAAGTAGACCTCGGATTATTGGAGGAAGATGATGAATTCGAGGAATTCCCTACTGAAAGTAAGTTCTTCGTCACTTCTACGTGACTTGCAATTTGGTTATTCATTTTGTATATATGAAGCTTTTTTAGTATTTAACTTAGCAAATACCGATCAAATAAGCAATTTAACCGTTTTTAATAGATAAGTACCATTTTAGCTTATTATCTTATTCGGAAATTCCAAATTAGGTTATATTCCATCTTTGTGTTAATATTATTTTGTCATCGATTGTATGAGAACGAAGCGAGAGATATTCGTCAGGATCGTTCTAGGTTGCAATTAACAGTCTCAACCTACCCCTTTGGTCTATCGAATGGTCGAAATATGTATGTTTCTCATGAAAATATGCCTCTATATCCCTTTGCAACTATGTCTTAATATTTATACTGATATAAACATATAATTTCCAGATTGGGGTACCGAAGATGCAGATAACGAGGAACTGTCTGTATGGGAGGACAACTGGGAAGATGATATCGTCCAGGATGATTTCAACCAGCAACTCAGGTTGGTAATCTAATAGTACTTATTATGTGCACTGGGGCCGCAATCTACTAAAATGTATTTTAGTTAATTTGTAGATTATACATAAACATCACACCTGATTCCCTGTAGAGGAATAGGCAGAGATGACAGATCCCCATTTGTCCCGATCCTGACAGACCACTTTCGCTCCATTGACACTCATACGTCATCTTCTCATACACACCCGGCACTCCTAACATCAATATAGCATCTATCTGACTGTTATATGTCTTATTGGGCTGGCCTCCATATAACCGCCCTACCACTTCACTCATATATATTCCGTTTGTCAATCTGCTGTCATTTCTGCATAACATGTCTAAACCATTGAAGGATGCCCTTTTCAATCTTAGTCACTACATCTTCTTTCAAACCACAACCTTCACTTAACACACTATTTTTAATTGTATCATTCAATGTCACTCCTAACATGCTTCTCTGTGACCGCATTTCGACGTCATTGATTTTACTTTCATGCTTCTTATGCTTTACCCAACTTTCACTACCATAACTCAATGTTGGAAACAGCCCAGGCCTATGAATAGCCATATGTGCCGATTGAGAAACCAAATGGCTACCCATAACACTATACATGGCCCCATTGATCTTATTACCTGTACTCACTCAACATTCAATAACTCCCTCACACTTTCCGTTATTAGTAAATAGTGTAATATAGATCAATTGTACTTCAGTAGCAGTTCAATGGTGTGATGTTGGTAGTGGAGTAGCAAGTGTCAAATTTACCAAATGGAATGGATACTTTCTTTTCAGCATGTCGTAAGAGAGGGCCATAATTAAATGGAATCTATGGGTTGATCAGCTAGCAATATGTCGTTAATATAAGCATGTTAAACATTGTGGAAATAAACATATTGTATGACCCTTTATACAGGGGTTATATTGGCCAATAGGATATGAGTAAATGAGAAAATAAGTCACATTGACCAATTGCAGACAACCGTTGTCATATTTCATTGGTCAAATCTTAGAGATATGGTGACGTCACTATTCCTTGCTAAGTACATTTAACACTTGTTAAGGGTACTAGTCAACGTATATTTAAGAAATATACACTTAATATATATAGATAAATACATATATAGCATAGTTTATCAAGCAGCAGGGCAGAAAAGCAGAAGAAAAGAATAGTTCTTAGCACTGCCTCAACCGGGAATCAAACCTTAGACCTCACAATTACTATTTAAAAGTATATAATCTAAAACTATGTATGTTTTTGTTTCAGAATACAATTGGAGAAGTTAAAAGAGCAGAAGTAATACCCATAATCTCTTGCTACATAGACTGACTATTCAGACTAAAAATAGACTAAATTTCAGTATGCATAGTCTAAAACTTTTTCTGTGTACAAGTATATACTTTGGGCTTTCTAATGTAATTAATTCTTAAGTTTTTTTGTAATAAAGTCTTAAATTTAATAAGGATTTGTGTTTTATTTCCTTGATAGTATCCTGTACTAGCTGGGATGTAAAAAGAATGCTAACTAGCTGCTGTTCTTCCTGGCATGTCGTAGGAGGTGACTAAGGGACTATGGGTAAATGAATTGTATTGGGTGATGGGCTAGCAAACATTACAATACTGACAAAAAAAGTGAGGTTTTGAAAATCAATCATATTTGGCACATCTATACTTCTAGTAGGTAGGAGTACATATAACCGCCGAGCATGTATGAGAAGATGTATGAGTGTCAATGAAGCGAAAGTGGTCTGTCAGGATCGGGACAAATGAGGATACGTGATCTCTGCCTACCCCTCTACAGGGAATCAGGAGTGATGATGTGTATGTATATAAGAAAACACATTGAGAGGGATAGGTATTTAGTATTTGAGAATGTCAGTGGACTCACTACCTGTCTGATTGGGTAGAGTCTATCTTTAACAAAGGACGTAAAAAGAATGCTAACTAGCTACTTCACCTCCCGGCATGTCGTAGGAGGCGACTAAGGGTATACATGTAAATGAAATGTATTAGGGGATAGTCTAACAACCTGTTACGATTGTTACATAAGACATCACAACCGCCCTAGACATACTATAGTGTGTTCGAAGTTCTCTCTAACCTAAAATGGATTAAAGGACATGTATGTATATATAATGTACCTTCTGGTATATTCGTTTTATTATTTCATCTACCCTTCTTCAAGACAGGTAGGTATAAATAGCAATAAGTATCGCCTAACTCAAAAATTCATTAATATATGATGAAAATAGTTATAGGATTTTGATATTATGAAAATTATCATAGCCTCTGAGATTCTGGCTACTACGAAGGCGTTTCTTGTCGTGACGCTATTTAATAGGGATTGATTCTACTCTCTGTAAAATACCTAGCATTCTTTTCTATACGTGATATCCCATTATTTCTCATCTTTATTATTTAATATGGAAAGTAAATAGAATGCAAACTTGTGCCATCCTGGCTTACCACCTGTCACATTAAGTAGTGACTATCTGGTCAACACGTGGGTTCGAGTTGGCCATAGAATTTGTTAATTTGTTAAGTCGCAATTGCGGAGATGGAAACCTGAACCTTTGACTACCCCGCAAGGGTTAATGGTCGTAAACGAGTTTGTCTTTTGCAAACTTGTGAAAAATTCATATAAGAACATGTTCATACTGTTTGTGAAATAACGCAGAATCACACTAATTCAACGTAGAGAGAAAACATGATCAAATATACCAGCACAAATTCGTACAAACTTTACACTTTGTGGAGTAAACACAGGAGTGTTGACCAGATAGGCAGTTCAAAATATATCCGTATTGCTCTTTACAAGCATTGACTATTTCTTATGATGACTCATCGTAGTATTCGGTGCATATCATTGCTAATATTGATTGAGGGAAAACATCGTGAGGAAACCTGCCTGTTCCCCGAACAGGTAATAGTCAGTGCTTGTAAATGGCGACATGGCTCACCACCTGTCATAATGACTACTTACTTTCAGGTTAATACGTGTGTTCGAGGTGGCCATAGAATTACTACCTTCGCGATTGCGGAGATGAAAATCTGAACCTAACCCGTAAGGGTTACTGGTGGTAGCGGTAATACGTTAGCATATTTCATTATTGCTGACTACCAATTAAATTAGTTTTCATACTTTATTAGTTTAATTCACTAGTCACAATTAATACTTAAACGAAAATACACATAAATATATACAAATATAATAATTATTATGTATATTAAGTAAAATAGCGACTTTTATTAACTAGCGACCCGCTCCGGTTTCGCATTTCTGGCTATTTAATGGATGTATACATAAAAACCTTCCTCTTGAATCACTCTATCTATTAAAAAAACCGCATCAAAATCCGTTGCGTAGTTTCAAAGATTTAAGCATACAAAGGGACATAGGGACAGAGAAAGAGACTTTGTTTTATACTATGTAGTGATTATAAGAATAGCCCCATTAGCTAAAGTCGTGAACTCGTTTACCTGTTTTTGTAAGTAAATAAATCTTTTTGTCTTTATTTCTTTAATAAGAAATATCGTATGTAAGTCCAGCTGAGTTGGAACCCTTTTGCTGCGACAATAATATGCACAAGTTATACCCCCTAGTTTTTAAGTTTTTCTTTTTATTGTAAACGTTTTGTATTGTGTATGTTTTTGTGGCTGTATATAAACGCTTTTTATTATTATTGTGATAGTAGAATTAAGAAACTCAGGGGGTTAGTACTAAGGGTACATCTCTGGTTAAGCGACCGCAGTCAACATCGAATCTTCATCGGGATAACTAGGAGCCTAAACGAATTAAGGTAGGGCTAGATTGCTTTACCTGTGCTAGTCTGGGACGTACGAGGAGGTGTATATGTCGTAGTAAGATATATAAAGTAAGATACAATGGTTCTGTAACTGGCAAGTAATTCGATGTAGCTCAGTTGTTTGGGGCTTGACTCTGTATCGAGGGTACAGGGTTCAGATCCCGCTTGAGCATGTACCAATGGAAATAAAGTTTAATAAATTTCTATGTACATTTTTGTAATAAAAATACATTTACGAAATGCGTCGAATACTACGATGAGGGAAAAACATCGTGATGAAACCTACCTGTTCCCCGAACAGGTAATAGTTAGTGCTTGTAAATGGCGACAAGGCTTACCACCTGTCACGTTGAGTACCGACTATCTGGTCAACATGTGGGTTTGAGGTGGCCATAGAATTACTTCGCAATTGCGGAGATAGACACCTGAACCTCGGACTACTCCGCAAGAGTTAATGTTCGTGAACGCGTTTGTTTTTTTTGTAACTAGCACTAGGCAAAAAATGCCTACCCCTTTCGGGAAATGGTCATAATATAATCTGTATGTATTATTTAGGACGTGCATGTATTAGTTAGCTAAATATACCTTCTCAAATACCCTTAACACAAGTCTTTTTTAAATTAAATACTGGGGTCGTGATGTCGTATAGAACATCGGTTAGGTTGCTAGCTCATCGACTAAAAGATTTCATAACCTTTGCCGTAAGTTATGCAGCAGCCGTGGTCACGGGCAGACTAACCGTCAGCCTGCCCGTGACCATGGCTGCTGCAACGTAGCCGAAACGTCGGGTTAATAAAGGTAACTTTATCATATAAAAACTTACGCGTTAAGTCCCGTTAGTTATTAATCATGAGTATAAATCGCGAATCTCTTAAAACTTTAATCCTTTAGTCGACTCATAAAACATGCCGGGAAGAACGGCAGCTAGTTTTTCGTGGCATAATAGAAATAGAAGATAGAACCAGATAGACCATAATAGAACCAGAATAGCACAGGCGTGATGTGTATGTGTGTATGTTACCATACATACTCTTCCACAGATGCCATACCAGAGACCAGAGATAGAATATCCGAAAGTATGGTATACTTTTGAGACTCAAAAACTCGGGACAACCCAACGGTTCAAGATTCAAGATCTGACTGCGGAGTATTTCGAAGATGCCGTCAAGATGCTTCTTGACTATTTCACTGCTGACGAGCCGCCTTGCAAGTATATTGGTAAGATTATATATAGAGAAACACTTTCACGACAGTTAATAGTTTAGTATATAATAACTTTCGGAGTAGTCTGAGATTCAGGTCTATTTGCGTAACAGCGAATTTCTTTTTTCCTTTGTGCTAGCACTAATGATTATAATATTAAGGGAATTTTTCACGATGTTTTCCATAAACGCGTTCACGACCATCAACCCTTGCGCACTAGTTAGAGGTTCAGGTTTCCATCTCCACAAACGAATAATGTATGAACTGACGTGTTGACTAGATAGTCAGCAGTTTATAACCTAATTTGTTGTACAAGCACTATTACCATAATCTTACTATTAAATTGGGCCGGCCCCTGCGTAACTGCCCTTCCACTTCTCTCACATATATTCCTTTTGTCAATCTTCTATCATCCATGCGCATAACATGTTCAAACTGAAGCATGCCTTTTTCAATCTTTGTCACAACATCTTCTTTCAAACCGCAACCTTCCCTTATCACAATATTTTTAATTCTATCATTCAATGTCACTCCTAACATGCTTCCAATTTAGATGCAGACCCAATAAAACATATGACAGTCAGATAGACGCCATATTGAAAAAAGGTGCCGTTAGAAGTACCTATGTCAAAATCGGGACTGATCCCCATCTGATCGTCTATCTCTCTGTCATATGTCTTATTGGGCCGGCAATCTTATTGGAAGCATGTTAGGCGTGACACAGAATCGGAACAGAACCCCATCTGTCCTGATTCAGTGATATATGCCTACATCTCTACAAGAAATCGACCGTGATGTGTATCTCCTTCTTTACAGCACTAATTCGCCCACCGTAGGGCATATGCCTCTCCAATCTTCCTCCACTGTGCGCGGTTTTCGGTTTTTCTTGTCCAGAGCGAGCCAGCTACCTTCAACAGATCATCAGACCATCGGGCAGGTGGTCTGCCGACACTTCTTTTTAGCTGTCTAGGTCTCCATTCCAGGACGCGCTTACTCCATCGTCCATCATCTCTACGACACACATGTCCAGCCCAAGCCCATTTCAGCTTAGCAACTCGTTTTCCTATGTCCACAAATGGACGAATGTGATGTGTATGTATGTAACTATTTTATTCAGGTGTAAGAAACCATCCTAGCGCCTTACGTGAACTGGAAAAGCTATGGAGAACCACTTTGCAAGACAGACTATCGCTAATCTGCATGGAAGATTGCGAAGGCGGTAGAATAGTGGCAGTCAACGTGTTAACTGTGGTTTCTAAAGGGGATGAGGTTGAAGAGTTTCAGGTATATATACATAAAATAAAAGAATAAAATATACATATATAAATAATATAAAAGTAATCAGATATCTTTATAAATTTATCGTGATAATATGACCCGGTCTCACATAGTTAATAAAATGAATATAAATCGCGAGTGTTTAAAAATAACTATATATACATACACATCATGCCTGATTCCCTGTAGATGGGTAGACAAGAGAACACGGATCTCCCATTTGTCCCACTGACAGACCACTTTCGCTTCATTGGCACTCATACATCTTCTCATATACATTTTAGCAAATATTGAGCTTGTGATATCATATGGAATAGCCCATCGCCCAATGGGTCCCATTACCTCTAGTAGCTACTCCTACGACATGCCGGGAAGAACGGCAGCTAGTTAGCATTCTTTTTACGTTCCATACTAATACTTTATTTACGTATGTTACGTTTTTTTATTTACGTACATAATTTACAGTCGCTAACGGTGAGGCAAAACATCGTGAGGAAATCTGCCTATCCCTCAGGATGTGTTTAAGTCAGTGCCTATATACGGCGATTCGATTCACTACCTATCACGTTGCGTATGCACGGTGCTATCTAGTGATACGCGGGCTTCGAATGACCAATACTTAACATGCCTTCGAAATTTCAGAGATGGACATTCAAGCCTCTGACTACACCGCCATAATAAAAAAGGGAGTGTGTATACACAAGTCGTGAAGCGTATGTATGTAATACTTTTGTTACAGACAGACGATCCAATCTGGGCAAAACTCTTCGGCGCAGTGGATTATGTGAGCAAACAAGTAGACGTGTTTACCCATTACCAAATAGACAAGTATCTGACAGCTTATGGCTTGGTGGTTGACCCTGTATTCCGGGGTTGCAACATTGGTACTGAAATGCTGAGAGCGCGGTAAGTTATATTTGGACTATTTTTGTGATTAATTATATTTTTTGTAGTTATTTTTAAACACTGTAGCGATTTGTATTCATTTTATTTACGAAACAATTAAATGCATATTAAAAATACTGAAATGTACACCAAAATATAGCTAAATACACAGCATAGGTTAGGTTCGGGTTGGAACTGTATTATTTTGGTGTACTAAATAGTATTTTTAGAGAGCATTTTCTTATTAATCTATGTTCGTTTAAATATTACCCTTTATTTGCTATGTGAGACCGGGTAATATAAAGAAAGAAAGAAAGAAATAAACTTTATTCACTAACATACAACACAATCATGGAAAAAAAAATATGCAAAGAACACCGTTGATGCAGTGAAAAGGTGCTGCCTCAGTATACGATGCAGCTAGGCTACATCACTGGTCCTCCGGCAGCACCCGATTCGGAAACTGTCACAAGCTGCATATAATAAATAACAAACATACACAAAATAATTCATTTATAATAACCATCGTGACAAATACAGATATAATACTCATAGTTACAAAAAAATTATACACTATAATTCATAATATCGAGATAAATTAATAAAGAAATACCTTTGTATAACCCGACGTTTCGACCCAGTTGCATAGGCCGTGGTCGCAGGAAGACTTCCCGATTTCCGAGTCCCAATGTGTATCTATGTATATCTTTATTAATTTTATCGTGATACGACCCGGTCTCATATAGTAAATAAAATCTAATTTTTAATTCGAATTTATTGTCGTATTTATGTTAAATAATTATTGTACGATTATATAATAATTTCATATAATTATGTCAATTGGTATCTTCTTATTATTATTTTAACAACAATTTAACTAGTCCCTTGTTAAGTACATTTAAGACTTGTGTTAAGGGTTCTAATTAACGAATGTTTAAGTAACAAGTACTTATTATGAACAAATACATAAATGTGGAGTCTATATAATAAAAGACCAAACAGGGAAGCAAAGGAAAAGTTTAATTCACTTCATGATTAGCGTTCAAGTGGTGAACCTTTTTCGTCACAGAGATTTTAATGTATGCTCTTGTATTTTTCACAGTAATACAATAAATTAAATCCTACATGATCTCCAAACAGGTTACGATCATTGCTTGTAAATGGCGACATGGCTTACTACCTGTCTCATTGAGTACTGATTGGTCAACCCATGGATTCTAGCTGGTCATAGAATCACTAGACACAGAAAATAGAATAACTACCTTCGCAATTGCGGAGATGGAAACCTGAGTCTCTGACTACCCCACAAGAGTTAATGGTCGTGAACGCGTTTGTCTTTGTACTTTCACCCCTAAAGATTACAGAAATATAGTATACAGACTACTTTCGAAACAATACAACCCTTTCAGGATAGTCAGAGGTTTAATGTCCTGACTAAAACTAAGTAGGATGTTTTCTGAACTCAGGTTGTTTTCCACCGTAGTGTTAGGTGAAAATACCTGAGTCTTAATGGAAATGCCTGACCCAGAGTTGAAGTATGATAGGAATCCTATTAAACGCTTCATAAAAGAGGAATTCTCATAATGGGAACAGGAATTTATCAATAGAACCCGACCAAGCTGAGATCTCAATAAAATGGTCCTATATACATTACTAGTGACCCGCTCCGGCTTCGCACGGGTATAAAATATATAGCCTACTCCACTATTTAATGGATGTTATTATACATACAAACCTTCCTCTTGAATCACTCTATCTATTACAAAAAATCGTATCTAAATCCGTTGCGTAATTTCAAAGATGCATACAAAGGGACATAGGGACAAAGAAAGCGACTTTGTTTTACACTATGTAGTGATGTGTTTGTTAGATAGGTTAGAAGTGACATATATAAACATACAAACACATTACGGCAGTTTCCCTATACATCAACGTGACCTCCGTGGCGCGATTGGTTAACCAGCTGAACGCTAATCGTGAGGTCTTGGGTTCGATTCCCGATGGAGGTAGAGTTAAGATTACGCTTTTCTTTTACTTTTCAGTCTGGTCGTTAATTATATATGTATTTATCTATCTATATTAAGTATATATTTCATAAATATACGTTGACTTTTAGGTACCCTTAACACACGTGTCAAATGTAGTTAGCAAGAGGCTAGTTCAATTGGTGTAATAGTCTCCTAATATTATTATTATGACAGATCCACTTTGTTTCTTGACAAACCACTTTCGCTATATTGACACAAATACCAAACTTATATATTATGTGTCCTTTAATCCCTTTCGGGGTGGACAGAACAATGGATATATATCTCCTAAGCCACTTGTAGCATGTTTTGGTTTTGTACTTTCATACATTACATGACATTTATATAGAACGTTAATGACAGATAGCTAGCCCATCGTCAAACCGATTCCATTGTCCCCTAGTCACTTAGTCCCTTACTGCAAAGAACGGCAGCTAGTTAGCATTATTTTTACGTCCCAGACTAGCATGGGACGGATTAGTTCATATACGGTGATTATACAGATCAAATTGGAGACATTCTTCTCAAGGCGGGTGTTCTCAAGCTTGAAGAACAGAAGAGCATGTATGAGAAGGTTAATGGGTAATGAAGCAAATGATTTGTCACCCGTTCCAGGTGTCGATCGATAGTTTCTGTCTATCTCTTTGGAAATGTAGAGACGTGAATATATATATACGTATTTTGGTTAAATACACCATTCTTTCACTGACGTAAATAATTATTTCAAAACGACAACAAACATTATTCCTCAATATATTTAATAACACTTTCTATTTTTTAAACGTTTTACTTTTATTCCTTATATTACATTTTTACGTAACAATGTTTCCGCGAACCAAAAAGAAATGTATATGCAATACAAAGGATATTTTATCCAAAATCACTGGTACGGGAACACCGTTAACTGAACGTGAAATTAATATGATTAGACTAAACCTGTTCACAACGAGAAATAGTGACGGAACAGGATATTTAATTTTGCAAGGTAACTGTACAATACTATATACATACACTAGTGACCCGCTCCGGCTTCGCACGGGTATAAAATATATAGCCTACTCCACTATTTAATGGATGTTAATATACATATAAACCTTCCTCTTGAATCACTCTATCTATTAAAAAAAACCGCATCAATATCCGTTGCGTAGTTTCAAAGATTTAGCATACAAAGGGACATAGGGACAAAGAAAGCGACTTTGTTTTATACTATGTAGTGAAACATCACACCTCTAAGGTGATATACAGACTATCGATCGCCACCTGGAACGGGTGACAAATCTCTTGCTTCACTCACACCCATTAAACTTCTCATACATGCTCTTCTGTTCTTCACACTACACCCGCCTTGAGAAGAATGTCTCCAATTTGATCTGTATAAGTTCTACGCGGCCTATCCCGTCCAACTCTACCTTCCAGTTTGGCTTTATAGATTTCTTTTGTAACCCTCCTTTCATCCATCCGCTCTATGTGCCCAAACCACCTTAACATACCTTTCTTTAAACCGTCCCTACATATTCTTTCATACCACAACGTTCACGAATCACACTATTCCGTACCCTATCACACAATCTTACGCTTTTTATATCTTACAACACTATATACCAAATATTATGCCATTTAAGTGGCTCATACATACAAGAAGTTCTATCTCCAAGTGATCTACTCATAATATAAGATCATCGCTCGTTTCATGAGATTGAAACAGTTTTGAACATACCCAAAACATCGCCATCAATTTTAATCGTGCGCGTTTTCTTTTAGTTGGAGAGCCAGTGAACCCTGGGAGTAACGGTCTTCCTGTAAGGTTAAAAATTTGCATACCTACAATTTATGGCATTCTAAAAGCAATAGCCATGACCTGGCAGGCGTCAGCCCTGCACGTCATCAACCCCTGTATTTTTTATACTGTTAGATAAATTAAATTTTAAAACTTGTTTCTGTAAGTTTGAAAATTTTATAGGATAAAGTTTATTTATTGTTCATATTAAAAACAAAATGCCAGGCGATTTCAATAAGCAGAAGTACATGACAGGTGACTTAGAAAATGCACATTGATGAGGTAAAATAAACTTTATCCTGTATGATTAAAACTTTTATATGTTTTTAAGTAACCGTCTTAGAATATATATGTGCAATGCCAGGCGGTTTTGACCAGCATAAGACCTTGCCAGGCGATGGTACAGCTGCTAAGGGCGCGCGAGTGAGAGGTGTTATATGAACGCAAACATGTTTCTGTAAACTTGAAAATTTTATAGGATAAAGTTTATTTATTGTTCATCTTAAAAACAAAATGCCAGGCGATTTCAATAAGCAGAAGTACATGACAGGTGACTTAGAAAATGCACATTGATGAGGTAAAATAAACTTTATCCTGTATGATTAAAACTTTTATATGTTTTTAAGTAACCGTCTTAGAATATATATGTGCAATGCCAGGCGGTTTTGACCAGCATAAGACCTTGCCAGGCGATGGTACAGCTGCTAAGGGCGCGCGAGTGAGAGGTGTTATATGAACGCAAACATGTTTCTGTAAACTTGAAAATTTTATAGGATAAAGTTTATTTATTGTTCATCTTAAAAACAAAATGCCAGGCGATTTCAATAAGCAGAAGTACATGACAGGTGACTTAGAAAATGCACATTGATGAGGTAAAATAAACTTTATCCTGTATGATTAAAACTTTTATATGTTTTTAAGTAACCGTCTTAGAATATATATGTGCAATGCCAGGCGGTTTTGACCAGCATAAGACCTTGCCAGGCGATGGTACAGCTGCTAAGGGCGCGCGAGTGAGAGGTGTTATATGAACGCAAACATGTTTCTGTAAACTTGAAAATTTTATAGGATAAAGTTTATTTATTGTTCATCTTAAAAACAAAATGCCAGGCGATTTCAATAAGCAGAAGTACATGACAGGTGACTTAGAAAATGCACATTGATGAGGTAAAATAAACTTTATCCTGTATGATTAAAACTTTTATATGTTTTTAAGTAACCGTCTTAGAATATATATGTGCAATGCCAGGCGGTTTTGACCAGCATAAGACCTTGCCAGGCGATGGTACAGCTGCTAAGGGCGCGCGAGTGAGAGGTGTTGCGTGAATGCCTATAGTGCGAGTGAGACCGTTTATTTAATATAAGTTTATTCACGCCAGTGTTGTGCATTAATTAAATAAAATTTTAATCATCTCCTTATTTGATTAAAATATAATTGCAATTAATTTAGTTGCAATTAATCTATTAGTTGTGATGTTACAATTAAATTATTTAAATTAACATAAATTAATTGTAAAGTACAATTAAAAAATGAAACTAATATTTTCAATTGTTTAAAAAAAACTAGCAATTAAATTCAATAAATTTATATATTCTAATAAAATTTCAGGCTGCAAATTAATATTACTTTTAATTACCTGCAAAGTAAAATTTTAAACGAATAATTAAATTAATTAATTGTTAATTGTAACGTCACAATTAACAATAAAATAATTGTTATTTGCAACATCACAATTAACAATTAATTAATTGTTATTTTTAATTGTGCTTTGCAGTAAAATTTTGCCCAACACTGATTCACGCAACACCTCTCACGCGCACGCCCTTAGCAGCTGTACCATCGCCTGGCAAGGTCTTATGCTGGTCAAAACCGCCTGGCATTGCATATATATATTCTAAGACGGTTACTTAAAAACATATAAAAGTTTTAATCATACAGGATAAAGTTTATTTTACCTCATCAATGTGCATTTTCTAAGTCACCTGTCATGTACTTCTGCTTATTGAAATCGCCTGGCATTTTGTTTTTAAGATGAACAATAAATAAACTTTATCCTATAAAATTTTCAAGTTTACAGAAACATGTTTGCGTTCATATAACACCTCTCACTCGCGCGCCCTTAGCAGCTGTACCATCGCCTGGCAAGGTCTTATGCTGGTCAAAACCGCCTGGCATTGCACATATATATTCTAAGACGGTTACTTAAAAACATATAAAAGTTTTAATCATACAGGATAAAGTTTATTTTACCTCATCAATGTGCATTTTCTAAGTCACCTGTCATGTACTTCTGCTTATTGAAATCGCCTGGCATTTTGTTTTTAAGATGAACAATAAATAAACTTTATCCTATAAAATTTTCAAGTTTACAGAAACATGTTTGCGTTCATATAACACCTCTCACTCGCGCGCCCTTAGCAGCTGTACCATCGCCTGGCAAGGTCTTATGCTGGTCAAAACCGCCTGGCATTGCACATATATATTCTAAGACGGTTACTTAAAAACATATAAAAGTTTTAATCATACAGGATAAAGTTTATTTTACCTCATCAATGTGCATTTTCTAAGTCACCTGTCATGTACTTCTGCTTATTGAAATCGCCTGGCATTTTGTTTTTAAGATGAACAATAAATAAACTTTATCCTATAAAATTTTCAAGTTTACAGAAACATGTTTGCGTTCATATAACACCTCTCACTCGCGCGCCCTTAGCAGCTGTACCATCGCCTGGCAAGGTCTTATGCTGGTCAAAACCGCCTGGCATTGCACATATATATTCTAAGACGGTTACTTAAAAACATATAAAAGTTTTAATCATACAGGATAAAGTTTATTTTACCTCATCAATGTGCATTTTCTAAGTCACCTGTCATGTACTTCTGCTTATTGAAATCGCCTGGCATTTTGTTTTTAAGATGAACAATAAATAAACTTTATCCTATAAAATTTTCAAGTTTACAGAAACATGTTTGCGTTCATATAACACCTCTCACTCGCGCGCCCTTAGCAGCTGTACCATCGCCTGGCAAGGTCTTATGCTGGTCAAAACCGCCTGGCATTGCATATATATATTCTAAGACGGTTACTTAAAAACATATAAAAGTTTTAATCATACAGGATAAAGTTTATTTTACCTCATCAATGTGCATTTTCTAAGTCACCTGTCATGTACTTCTGCTTATTGAAATCGCCTGGCATTTTGTTTTTAATATGAACAATAAATAAACTTTATCCTATAAAATTTTCAAACTTACAGAAACAAGTTTTAAAATTTAATTTATCTAACAGTATAAAAAATACAGGGGTTGATGACGTGCAGGGCTGACGCCTGCCAGGTCATGGCTATTGCTTTTAGAATGCCATAAATTGTAGGTATGCAAATTTTTAACCTTACAGGAAGACCGTTACTCCCAGGGTTCACTGGCTCTTGGACTATTTGTATCTTACACTGACCGCACGATGCACGTTTAAATTTATATATTATTAAAAGCTTTCATTCACAGCCATAAAACATAAGCAACTTACAATTAAAACTTACAAACTAGGGGGTAGCTTGTGCATGTACTGTGTCGTAGCAAAAAGGTTCCAACTCAGCTGCGTAAGTTACGTTTGGTGGCAAATGAAACGCTGGTCTTATGTGAGAACCACAAGAGTGCAACGTTAAATCGTTCGTCTAGTGGTGACCCGGCTAATCGGATTATCCGGTGCTCATACGACTATCACCCAACCAAAATATCTCCTCAGTCACTTAGCATGACTATAGGGTTTGTAATATTATTAAAATGATACATTAGTAGAAGGTTACTCTGGCAGGTTTAATGTAATTTCATTTAGGGACCTAAAATTTCACCTCCTACAATATTCCGGAAGAAAGGCAGTTGATTAGCCATTTATTCGTGTCTGAGACTAGCAAGATTAACGTCTCAATCAAATTAATCAATTAGTCTATGTCAGTCCACTGCTGAACGTAGGCCTCCCTAAGGTTACGCCACAAAACACGATCACTTGTGGCCCTCAGCCAACCACTACCAGCGACCCTTTTCAGGTCATCGGTCCATCTAGCAGGGGGGTGTCTTACACTACCTTTACGTCGTTAACTACGATTAACATCTAACATCATCTAAATATTATAATGAACTGAATAATCTTTATTTTCAAGGTCGAGATATATTCCAGCGCTATGGTATGAGAATCAAAGATAGTGATATACCAGCGATTTGTATCTATCTGAAGCTGTCGAAACCGCGTATAACAAGACTGGATCTTTCATACAATAATATAACAGATAATGGCTTTCTCATACTGTTAAAAAAAGGTTTGATCAAAGGACGAAGCAGCGTGATAAATTTGAATATAATGAATAACGAACTGACAGTGAAATCAATCGAATATTTAACTAGATTCGCGAAGTATATAAAGCTAGTTTATTTGAGATTGAACGGGAATAATATTGGCACTGAAGGAGGCTTACTATTTGCTGATTTTTTGCTGCAAAATGATACAGTGGAATTCGCGGACATTGGACAAACCGGACAAACATTGAAAAGTGTGGCTAAAATTGTTAATGTTCTGAGGGAGGATAGTGATATTGGTAATAATACGACTTTAAAAGTATTCGATTTGAGCCGAATAGAGCCCTTATTCAATAGATATTCATACGAAACTAGGTACCTGGCTTATCACATAGAATTTCTTTTCACTTACAACAGTACAATAATTGAAATTCACTTGCAAAAAAACGAACTAATAGGACACGATATTGAGTATTTAGTACGCGGATTACGTCAGAATAAAACCTTACTGTATCTAGATTTATCTTTTAACAAAATAGCGGATTATGGTATAGAATTATTAGCGAATTATTTGAAAGAAAAACCGGAATTGAGGTTATTAAATGTGGCGGCCAATGGAATTAAAGATACGGGGGCGCGAGCGTTGAGTTTTGGGTTGCCATATTCGAAAGTGCGTGCCCTGGATGTGTCAAATAATAAAATTAAGGAACGGGGTATTCTTGATATTTTGAATACGTTAAAAAAGCCGTATTTTAACAGATTTCTAAACATATGGGGTAATGAAATTGGTGAGACGGCATGTAAAGTTATAAATAGAATGCTTTATAGCGGTGTGTTATTTCAGCATACAATGGATGTTAAAATTTATTTGGACGATGTAGGTACATATACAGCGGCGTATTTCAATAATCCAGCAGATAGGAATAAACATTTGTACTATCGTGTCCTAGATTATTGTACTGCACAGCCTATTTATCATATACAGAGACTAAATGTTAGGGAACAGAAGCATTACTTTGTCGATTGCAAACAAAGACATTATTTGCATAAGACTAATAAGACAGATTTTTAATTGCAAGCTATATTTTATGATTTCTTCGTGAGTTTATCTCCTTTATGAGATATGTATAATCATGAACATAAAAAGAATGCTTAATAGTTTCTTTTCTCGTAGAAAATTGCCCGATATGTATGCAGAAAAAGATGGCTAAGGAACTAGGGGCTAGGGATCAAAAGAGAATTGGTCGATGGGTTAGTAACCTATAACCAATGTTATCCAAAAGTGATCAAGGATATATTGTCTTCGAGGTTCTGTCTACCCCTAAAGTGATTAAAGGACTTGTATTTAATGGTATGTATGACAATTAATTGATTGCGTAAAATCATTTAAAATTATTAATCTCCAATTCAAATGGTAGAAATATATGGTTTAATTACATATACGAATACCAATGATCTGAAGTCTTTTAATCTCTTGGGGTGGGCAGACCTGCTATGACTAATATTTGGTCGTCACCGTTTGCTTTTTGATTGAGGTCGTAGTTGTAATACTAATGTTTTAATTAAGTTATTGTAATTTTTTCATACGATGTTTTTGTATTGTTAAATAAAATTAATTTTGTTTGTTTGAGTTTATATTTATTTCTTAACACACACATACATATTATACATTAAAGTTTTTTAATCCCTTTGGGATGCAGAGAACCCTGGAGTAATGATAATATCTTCTTAATCACATTTTACCAAAAATATTCGGGTTGTGATATCATAATATGGAACATTGGTGACAGGTTGCTAGCCCTTCGCCCAATAGATATCATTCACTTCTAGCCCTAAATACCATAATACTGCCCTATAATCACATTTAGCGACAAGTAATCTTATACTATAGATACATAAAACTTCACTACTTCATTTTAGCATGAACGTAATTCAGTTGAATAGCAATTGTACTTCAGTAGTAGGTCATTGGTGCGATTTGACACTTTTGCTACTCCACTAACAACTTCATGCCACTGAAATGCTATTGAACTACGATTGCGATTCCGCTGAATTACGAATATGCTAAAATAATTTAGTGAAGTCCTGCCTTTCCACAAAATGTATTTTCTTGCCAGTTACATTCTTATAGTTTTAAGAGATTCGCGATTTATATAAATACACGTCAATAGCATACAAGAGATCTAATAATATATTATGCTTGTTATCACAATTTCAGTTTTAGAATGTCTTAGTTTTTATTGTTATTATTATTAACCCAGAAGATATAATTTGCCAATGTGCTATCTAACTCAAATGATTGATTAAATAACAAATCACTTTTGTACACCATAATCTCTTGTGAGGTAGTCATAGGCTTGCTTTTCCGTCGCTACAAGTGCGGAGTTAGTGATTCTATGACCACCTCGATACCACGTGTTGACCAGATAGTCAGTTTACCCAATATGACTGGTGTAAAACTGTATTATCATTCACAATTATTGTTTATTACATGTCCCAAGAAATAGTAAGATTTCCTCACGATATTTGCCCTCACCGTAGTTTAATTATGTTAAAGCTAAATATTAATAAATCAGAAATCAGGTAATAGTCAGTGCTTGTAAATGGCGTCTCGGCTTGCCACGTGTAATATTGAGTACTGATTATCTAGTCAACACATAGGTTCGAGGTCACCATATAAAAATTACGGCAAGGGTTAGTCGTGAACGCGTCTCCTTTTCTCAAGTTCCTACTATCCTAAAAGAGGTTAATGGTTGGCATGTATTAATAAATAAATGTTTTTTATATGACATCACAACACAACCCCAATATTCATGCTAATAAGTGACCAATTTTTTTCATATCTCCAAGGCAACCCAACCCCAATATTCAATCTAATAAGTGACCAAATCATTTCATAATTCCGAGGTGCTGTCCAACCCGAAGCGTATGAAAGGACTTGAATGTATATGTATGTATTTCCAATTCTCATTCCAGGATCCCTCTCTGCAAAGCCCTGGGTATTAAGGCCACGGCAACCGTTTTTACTGCGGCAGCATCGCAGCGCGCAGCTCAGAGGGCCGGATACAAAACCCTGTTCGAAATCACATATGAAGAATTAGGACAAATGGGGTTTGTGTTCCCCGGAATCGAAGCTGATACTAAGAGTTCGAAGGTTATGGGACTGGAGGTTGAGTAGGGTTTGGTTGGGAAGTTTGTGTAATGTTATGTATTTTATTATTTATTCAATAGTTCAATATCTCTCGCACATTTTCTCGTTACAAGTAAATTTATACTGTTCTCAAATACACAAATCAATCACTCGTTCAACTCTTTTATATCTATATCAATTTTAAACTCTGTCTTGCTAAATCATTGAAAGATTGTAATTTTATACTTTAATAATTAATTGTTTTTACGGTGTAGTTTCTGAATCTTATGTTTTGTGCCGTCATTTGTAATAGATAAGCGCGCATTCGCGCAGTAAACCCATAGTAAAGGAGGATTTTATTTAGATTCTTTATACTTAAAGCTGCTGCTGAATGAAATGGCGCTAAATAAATAAATGTCTATACATATCCACCCACGTACATTCACGTCATTTATTCCTAACTAGATAGACAGGAGTTATATTGTCATCTCAGACACTTTTATAACTATCGGAGTCGTTATGGCGTTGATATGAATTATTGGTGACAGGTTACTAGCCAATCGACCAAATAATTTAGTGCCCGAAGTCCCTTCCTTCCTACGACATGCCAGGAAGAAAACCAACTGGTTTTTTTTTTCACGTCCCGGGCCATTATTTATCCTTTGAGAAGCACGAAACAGTAAAAATTCAAGAAAATACTCATACTATACATTTACGTTCCTTGATCTTTTTGGGTGCAATCTTGAGAACATAATATATGTATCTTTGATCTTAAAGTTTCATTAAATCAGTGTAATCTAGTCATTATTTTAGTTAGATAAATTATGATATGAATTTAGGCGATTATAAAATATGCATTAAATATATGTAAGAATCGATGTACTTACATTAAAAGTATAATGTTGATTGTAAATTAAAATAATATATATTAAGTAATAGTGTCATCTTCTCCGGAAGAACTCCAAAATGTTGGGGCAGAGGTGTGGCTGTTCTGTTCTTTAAGAAGGGAGATAAAACCCTCTTGAAGAACTACAGGCCGATAACACTTCTGAGCCACATATATAAGCTGTTCTCGAGGGTCATCTCCAATAGACTCTCAGCCAGGCTCGATAGCTTTCAGCCTCCAGAGCAGGCCGGGTTTCGACGGGGTTTTCGCACCATATACCACATCCACACGTTGAGGCAAGTTATACAGAAAACTAACGAGTATAACCAGCCACTCTGCCTCGCGTTTGTGGACTATGAGAAAGCCTTTGACTCGGTCGAGACCTGGGCAGTCATGGAATCCTTGCAGCGATCTCAGGTCGACTGGCGATACGTGAGTGTGCTGAGACATATCTATGATTCCGCCATGATGACCGTTCAACTCCAAAGCCACGGCACGAAACCTATCCAGTTGCAGAGAGGTGTCAGACAGGGGGATGTTATGTCTCCGAAACTGTTCTCGAGTGCACTGGAAGATGTTTTCAAAACGTTGGATTGGGTTGAACGGGGAATAAATATAAATGGGGAATACATCTCGCACCTCCGCTTTGCTGACGATATCGTCCTGATGGCAGAGTCGCTGCAGGATCTGGAGGAAATGCTGTCCGAACTAAATGCTGCTTCTCGACGCATCGGACTCGGGATGAATTTAGAAAAAATCAAAATCATATTTAATGATTTGGTGGTCCCGAGACCGGTTGCCCTTGGGGGCACTCCCGTAGAAGTTGTTTCCCAATACACCTATTTAGGCCAAATTATACAGCTTGGCAGAAACAACTTCGAGAGGGGGGCGGACAGAAGAGTGCAGCTGGGATGGGCAGCATTTGGAAGGCTAAGGCATGCTCTCACGTCGTCTTTACCACAATGCCTGAAAACTAAGGTTTTCAACCAGTGTGTGCTCCCCGTTATGACGTACGGATCTGAGACGTGGACACTCACTGCGGGACTAGCCCACAAATTCAAGGTCGCTCAGCGTGCTATGGAGCGGAAGATGCTCGGCGTTTCTCTGGTAGATCGCATCAGAAATGAGGTGATACGCCAGAGAACTAAAGTTACCGACATTATGAAAAGAATTAGCACGCTGAAGTGGAGTTGGGCTGGTCACGTATGCAGAAGGACTGATGGTCGCTGGAGCAAAAAAGTCCTAGAGTGGAGACCGCGTCTCAGTAAACGTAGTGTGGGGCGCCCCCCGGCAAGGTGGGAAGACGATCTGCGCAGGTTGGCCGGCATCGAATGGATGCGAACGGCCACTGACAGGGAGAAGTGGCGTCATTTGGGGGAGGCCTATGTCCAACAGTGGATTGATACAGGCTGATGATGATGATATTATGTAAACAGCTTAACTTAATATTTTAACCATCAACTATATTTTCAAATAAAACTGTTTAACAGTATACAAAATTCTCTATTACTATAAATACCTAAAACCTAAAAAAATAAATACCTAAAACCTAAATAATAGTAGTTGTATTTATATTATTTCTAATATAACAAATGTATAATGTATATGAAAATTATATTCATATTAAATTATATGGTTCAGTCTTTTTGTAGTTTAATTGAAATCCTCAAGAAATGGGCTAAAATGGTTCTAACGTAGAAATATAAACTAACGTCCTTAAATCCCTTTCGGGGTAGACAGCAGCTTAGGAACACTAAATCTCTTTGGTCACCTTTATTGAAATTAACAGAGAAAATATTTACGTACTTTAACCCCTTTCGGGGTGGACAGAAACTCTGACACATAACACTAATATCTCCGCAGACACTTTTATTATTAATATTAGGGGTGTGATGGCATTCATATGTAACATTGGTAACAGGTTGATATTTCATCAACTAATAATAACCATTGACCTCAAGAAGGTCGCTGGTAATGGCTGGATAAGGGCCACGAATGATCGTGTTTTGTGGCGTACCCTTGGGGAAGCCTACGTCCAGCAGTGGACTAGTATACGCTGATTGATCGACAGTTTCCATTCTTAGTAGGCATAACGTAGACTTCGACGATAATAATTTTTCATTTGATTCCTATAATCATAATTAGTCGCCTTCCACTATACCGGAAAGAAAGACAGTTAATTAGAATTCTAATAACGTCCCAGATTAGCTGGGAAGTCGTCAATATTGTTGAGCATGGTCACTCCAAATGTCAGTGTCAAAACTCCAAACAGTCAAGAGGTCGATGACATTTGAAAGTTGAACTATTAAATAGTGATGTGTGTAAATGTATCGAATATCGTTTATTGTCATACATATACATATCTAAACTACGCTACTATTATCAGAAGTTTTAGCGTCCATTTATGCAATATTGCTATATCGGACGCACTTTTTACGAGTAAGCCAGGGGTGTGGGGTATACAGTACTTTGACTATAGTTAATTTAAAAAAGAGGAATCGATCTCAAGTTATTACTATATGGATAATAGGATTACTATATGTAACCTATAACAACATAGTAACCATGCTTATATCAGGCATTGTGGAAAGTTAGTTTGCTTATTTTTATTCTAGTAGTTTTCTTCTTATAAAACCACTAGGGGTAGAATGCATACATACATTTAAGACCTTTAATACCATTTGGGTTCGACCTTACTTTACTTATAATAATTAAACATTTACCTTAATAAGTTTCTTAAATGTATTGGTATTGTGATGACATGTATACAGAATACTAATCTGTTATTGCTAGGCCATTGCTCTTACAATTACCATAAACACTTAGTCGACGGAATAATCAGTGGGTAGGTAGCTAATAAGAATTTAAATCCATTATATTATATCGTCCTTCATAATATTTTCACTTTAGGCACTATTTCAAAAGGGATTCTTAAGCAAAGCAACATTTAACTTTGAGCTACATAGAAAAAATAGCTAAATAGGAGATAAAATAGAAGGAACCGAGACGGATCCTTTAATATGTATCCATTTCAATCTTGAAAACGAGATGTATTTACACTTAATTTATGATTGATATGACTTTAAGAATGTTAAATTTTTTGTCATGTTTCTGAGGTTAACATAGAGAATTGGAATTTTTATTTCTAACCTATGTTAATATTATTAATATAATTAAACATAATAATACATGGATATGCATCGATTTAATCGGAGCTCGGGTTTACGATGCAAGTTGTCTTTACGGTTACGTCACTAGCTCCTTTATTTTTATTTAGCAGTTCAGTTTTGTTTTGCTGTGATGTGGTGTTGTTCGTGAGAACAAAATTCATTAAAAATCAATTAAAAACATTAAAAAGTATCAGAAAATGTAAAGTTTAATGAATTAGAACCTAGTTGTAGTGTCTGCCGTAATCTCAGGCGTTGAATCTCGTGTTTTTGTATGTTGAAAGCGATATGTGTAGGTCTAAATTATCCGACCTAAATTAGCTGGTGTAGTTTAGTTATTTCGATTCAGTTTGTTATAACTTGTATGTTTGTGCCTGAACTTAAAAAGTGTATGATCTGATAAGTGTATGATCAGTGCAGTGTATGTTTTGTATTGTGTGAAATGGAATTCGCTGTTTGAAAGGTGAGTTTACCAAAATGTTCTAGTTTATTTTTGTTTTTTGTGGAAAGTTGGTTCTTTATTACTTTCCCCAAATTATATTCGAATCTCGATTGTCATTTTGTGAAAAAAATAGCGCAATGTGCGATTACTAGACGTTTTTGCTTAAGAATAATTAACAATCAAATTGTTATTTGGATGATTATTAAATGACTTGAATAAAAAGAACACTTAAAAGTTGATATCGTCTCGAAAACTACATACACCTGAAGGACTGGATATTCCTGAAGAATCTATTCTTATATTTCTCCTGTTGTTCAAATAAAAAGCAGTGAGACTTCTTATTTAAGATCCTAGGTTCAAATCTTAGATTGCTAATTAAATCTCTGTAAGACTGAAATTTATAAATGTTTTTCATTTACATAGATAATTAACAGTCACTAATGGGGAGGGAAATCATTTTAAGGAGACCTGCCTATACCCTGGGCCACACAATACTTATCTTATCTATCAAGTTGTGTGATCTAATGAATCGCAGGCTATGGGTAACTCATATCTAACATACCTTTAAAAATAACAAATATGGGCCCTGAAGCCTCTGACTTCCCCTCCACAATGAAAAGGAAGTGTGAATACACAAGTTGTGAAGCATATGTTATGTTCATTAACAGAGGTATAGAATGCAATATAAAATATAACTACATACATACACATTATGTCTGATTCCCTGTAGAGGGGTAACCAGAGGTCACGGATCCCCATTTGTCCCACTGACAGACCACTCGCTTCATTGACACTTATACTTCTTCTCATACACTCTCAGCAGTTATAGGTACACCTAACATCACCTTTTTTCAATATAGCGTCTATCTGACTATTATATGTCTTATTAGGCTGGCCCTTACGTAACCTACATATTCCTGATAATTAACAGGTATTAAGTCCTGTGCTTCATTGGATGTAAAATAAAGGCAACAAGCTGCCATTCTTCCTGGCATATCAGAGGAAATAAAGAAAGGATCTGTCACCAATGTTCCATATAACATCACAACACCAATATTCATGCTAAAAAGTGACCTAGCGGATAGTAGGAATTTTGGGAATTTTTATGTCATATGGAACATTGGTCATAATTTGCTAGCCCGTCACCCTATAGAATACAAATACCCCTAATTGCAAAATTGCTATTATTAATAATTCCATTTATATCCCAGACTAGTAAGGAACAACTTTAGTAATACTAACTTTAATAACTTGTATGTATGATTAATAACTAACGGGACTTATTGTGTAAATTTATTATATAAAAACTTACGTGGTAAGTCCCATTAGTTATTAATCATGAGTAGTATCTAATCTCTTAAAACTATAACTTATGTATTTTGCTCTTCAATGTTCTGTCTACTCCTTAAAACATCATAAGCCACATGTATATATGTAGACACACAAAATTTATTAAATTCGAAACAAGGTCAAACACCAACTAACTAGTATGTGAGAATTTCCTCTATTTCAAAGCGAAAAACAGGTTTTTAGAAAGTGTTACATTTTTACTCTTTTCCCATGAAGCGTTTGTGTTAATTGTTTAATTAAGTGTGTATGTGTGTGTGTGTGTTTTACTCGGGTTAAAGGGTCAGTGTGTGTGAAAAGAAGGTATTGTTATAACATTGTCATATATGAAAAGGTCCTAGGTTCTAATCCCGGCTGGCATGTACCAAGGAATGTAATTTAAATGTGTTTTTCAGTTACGTACATAATTTACAGTCGCTAAGGGTGAGGGAAAACTTTTCTTATTCCTCGAGGTAGGTAATAGCCAGTGCCTGTATAATGTGATACTGTTCTGTCTATCTTGTAAAATGCGGGCTTCGAGTGTCCCATACCTATTATGCTTAGCCTATCACTCTAGCCTCTGACTACCCCACGGAAATAAAAAACGGGGAGTGTGTTTATATAAGTCGTGAAGTGTATGTTTCTTCTCATATAACTATGTATATTTCATGTGGATTTAATGAGTTCGCCAAAGCCATTACTAAGTTATTAAATTAGTATAAGTAGTTAGTAAAAGTAATTTTTAAATTAATATTTTATTTGATGATTACAATATGCATTAGGTAAGTACCTATTTCCCTGTATGGTATATCATCTTATTGTAAATAAATAAATAAAATAAAATGTATGAGTGTCTATGAAGCGACAGTGGTTTGTCAGGATCGGGACAAATAGGGATCCGTGATCTCTGCCTACCATCTACAAGGAAACAGGGTTGATGTGTGCGCATGTATGTATGTCTTCTTAATAAGCACTAGTCTGAGTGTTAAAAAGTGGGTTACTATCATAATAAAAACAATTAAGTGTTTATACCAGCAATTATAACTACATATCTCAATTTCACACACAATAACCCTATGACCTGAGTGAAACACTAAAAACACACATACATACATACACTTCATTATACCATTATATACATAACATACTCTTCACGACTTCTGTATACACAGTCCCTTTTTTTATTCTGGCGGGGTAGTCAGAGGCTTGAGTGCCCATCATGTTTGTCCAAAATTCTGTCCACTTTCAAATGTTGTATGTAACTATATGCCATGTCAAAATGAGTGTGTATGAGGTGTATGGATGACATTGAAGCGAAAGTGGTTTGTCAGGATCAGGATAGATGGGGATTCGTGATCTTTGCATACCTCTCTACAGGGATATTATATGTAATGTTGTGACAAAAGCATAGTTTTCCACACAATCCTATCCATCTCTTTGAATATTGTGGTCGTGATGTGACCAAGAGATGTGGGATCCTGTGATCACGTTTTACACTTTCGTACGACTTTCATTCCACCAAAGTGAGGTGTATCGACCGGTTGCTAAGGTGGGTTTCTTACGGGGATATAAAATAAAAATTCAATATTTCGACGTAGCACAGTTGTTTGAGGCTTGGCTCTGTATTAGTGAAGACAGGGTTTCATATCCCGCTTGAGCATGTACCAATGGAAATGAAGTTTAATGAATTTCTATGTACATTATCGTAATAAAAACACATTTACGAAATGCACAAAATACTTACTACAGTGAGGGAAAACATCGTAAGGCAACCTACCAGCTCCCCGAACGTAAAACAGTGCTGGTAAATGGCGACACGGCTTACCACCTGTCAAATTGAGTATTGACTGTTAACACGTAGGTTCGAAGTGGACATAGAACTACCTTCGCAATTGCAGAGATGGACACCTAAACCTTTGACTATCCTTCAAGGGTTAGTGATCGTGAACGAGTTAGTCTTTTATATAGGTTAACTAGGTAAAATATGTGTACTGTGGGAGAAACATCGTTTTTTGTAATACAAAATGTTCAGTAGTTAATTATACAAAGAAAGCAAGAAAACACAATACAAATTGTGTATGAGAAGATGTATGAGTGTCAATGAAGCGAAATTGGTCTGTCAGGATCGGGACAAATGGGGATCCGTGATGTCTGCCTACTCCTTCAGAGGGAATCAGGCGTGATGTGTATGTATGTAACTATGTACAGTCAACGCTAAAAGTGCAGTCCCAGTAACTTTTTGTAAGGTTTAAGTTTACAAGAACAAAAGACAATATTTTTCATTTCGAAACACGCGAACGTATAGTGGCCATTACAATGCATAGTGGCGCCAGTTTTAAAATGTCAAATATTGTCTTTTGTTCTTATAAACTTGAACCTTATAAAAAGTTGCTGGGACTGCACTTTTAGCGCTAGCTGTAACATATACATTCATATTTCGACCCGTAAGAAACCGCCTCATAGCAGGCTTTCGTTTCGCGAACGTGACATAATTTCAAAAGTAAAACTGCACTCTTCTTGCATAAAGAGACCTGTGGCTAATTGTCTTTGCATGTGCAGAGAATATACATACATACACATCACGCCAAATTCCCTGTAGAGGGGTAGGCAGAGATCACGGATACCCATTTGTCCCGATCCTGACAATATACTTTATGTTTACTACTTATAGAGTAAGGAAACCTTTAAGATGTATCTACCTTGTGGGGTAGTTAGAAGTTAAGTGTCCTTTATTAACTGAGCATTGTGATGGCGTATAGTTAGTCACTCAAAATTCTTTTGTAACTTGAAAATCAATATCCAACGTTGAAGGTGATAAACTATGCCGCGTTAAGCTTAGCTCGGCTAGTGCGTAGTTTATTATACTAACCTAAGCCACTTAGATTCCTTACAGACAGGATTCCTCACCAAGAAAAACTAATTCATATATTTATAGTTACTTACGACTTTTATTAGTTACAGAATTAATTAATACAAAAATATACTTAATGCGAATTAATTATGTTGTATTTCGTTAAATTGTACATGGTACTGGCATTCCTATATTTTCTTATATTATCTTCTTGTGTTTATAACTATTGTTCTTTTTTATCTAAACGACTAGGTTAGTGACAATTCAGCCAAAATTGAGTAACTACGATACGAGCGAAGGTTTTTCATACAATAAATTAATTTATTTGATAAGTGCGGGGATCCCAGGGCTGGAGCATTTTTCTCTCAGAGAATTAGCTTTGCTATTCAGAGGGGGAATGCTATCAGTGTCTTGGGAACCCTACCACTCTCTGTCAGCGATGATTAGTTATAAAGATATTTTCTATATAATTTAATTTTTATCTCTACTTAAGTTTATAGTTTTTATTTGTTTTAAAATGTACTCGTAAATGAATAAAACTTTAAAGTCGACTGTTATTAGGCGTAAGGAAATCCCAAAAGGAGGTTGATTAACTGCGCACAAACTGCGTGCTGAGGTGATGTCATAACATAAGTGACATAAGCCACTTAAAAAGGTATGTGACCACAAAGTATCAATGTGTATGTAAGCTCCGCTAAGAAAACAGATACTTTGTATGTAAACATACTTATTTTATGTATGTATGTATTCATGCTAAGATTAAATTTAATCTACTGTGATATACATAGAGTAGTTAGTGTAACATAAATTGAGTTTAATTATTAGTTAGTTATTTATGTAAGTATAAAACAATATACTCGTGAAGATGTAGGTAAAATCTGGAGCCAAGTCCGTTAACTTAACGTTAATGCTTTTTGCAAAATATCAGTTCAATATCAGATCAGTAATAGTGTGAAATTGGCAGTGGATTAGCAAAAGTGACAAGTTTCGCCATTTTTAAAGCGAAATTTGACACTTTACCCGATTTTAATGGTAAAATTTGTCACTTTTTCCAATCCACTACCAACTTCACACTATTACTGATCTGATATGGAATTGTGATTGTACTAAAAGGCATTAATTAGTGGACTTGCCCCTTGCATGACCACATTTAGTCTCGTTCTAGTCTGGGACGCTAAAGAATGCAAAATAGCTGCTTTTCTCGGTATGACGGAGACTTCGGTGCCTATATACGGCGATACGGTTCACTACCTATCACGTTGGGTGCTGTCTATCTAGTGATACGCGGGCTTCGAATGACCCATACCTAACATGCCTTCGAAATTTCGGAGATAGGCATTCAAGCCTCTATGACTACCCCGCCATAATAAAAAAGGGAGTGTGTACACACAAGTCGTTAAGCGTATGACGGAGACTAAGGGACTAGGTGGAATCCATTGGGCGATGGGCTACCAACTAGTCACAATCATTAAAACCGATGTATACAATAGTCGTCCTCCATACATTGTTAACTATCATTAGGTGGTGTTAAAGTAATAATGAATATACAGATCTGTAATGCACTGTCTAATAAGTTGAATTAGTGGATACATGCTATTTGTTGATTTACTAGTCTGGGACGTAAATGAATGGTAACTAGCTGCCGTTCCTGTGTCGTAGGAGGCGACTAAGGGGCTAGGGGTCAATGGAAACTGTTGGGCGATGGGCTAGCAACCTCTCACCAATGTTCCATATCATCATCGGCCTGTATGCATCCACTGTTGGACATAGGCCTCCCCCAAATGACGCCACTTCTCCCTGTCAGTGGCCGTCCGCATCCATTCGATGCCGGCCAACCTGCGCAGGTCGTCTTCGCACCTTGCCGGGGGGCACCATATGTATGCCAGCATTAACTATCCTATAACTAGTACCTATAACCGCCGACTGTGTATTAGAAGATGTATGAATGTCAATGAAGCATAAGTGGTCTGTCAGGATCGGGACAAATGGGGATCCTGATCTCTGCCTATCACTCTACACGGAATCAGGCATTATGTGTATGTATATGAGATATCATCGTGTCTCCGAGTTTCTGTCCAACCCGAAAGGGATATAAAAGACGTGAAATATGTATGTAGGTATATTATAGTCTTTGTGTCCAAACGTCGGGTTAATAAAGGTAACTTTATTATATAAAAAGTTAGGCGATACGTCCCGTTAGTTATTAATCATATGTGTCCAAAATATATACTTCAACAACTAAACTATACTCTTCCCTAACGTATGTATATGTAGATGGCTTGACGCATTGCAGACTACGTTTTCGCCAATATAGGTCAAGGTAGAGTCACTCCGTTTAACATCGTGCTAATATAGTTCAATGTTATATATGTTGTAGGATGATTTGATAATTAGCTTGTAAAGATCCTACGAACAAAAAAAAGATGTAGATAATTACGTTTGACGACCTCCGAGGCTATATCTATTGGGAGATGGGCTAGCAACCTGTCATGAATGTTCCATATGACAGCAACCTCAATATTTTTGCTAAAAAGTGACCTAGGTGATAAATATTTCTAACTAACCTGACCATTAACCCTTGCGGGATAGTCAAAGGTTCAGGTTTCCATCTCAGCAATCGCGGCGGTAGTAATTATTTGGCCACCTCGAACCCACGTGTTGATCAAGTCAGTACGCAATGAAACAGGTGGTAAGCCATGTCGCCATTTACAATCACAGGCTATTACCCGTTCGGGGAACAGGGAGGTTTCCTCGCGATGTTTTACCCTCACCGTAATATTAGATGCATTTCGTAAAAGTATTTCATTAAAGTACATTTCCATTGGTACATGCTTAAGCGGGATTTGAACCCTGTACCCACTAATACACAATCAAGCCCCAAACAACTGAGTCGAATATTTACTTACAATACAATAGCTATATGCATGCAAATCTCTATCCATCCTGCAAGCCATTATAACCGTGATACATAACCATAAAAACCCACTTTTCGTTCCCAAACACCAAAACGTTTGGACGAAAATAACTCTGCTCACACCCAACGGGAATTGAGGCTATTAATAGACTATTTTGAACCTGCGGCTTGGGTCGCGTGTTTAACATTGTTTTTGTAAAGATTGATTAATAACTAACGGAACTTATCGCGTATGTTTTCATATAATAAAGTTACCTTTATTAACCCGACGTTTTGAAACTTACGCGATAAGTTATTAATCATGATTATAAATCGCGAATCTCTTAAAACTATAATTGGTAAAGATTGTTGTATGTAGGAGGCGACTAAGGGACTAGGGGTGAAAGGAATTTATTAGGTGATGGGTTAGCAATCTGTCTTCAATGTAATGTAGGTAAATATTTAAATGTACATCTAAAATTCTGAAATGAACTCTAATAATACCATATATAACTATACATATTAATATGACAGTTAGATAGACGCTAACGCAAAAGCGCCGTATACCGACCACTGATAGAATTGAATACGTATATCACAAAAAAGATAAAGAAAATGTTTAAAGTATAATAATATAAAACGTTCTTTAAAAAGATTACGATATTTACTTTCATAAAATCACAAAGAAAAATATCAAATTTGCCTTTTTCATACCTAAATCTGGTATCAAACTCAAAAAACTTGATTTATACCGAATGCACCGTTTACAGACCGGCTGACGCCTGACGTTCCTGATTCCGACCACTGAGGTGCCTGATTCCGACCAGCCGTATCTCGCCTGCTAAAATACCTTCTATGCTCACAAAACGAAAGAAATCAAGCCTTTAATATAACCCCGTAATAAGTATGCTACCTGCTTGTAAATTTCTTAAAAAATTTCGAAATTTTATTGTTGTTGACAAAGCAAATCATGCTGCGAATATTTCGTAGGTAAAATTTATTTGTCGCGGCCTTAACACATAGACCAGCGTCAGTACCAAAGTGGCGTAGTCCCTCTCTCATTATGAATTGACTTGATATGTTGGGTCGAGAAGAACATTCATTGCCGTAGACCTAAAAACCAGCTTTTTATGATGGTCATGGAGTGGAATTGAAACTAGAGCGTTGCATGGCGTAAGCAATTGTGGAACTCTTTTTGAAACATCCAGGTGGCTGACAAATAACACTCTTGTGAGAGCTGAAGGGCCTCATCTTTGTCACCTTCTCTTCTGCCAAACCGAACAGTCACTCCATACCTAAACTTATACTGTATTGCCCTTGTTCGCTTTCAAGGCAACAAAAGAGCTGGTATGAGACGGTGAATAGGCGTAAACGAAGCCAGAGAGATTGTCAGGATCGTTCAAGGTGACGATCGATAGTCTCTGCTCATCCCATTAGCAAAGCGTATGTTGATTATCATGAATGCTTTAGAAAGACAGGATAGTATGTCAGAATCTCTATAAGAAGTGAACGATCAGGAAGTGGAACAAGTAAAAAAGTGAGAATCTGGTATATTTGGCAAGTATGTTGACTAGATATGGTGAAGGTCATATAGAACGGGGAAGAGACTGAAATAGGGAAATATGACAAACGGGGTTAAGATTGTTTGATGACTGGTCGCTGGTTGAGAGTGGATTCAAAAACGCCGTTCAGTCTGGTTCCTACTTTTAATATGGTACTGAATGTTGGGTTTGGAAAAAGTATCACGGTAGCATAATGCAATACAGATCAGGTTCCTAACAAAATATGTACATAATAGATGATTATGTGATAGGGTAAGGCAATAAATGAAGGCGTGAATGATGCCGTATTAAAGAAGATGGTGAAAATATCAAAAAGAATGTTAAGGTTGTTTGGGCAAATGGAGAGGATGCATGAAAGCTAGGCTACGAAAATATTTACAAAACCTAGATTGGTAGCGCTGGATGAGGCAGGCCACGTAGAAGTTATGCTGATCTAAATATGATCTTCTCAAAGTGGGTTTACATAGGGAAAGGAACAGAAGACACACGAGATCTTTATGAGGATCGTTCAAGGTGGTGAACAATAGCATATCCCTATACCGTTAGGGAAGTACAGGGGTTAATATATATATATATATAATAGATGTATGCACTGAACACCTGAAACTAACATATGCAGACTGATCCATGTTCTAAGAAACCAAAGGCTCTTGAGTTGGACGGATACCGGTACATGGTAATTAAATCGTGTCCCGATTCCGACCAATCATATTATTTCGTAATAAAATTTTAAATTTTAACATATCTACATAATTTTAGTACTTTTTTACATTATTGACACTTGACTAATATAACAATATAGCAAAAAAGAAATTATATCTGTTTAAAATGACTAAATAGTAAGCATTCAAAACATTCAATGTTAGACGTAATGATACGTTTTGAGAATTAAAAGTCAAAGTTTAGACACTTTTTACAAAAAACTATAATAGTTAGTATTGGTCGGATACAGGTCTTTAAAATAAGAATAGTCTTAAGAGTAAGAAAGTTAACATGAAATAATCTCAAAGCTCATCAAACAAATGAAAAATAGCTTTATTCCCAAAGTACGAAAATCCTGTATCCGACCAGAGTGGTCGGTATTCGGAACGTACTCATTTTATAGAGGACCAGATTCCGACCATTATTATTTGCTTGATATTTTAAATAAAATACGCAAATATTACTTGCTGATTGATATCGACGGTACTCAACAAACCAATAAATGATATGATGCAAAAATACTACGAATTAAGCAAAGTTTTCTTCAAAATAATCCAGATCTTCGTTTACGCCGATTTATGTTTTTTTCGGATCCGATTTGTCAAAAAAAGTTCCCTTGCGACGATTTCGGTCAAATGAGATATTTGCTGTTAACGTATTTAAACCAAATTTTGTCTTATAATGTAATATAAATTTATGAACTAATTGAGCGCAAATTCATAACTTTAACGTGAAATTTATAAGTTTAAAAGGGAAAAAACCAAAATGGTCGGATACAGGAGGTCGGTCGGTATACGGCGCTTTTACGTTATATTGAAAAAGTGGCGTTAGGAGTACCTATAACCGCCGAGTGTGTATGAGAAGATGTATGAGTGTCAATGAAGCGAAAGTGGTCTGTCAGGATCGGAAGAATGGGGATCCGTGGTCTTTGCCTACCCCTCTATAGGGAATCAGGCGTGATGTGTATGTATGTATGTAAAATTCTGAAATGTACTATAATAATATTATACATACATATTCCTAATTCGCCACCTACGACTTATTTGAATGACAAAGTCCATTGCCCCCGGCTTTAGTCGTCTCCTACGACATGCCGGGAAGAACGGCAGCTAGTTAGCATTCTTTTTACGTTCCAGACTAGAACAAAACAGAATCGGGGTGTGAATACATTTTTCAGGGATGTTGAGTTGGTTTGGGCACATGGGGCGGATGAACAAAAGGAATTTTTAGATTCAAGTTCGAAGGTAGACTTGGACGGGGTAGGCCGCGTAGAACTTATCACTACATAGTATAAAACAAAGTCGCTTTCTCTGTCCCTTTGTATGCTTAAATCTTTGAAACTACGCAACGGATTTTGATACGGTTTTTTTAATAGATAGAGTGATTCAAGAGGAAGGATTATATGTATAATAACATCCATTAAATATTGGAATATGCTATATATTTTATACCCGTGCAAAGCCGGAGCGGGTCGCTAGTAGAAATTAAATTAGAAACAGTCTTCTCAACGCAGATGTATGAGAAGGTTAATGGATGTGAGTGAAGCAAGAGATTTGTCACCCGTTCCAGGTGGCCTAATAGTCTCTGCCTATCCCTTTAGGGACGTATAGGCGTGAATACATGTATGTATGTATGTAAACTGTGTGTTAACATATGATTGAAGAGCACAAGTAACATGTACAGTTATTAACAGTAATGTCTGCGTATATTTTCATGCTCATTGATCGGGCACTAATGTAATGTTTCATTGAAAAGCGGTTTGAGTTCCGCTGTAATTCCCTGTTAGTCTGGGAAAGAACGAATGGTAACTAGCTGCCGTTCTTCCCGGCATGGCGTAGGAGGCGACTAAGGGACTAGGGGTCAATGGAATTTACTGGGCGATGGGAAAGCAACCTGTCACCGTAGTTATAAGTGACATCACAAAACCAATATTCATGCTAAGATCAAGGATATATTTTTATCTCTAAGGTTCTGTCCACCCTGAAAGGGATTAAAGGACAAGACTGTATATGTACGTATGAGACTTTAGAAGTATCTATAAACGCCGACTGTGTTTGTGGCTTGTCCATATGAAAACAAGACCCAATCGAATCTATTTGTCGATGGATAATGGATGGATGATCGATGTTTCAAGCTGAAGTGGCAGTGGGCCGGCCACGTCTGTCGTAGAACCGACGACCGTTGGAGCAAATTGGTTCTCGAATGGCGGCCGCGTCTCGGTAAACATAGAGTAGGACGCCCCCCTGCTAGATGGACCGATGACCTGAAGGTCGCTGGTAGTGGTTGGCTGAGGGCCACGAGTGATCGTGTTTAGTGTACCCTTGGGGAGGCCTACGTCCAGCAGTGGACTGACATAGGCTGATTGATTGATTGATTCGACGATGGGTTAGCAACATGTCATCTATGGTCCATATGACTTCACAACACCAATATTCATGTTAAATAAGTGACGTTAGGGATATTATTGTCTCCAAGGTTCTGTCCACCCCGAAAGGGATAAGAGGACGTAAATGTATATTTTATGTTAAATTTAACAATAGATAGACTCAAGTTGTCATCATACTTACACCTCCGCATACTCAGTCGGCTGTTATAGTTAACTAGGTAATAAAAAACTCCTTTTTAAAATATTTGATCGAGACACGTTTTGTCTATAGTCTCAGACGTAAATAGAATGCTAACTAGCTGCCGTTCTTCCCGGCATGTCGTAGGAGGCGACTAAGGGACTAGGGGTCAATGGAATTTGTTGAGCGATGGGCTAACAACTTGTTTCCAAGGTTCCATCATGACATTGCAACCTCAATATTCATGCTAAAAAGTGACCTAAGAGATATTACGTTTCCGAGGTCCTGTCCACCGCGAAAGGGATTAATGAATGTAAATGTAATATATTTAATTTATTGTATATTTGTTAGCTAAATAAAATAACATCATAGCCCTAAAAACTAGAAGCAATGCTAAAAATGACCTAAGTGTTATTATATCTCCGAGGTTCTGTCTACTCCGAAAGGAATTAAAGGACGTGAATGTATATGTATGTTACTGTATATATCGACTAACCGGCCGGGATAGGCAGTTACTGAATTATTTACAAGTTCAGCTTATACCAAAACAATGGATTTAGCCTAAAACGTGACAGGTGGTAAGCGTCATGAATGTCCCCGAACCAAATATAAAGAGGACCCGGCGAAAGGAGCGGTCCCCGTTACGCGGTGCGGAGTCCAAATGGCGTGTTTTAATTGGTGCGGAGTCTATAAATGTGTAGTAGAAAGAATATACCTAATTTGATTGGCGAAGCCGTGTTTTAATTGGTTGTAATATCTCCCCTCCATCCCGCGTACCTCGTTTCACCCCGCGTAATGCCACGCTAGTTTCCATACAAATATTGCGTAAGGCCCACTCCTCTTATTAATTACTCCATGTGAATGTCTATATAACTACCTCCACATATACACTCGACTACTATGGGCACTTGGAGTTGAAGAAAAACAAAAAAAACACAACCATTAATCCTTGCGGGGTAGTCAGAGGTTCGCGTGACAAGCTCCGTAATTGTGGAGTAACTGATATGTGATCGAATTGAATTCACTTTTTCATCATAACTATAGTTAGTTAGAGAACAATCCACGTGATCAATAACTAATGATAAAAATAATATTTGGACATTATTACACTAATTGAACTACTAGCCCCTTGCTTAGTCCATCTCGCCGCAGAGGTCGTCAGGTGATTAATAGTATTGAACAATGACGCAATTTACACGAATGACTATAACCTGTTTCGAGGAATAGGAACGTTTCGAAATACAATTACTTCACTGTTTCCCAATAAAGGGGCAGAACTCATGGATCCCCATCTGTTCCGATCCTGACAAACCGCTTTCGCTTCATACACTTAAATCACTCCTCATACACTTGTCTGCGAAAAAGCCATGCTTCGATGGTTTGGACATGTTATGCGGATGAATGATAACAAGTAGATTGACAAAAGGAATATATGTGAGTAAGGTGGAATGGCAGTTACGTAGGAGTCGATCCAATAGGACATATGACAGTCAGATAGACGCTATATTGAAAAAGGGTGACGTTAGGAGTACCTATAACCACCGAGTGTGTATGAGAAAACGTATGAGTGTCAATGAAGCGAAAGTGGTCTGTCAGGTTAGACAAATGGGCATCCGTGATCTCTGCCTATCCCTCTACAGGGAATCATGCGTGATGTGTATGTATGTAATGTATGAGACTAGCAAGGGACTATTGATTTTGTAATTATGCCCTGAACTACATATGTACGTTTCCGCTTAAGATTTCTAATACAGTTACTGGGCATGACTTTTCAATTTCAGTGTGTGATGACCTAGGCGTTTTTGGTTTACGGTTATGTATGGCTATTAGTTATTGAGGTACACTCGCTTCCTGTATGGTGCAATACATACATATATATATATATATAGTTATTCACGCATCTACGTCCCTAAGGGGATAGGCAGAGACTATTAGGCAACCTGCACCTTCTTACTAATTTCCCTTGCGTCACTCAGACCCATTAACCTTCTCATACATGCTCTTCTGTTCTTCAATACGTACACCCGCCATGAGAAGAATGTTTCACTTTGGCTCTAAATTATAACTTCTTTTTGTAACCTTTCATTCATCCGCTCCATGTTGCCACACTACCTTAACATCCCCTTCTCTCATGTCGTAACTAATTACATCTTCTTTCATACCACAACATTCACGAATCATACTATTCCATAGCCCAACACAATCTTACATACATACACATCACGCCTGATTCCCTGTAGAGGGGTAGGCAGAGATCACGGATCCCTATTTGTCCCGATCCCGACAGACCACTTTCGCTTCATTGTCACTGATACATCTTACACGCTCGGCGGTTACAGTTACTTCTAACGTCACCCTTTTTCAATATGGTGTCTATCTGACTGTCATATGTCTTATTGGGCCGTTCCCTACGTAACCGCCCTTCCTCTTCAATCACATATATTCCTTTCGTCAATCTACTATCATTCATCCCTCCCTCACTATTGTGTTTGGTGTATTACGAAAATGTTAATAAAGTTAAGAAGTTCATTAAACTTCATTTCCATTGCTACATCCTCAGACGGGATTTGAACCGTGTACCTACTGATACAGACTCACGCACGCGTTCACGACCATTAATCCTCGCAGGGTAGTCAGAGGTTAAGCTTTCTATCACCGCAATCGCGGAGGTAGTAATAATACGAACGAAGTCAAGCCCCAAAAACTGAGCTACGCTGTATTCCTAAGGTGATATCTACGTAGCGATAACTATCTACCTTACTTTAACCCCTTAGTGTTATTAAAAGTACAGTTAAGTTAATAGTGCCGCTTTTGAGAGCCGGTTGAACGTGTCTAAATAGTTAGTGTAAATAGTCAATAGGCCACTTGCTATCTGTTAAATCATCGACACTAATGATCGTGGATAGTTCGTAATGGTTAGCCAGTGGTTGTCAAACTGTTATACGTATAGTCTGCTCTAAAAGTGCAGTCCCAGTAACTTTTTATAAGGTTTACGTTTATAAGAACAAAAGACAATATTATACATTTTAAAACTGGCGCCACTATGCATTGTCATGGCCACTATACGTTCGCGTGCTTCGAAATATAAAATATTGTCTTTTGTTCTTATAAACGTAAACTTTATAAAAAGTTACTATAGGACTGCACTTTTAGTGCTGACTGTACATGCTTCGATTGGACATGTTATGCGGATGAATGATAGTAAAAAGAGAATTTATGTAAAGAATAATTTTATTAAATAAAAGAGTAATAACAAGAATTAAAGTTGTCGAAATGCGGACATTGAGAAGTATGTTACAAGTGACAATGAATGAATGAAAAAATAGTTAGTGTGATAAGGGAAGGTTGCGGTTTGAAAGAAGATGTAGTTAGTGACTAAGATTGAAAATGCATGCTTCGATGGTTTGGACATGCTATGCGGATGAATGATAGAAGATTGACAAAAGGAATATACATGGGTGAAGTGGAAGGGCGATTACGTAGGGGTCGGCCCAATAAGACATATACACTCAGTTTACGCCTATTATGCCTATTTGCTCGCCGCTCCATAATTATGGCCACCTTGAACCCAGGTGTTAGCCAAATAGGCAGTCAATACTCAATGTGACAAGTGGTAAGCCATGTCGCCATTTACAAGCACTAACTAGTTATTAGCTTTTCCGAGAAATAAATAGATTTTCTCACCTGTTTTTTCTTCATCGTGTTAGTGTGATGAGTTAATAAATTATATAATTATTCATATTTTCATTAATTTTATCAATTTTTTTTAATTCTTTAATAGGCCATTCACCACTAAGGTTATGCCGGCTCAAGTAAAACACTGATGCCACGGCGTTTACACTTGTTATTCAGTCGCCATGGATACACAAACGTATCTAAGTTCTAGATGGGTTTTGAACCCAGAACCTTAAGCTTCGAAATGGCACAATTAATTTCCATTCGTACTCTAAATGGGATTGAACCCAAAACGAATAGGTCTCCTTATCCAACCATTCTGTATAACCACCATAAACCACATCCGCAATTGCGGAACCGTACACACGATGGATTGGCAACCACTGGTTGGCTAATTGATCTGACTCATGACTATTTATGACGTGTAGAGTGTACTTTATTGCGGTACGAGCTACTGCCATGGCGAAGGAATGGTAAACATTATATTCATATGTACTTCACGCCCGTTTCCCTATAGAGGGGTAGGTAGAGTTTAAGGAACCCTATTTGTTTCGATCCTGACAAATCATTTTCGCTTCATTTACTTACTCTTATATCTCATATACACTCGAAGGTTATAGCTACTTCTAAAGTCACTCTTTTCATATACTCATGTCTTTCAATCTCTTTCCGGGTAGATAGAACCTTGGATTCATTATATCTCCTCTATCGTCTCGCTTATGAGTGAATAAACCTAATTAATACCTAAAGTGAAATACGTAGTAAGTTATTATATAGTCCAAGTTCTGTCCACCCTAAAACCGATTAAAGGACGTATGTAAACGTGACAGAGTGGTATTTAGATGTGCCACATGTCAATTTCTATCAAGACTACTATATAGGCATTCATTGTAACTAATTTAAATGTCTTCCGTATAAGTTTATTGGTCGACCAGTCACCAAGTGGTTTGTATACAAATGTATGGAAGGCAGGTGTCTTTATATACTGGTCGTGAGACAATGGAACGGATATGATATTAATACATAATATATAGTAACTATATATAATCAACGACCAGACTGGAAAGCAGAAGAAAAGCGTAGTTCTTAACTCTGCCTCCACCGGGAATCGGGACCTCACGATTAGCGTTCAGGGACCTTAGTCCACTAATGCTGTTTGTAAAATATCATTTCAATATCAGATCAGTAATGGTGTGAAGTTGGTAGTGGATAACCAAAAGATAAAGTAAAAATTTCGCCATTTTCAAAGCGAAATATGACATTTTTGTTGAAATTAATGGTGAAATTTGACACTTTTGCTAATCCACTACCAACTTCACGCTATTACTGATCTGATATTAAAATGCGTTTGTGCTAAAATGCATTAGTAGACTTGGGCCCCAGATATTACCTAAATCTTCGCGAGTATGTTTTACATTTTATAATGTTTGCAATCGTCGAATGTTACGTGTCCAAGTTTCTATCCATCCCGATAGTGTTTTAAAAACTTATTATGTGTGTAAAAGTGACAGAGTGGTATTTAGATGTGCCACATGTCAATTTCTGTACAAGGCATTCATTGTAACTAATTTAAATGTCTTCCGTATAAGTTTATTGGTGGACCAGTCACCAAGACCTGTGGTTTGTATACAAATGTATGGATGGCAGGTGTCTTTATATACTGGTCGAGAGACAATGGAACGGAAATGTAATGTTTCTTATAAGATATGTCTTACATGATATGTGTTTGGTATGTTCACGTCCTTTAATCCGTTAGAGTGGATAGAATGTCGGATCACGATCATTTCACCTGGAGATGGCCATAGAATTTAGTCGCAATTGCGGAGAAATACACGAGAGATGGCCACTCAAGCCTCTGACTACCCCGCTACAATAAAAATGGGAGTGTGTTACACAAGTGAAGCGTATGTTATTTTTAATAACTATTGTATTAAGTCTCTGTCTACCCCGAAAGCGATTTAAGTTTTGAACCTTATGCATATCAAATGGATGTATGTTGACCAGCTGTTTTAAAAATAAAGTTGCGTGACACATTGTTTATGGTCGAAGCCCGAGAAAGGAGTTTGTAAAAAAAAGGTTTTATTAGTTAGTGAGAGTTTGCTTCACATCTGTTATTTGCGTGTGGTATGGGAAAACATACGTGACTTAAAAATACTGCACTTAACGACCATTTTACTTTATGAGATAGGTAGGAATTTAGGGTGTAGTGTTAGTAACATGGGAAATAGGATCTGTCAGATAATGTAACCAGGATATATGTATTATACATTTCATTCGTGTCCCTAAATTATATAATACATTAGTATAAATTTCAACGAATTAGTTTTGCCATTCAACGTGGAAATGCTGCCGGCATCTTGGGCACTCCTTGTTGGCAGCGATTTAGATCAAATATTTTATAGAGTTTTATTATTTATTTATAAATAATTTAGTTTATATTCATGTGTATAAAGTTGTAATTAAAGTAAATAGTTATTCCAAAAATAATAATAATTGTGAACCTCTGAGGTTCAGTCCATTTTTAAAAAGGATATTATAATGACTTGAATGTTGATCTAATAATATGCCTGTCGATTAGTAGGCTACATACGCAGAAAATTTCAATTTAGTAGTGCTTGTAATGTAACTGCCGAGTATGTATGTAAGGTGGTGTATGCATATTCATAGAGGCGAAAGTGGTTTAACAGGATAGTATTAATATTAATAGAGATCCGTGATATCTACGTACCCCTATGTTTCTAAACGGCCATGAAGTATATTTTTGTAAAATATGCAAGTAAGTTATTTCTAATTTCACTTATCGGTGCATGTATGATTTATGTGTTCAAATATATCTTACACGTGCGTTTTTTCCTACACGATGACCCTAATACTTTCGCGGCTTACCAAAACGTGAAAGAAACCTGTTATTTCTCAAAATTCATTACTATCATATATAAATAAATTGCCGTTATTAATAAAGTTGTTCCGGGCGTGACATAGTCAAATTCGTTTTCACCGTTTTCGGCAAATGACCCCAAAATATGACAACACTGACATCGACCGCGAATTTTCAATGGCGGGTGTCGCGGCTGCGCGCTCGCTAGAACGGGACGCACATAGGAATTTCGAACGAAATTGAAAGGAACAAGGATAGATAATTACTGACCTGTCAAAATAGATTAACTAATTTTGTTTTCGAATGTATTTTGTGTATTTTAGTTGTAAAAGTAAATAAAATTAGGCCTGTTACTATACAAATACACTTAAAGCTTTAATTAAGATGCTTTAAAGCTAGTGAGTTATGAAAATAATAGTGTAATTGGATAAAAATAACTAGGATACTTGGGAACAATATGTCAAAGTGAAAATAGATGTTTTCAAAGAGAATTCTTCGATAATTCAACAAAGTATTGTGATAAAAGTAAAACATTATGGTCTGCGTCCGATGTTAAAACTCGCCGTTTCGTTATAATTAAACAGAAATGCGTTATTAAAGCCGCAGTAAGTACGTATTGATTTTGTAAACACACGGTGTTAGGTTTCGAAACTAGTTCGATATACAAACGCTATGTTATTATACTATTGAAATTCTGTGCTAATAGGTATTCGTATGTGCGTTCGGAAGTAGAAAGCGAATGTGGTTAGCCTGAATACTATGTGGTTGCTACGTAGCTTTACAGTCAGAAGAAAAGTTTCATTCAAGTTCAGGTTCAATAAAAGCGATAAACTAACGAAGTTTATATCGTGTTTATCTAGGACGTGAATTTAATGTAACCAGAGGCCCACTTAACTAAGAGTATAGGTGTTTTGTTAGGTATATTAAGATAAATGTTGGCTACTAACAATTTTCCTAAATTACTAACAAGTTGGTAGTTTTAGTCAATATTAAGCTAAAGTGATACTCCAGGGTTCCTTTAGATATTTAGCTCTGTCTAACTCTTAGGAATTGCACATGTTAGTGTGTACAGTGAAACGTAGTAAAAACTGCTTATACTTGCAGTATGTTATCTTTATCATAGTAAAATAATTGTTCTCTAGCCATATACAAGCTGCTATCACCAATATTTTACATTTGTAATGTCTGTATCCCTGAAAATAAGCTTAACATATTATCTTAAACTATAGAACTTTTATAAACTACAGTAGCTTATCTTCAGAACATTACAGATCCTTAGAACATTATAGACCTTAGTATCTAACTTCACATAAGATACATTACAATATTATTATTTTATATTAATGCCATTGCAACCCTATTAGATGCTCAAGGAGATTTGAACTGCACAACTTTTATAACCAAACCACTCATTAGATAATAGACCTCAGTACGTAAATCTTTACCACATACCTACCGTACCACGTTGCAGATAAACGCAGCGTTAATGGCCGCAAAACTCAGCTCCGTAAAGCTATGAGAAGGGTTGTGATTGTGTTGTACGTAATATGGACCATAGTTAAGCTGCCCAACTGTACGTTGTAACTGTAGGATTTATTATGTTTAAACTTTAAGCTATAGGGATTCAAACACTACACGTGTATCCCTGTAGCGTGGTAGGCAGAGATCACAGTCCCCATCTACCTTTCTCCTGACGGAACACATTTGCTCCATCAAAACTCATACACACTTGGCAGTTATAGATACCTCACCCTACAAAAAATAATACCTGATTTTCTAACAAAAACATAGATTTAAATGATTTTATTTTATATGACAGAGTATGTTTATGTTAGAACCTTATCAAATTCAGTCAAAACTAAAGAGATCCAAGGTTAGCCACACTGTTTACCAATATTCTATCCAAACATACTAATGAAGCTTAAAAATTGTCACAAATATTTTATGTTAATAGTGATAGAGATATCATGTGCGTTTCATGTTCTAGATGGATTATGTTCAAAAAGTTATCTTAAATATTGTATAATATTTAAGTATTAGTTAAAACAATTTACATAATGTATTTGACAAATATTTGTGTACTTTATTAGCAAATAAGCAATAGTTTTGTGACACCATGCGAAGAAGTCAGAGGGCTCGGTGTCCATTTCTGCAATTACAGAGGTAGTAATTCTATGGCCATCTCAAACTCACAAGTTGACCAAACAGGCAGTACTCGTTCAATACATATTAGGAACACCTATAGTTCGTTTTTAATACAATGTGTGAGTTGGGCAGCTTCTAATCATACTATTGTAAATAGAAACAGTTTCAAATTGAGTAGATATTATCATTTACAATAATAGTGGTCTATGATAGTATGATTAAGGTCCTGTTTTAATAAAATAGCTCACCAATTTAATTTATGCATGTTGATGTTGTGTCACGTAATTTTGATGGATGGAAATAACCTTAATTATAATCCTATTAATGTGTATGAAATAGTTTTATAATGTATTGTTTATGGATGTGAATGTATATGTATGTATGTTTCAACTTGTATATCATGTAGAAATAGTGTAAGACAATTTATAACATACTTATACAATAACTATGACTTATTTTCTTCGATATCTTTATTTGTTTATTTTTATCAACTTATATACTTACTGAAAAATTACTTTCTCTGCACTGTTAGTACTAAGTGGTTTATAATAGTGTATTAAATCATCATCATACACACTCAGCGATTATAAGTAATTCTGGCAACAAATGACAGTCATAAAGACAATATATTGTAATAGGCTGAAATTGGATGTGCCTAAAACATCTAATAAATTATTATAGTGAAGGAAACTATTAGACCAATTGAACTAGCCACTTGCTCAGTACTTTAAAGACTTGTGTTAAGGGTACTAGTCAACGTGTACTTTCTTAACTCTACCTCCACCCGGAATCGAAACAGGGTCCTCACAATTAGCCATTAGTTAGTTAAACTTTTGCACCACAGATGTCATCATATAGGATTGTGTAAATCGTCCCTTAGCTTACAACACCGCTTCAGTCATTTACAGGAGACAAAAAAACTGTATGGTGCTGAGACACCAACCGACTTGAGCGCTATCACTATTTTTTGAATTACGACTTCCGATTGGCTGAAATCTATTTCATGAGACCAATGCTTCGACACGCGATGGGCAGCTTCATCCAATGGCATTAAAATGTAAAAACCGCTTATTCGACTTGAGCGGTGTTGTTAGCTAAGGGACGAAATGTAATCTAAATAGATAGATAGAAGCCGGTTTAGTGTCCGCAACTCGTCGACTAGCACCTATTTTGCGTATTGAGATGTTGTGTGAGTCTATCCATCCCGAATAGGACTAAAGCTGTATGTATGTGTTCCAGGGTTCCCCAGCTGGATCAGTGATGTCGTGCCAGTCTCTGACGGCGCCCCGAGGGTTCGGGGAGGAGCCCGACTCCATCGTCACTCACTGCGGGGTGTTGCACAGGTAATACATACAAAGAAATACAGTATAATCTCACTTAAACTCACATTCTCAATAAAATGTCAAATAAACGCAAGCACAAGACACTAGATTTGAATAATGATAATCGAATACATCACATACATTGATTCCCTCTATAAAATGGTTTATTTTATTCATTACCTATGACTTTTGTCCATCTTTTGTGTCCATCTCCGCAATGTAATGGTATAAGAAAGATATTGGATGAGGTTAAGCAAAACAAGGGATAAAAACTACTCATGCATTTTAATAAAAAGCTTTCCTAGTTTAACAGTCAAAAAAACAAACACTTTCACAACCATTAACCCTTGCGGGGTAGTCAGAGGCTCAGGTTTTAATTTCCACAATTCTCTGGTCATCTCGAACCCACATGTTGACCAGATAGTACTTAATGTGACAGGTGGTATGTCATGTTGCCATTTACAAGCACTGACTATTACCTGTTCGGGGAACGGGCAGGTTTCCACACAATGTTTTCCCTCACTGCATACAGTCGATACATAAGTAATAGTAGTATTAGTAATTTTTATGGTAATATTTTATGTGATATTCTATTATACGCATTAGGGATAACCCTGTAAGGAATCTGATCTTGTGTAATGAATAAATAAGAACCTAATTTAGAAATGTACTTTGTATCCTAATCTCTGAATAACCCTCAAGGGTGTTATTTCTATTTTACAAAAAACAAAAAAAAAACAAATGCATTCACGAACATTAACCCTTGCGGGGTAGTCAGAGGTTCAGGTGACCATCTCCGCAATTGCGAAGGTAGTAATTCTATGGACACCTCGAACCAACGTGTTAACCAGATAGTCAGTACTCAATGTGACAGGTGGTAAGCCATGTCGCCATTTACAAGCACTAACTATTACCTGTTCCACGAACAGGTAGGTTTCCTCACGATGTTTTCCCTCACCGTATAATTCGATGCATTTCGTAAATGTGTTTTTATTACGAAAATGTACATAGAAATTCATTAAATTCATTTCGATTGGTACATGCTCAAGCGGGATTTGAACCCTGTACCCACTGATACAGAGCTAAGCCCGAAACAACTGAGCTACGTGGAATTTACGAAATTTCTATTTTATAAATAATAACAGCAGGCCGTAGCTGCGTTAATACACCAGTCTCTTTCGATGACGGAAGTTAAGCAATGGCATGGAAAAGATGTAGATGGGTGACCATCTAGAATGTCCATATTTTGGTGAGGGAAAATATTGTGGGGAAATCTGACTATATCTTGAATTAGGCTATAGTCAGTATCTTTTTGCCTTACTTCCGTTGCACATTGTAGGAGGCAACTAAGGGTACATATGTAAACAGAATGTGTTGTGCGAGTCGCTAGCTATCTGTGTCCAATATTGTCTACCCATAAAAATCCTGAAAGCCTGAGTTTCTTGTTGGTTCTTCTCCGAGCCAGAGCTTCCGAACCAACGGTAGGATTTCAATGCTAAGAGACAACCAGTGTCAGGCAAATGTTTTGACTTTCAATGAATGTACTGTACTTGTACTTATATTGAATAAAAACATTTGACTTTGACTTTGATATAACCCCCAATTGAATCTCTATAAAGTTGTGTCTACCATACAAAAACATGAATTTAGTTAATACATATAGTCAATTTATGTTTTCTTCCCATTACAGATCGGTGCGCTATGGTTCGGATAGAAGTTCTAATAGGAAATCGGTTGATGGAGACAAAAGAGAGAATTCAGGTAAATAAATATGCTATTTAATAGTATGCTAACTAGCTACCTTTCTTCCCAGAATGTCGTAAGAGGCGATTACGGTACAAGGGATTAGTGTATCTATGGTACAATATGTGGTAATACTCATATAGTTCCAAAATTGTCATCTGCTCTTAAAAGAAATGAAAGGATGTGAATATATTATGTATGTATGGGTTTAATTATACTGACTAACATAATAACATGTGTATGTATATAACTAAGGATTCTAAGATAATCATTAATGTTAGGCTTGCAATTTGTTATTTTAATATATTTTGTGAGTGTGAATTATAAATCATTGTGTAAATTTTAATGATTATGTTGATAAATATGTTATAATATAATAATAGTCTTAGCTATCAAATTAGAACAATTTTGTTTTTCCAGTTTTTTATTTTTTATATGAACAATAATAACTGAATAAGTTCTATGTGACCTACCTTGTCTAACTCTACCTTCCACTTGGGGTCTATAAATGGTCTTTGTAACCCTTTCATATATATATAGTTATAATATAAGTATTATAGTATAAGTATATAATAATATATTATAACTATTAATGACAAAAAAGAGCATGTATAAAAAGGTTAATGGGAGTGAGTGAACCAATAGAGATTTGCCACGATCGTTCCGGGTTGCGATCGATAGTCTCTGCCTATCCCGTTAGGGACGTAAATGCCTGAATATATGTATTTATGTAATAATAATAAGTAATGCCAACTGTGTAAAGTATTATATATTGACGACCTCCGTGCCGCGATCGGTTAGATACCTGAACGCTAATTCGTGAGGTCCCGGGTTCGATTCCCGGCGGAGGCAGAGTTAAGAACTACGCTTTTCTGCTGCTTTCCAGTCTGGTCGTTGATTATATATACTATATATGTATTTCTCTATATATAATATGTATAAATTTCTTAAATATACGTTGACTAGTACCCTTAACACAAGTCTTAAATGTACTTACCAAGGGGCTAGTTCAATTGGTGTAATAATGTCCAATTATTATTATGTAACCTAATATTTTTTTTCTTCTTTCTCGTACAGGTTCAATATCCCTCTTAGCTCTGAGCGTGTCGCCGGCTTCTCTGCCTACCCATTCCGTGTCTTTAATGAGCCAGTCCGCTCCGTCACACGGGCACCCCTTATTACTTGAAGAAGATGAAAGTGTGAGTGTTACAGTTAATACAGTTACAGTGTTTAAGTCAAAATGTTTTTTTTTTATTCTTTAATAAGCCATTCAACACTAAGGTTATGTCGGCTAAAGTACAAACACTGATGCCACGGCGTTTGCACTGCTTGTTATTCCGTCGCTATGGTTACGCCAACGCCACCAGCCGCTACAACCGAGAAAAACGAAGTCGAAGCTCTTATTCTTCTCTTCACTGTTCTTCGGTTTGTTCCAGTTCAGGATCCAAATATAATCTCAAAGCGAACATATTTAGCCAGTTTGGCATTACAATTGACTAAATATTCAGTCGAAAATAATTATTTGTAACTTTCACTGAGCTGCTGACTTTGTTGACTTATTTTAGTCTGTAAAATCTAACTCGTTTATTATGACATATGTCAGCAAAACATTCAAATGAACCTTGTCAGGACGTCATGTAATGAATTGATTTTTACACACGATAAAATATCGGTCAGTCGTCTATGGTGCGTCAACAAAGTCAGCAGCACAGTGAAAGTTGAAAATAACCTATAATAACCAGCCATAAAGAATTAAAAAAAAATATCGGTTACGAAGCAGTATTTTTTTTGCCACAGTTATTATTAATTATTTACTAAAATGACAATTGCTTATCCCGTTCCAGCCGCCGCCACCAGCCGCGTGTCGCTTCCCGAAACTAGAGGAGTGCGCCCATTTCCACTACGAAAGAGTGGCGCTAGGGGGCGTGAGAGTGCAGTTACTGCCAAGCGATGAAGCCAGCCCCGAGGGACCCAGCAATGAAGGTAACCAGCTGCCGACATCCACTGCTGTACCTTGACAATCCTATATATATTTTATCACTACATAGTATAAAACAAAGTCGCTTTCTCCGTCCCTATGTTCCTTTGTATGCTTAAATCTTTGAAACTACGCAACGGACTTTGATGCGGTTTTTTTCAATAGATAGAGTGATTCAAGAGGAAGGTTTATATGTATAAAAACATCCATTAAATAGTGGAGTAGGCTATTTTATACCCGTGCGAAGCCGGAGCGGGTCGCTAGTACATGTATATATATATATATATATATACATATCACGCCCGTCGGGCCATATAGAGAGATCACGGATCGCCACTTTCGCTTCTTTGACAGTCATACACTCTCACCGGTTATAGGTACTTCTAAAGTCACCCTAAAATCATAATAATGCGACTAGTGAGTGACCTTGGAGATATATAATTATTGAAAAAGGGTGGAGTATAAGCCTAATTGAGAAAAGGGTGACGTTAGAAGTACCTATAACCGCCGAGTGTGTATGAGGAGTATGATTGTCAATGAAGCAAAAGTGGTCTGTCAGGATCGGGACAGATGGGGATCTGTAATCTCTGCCTACTCCTCTACAGGAAAACTTGATGAGTATGTATATACATATATATAAATATTCAACCTCCAACAAATAAAAACCAAAATATATACCTACGTACGTCTATCTAACACCCAACTTGTTTCCCAGGTTGGCTCTGCCTGAAAGTGCAGTCGCATACCAAGGTGCGAGACACGGAGCCGACGCGCACCCAGCCGCACGACAGTTGGGCCGACACCACGGCCAAGGAATGGAGCCTTACAAGGTCGGCGGAGAACATGCTCGCGCTGGACGACATGTTGCATCGGTTAGTAGCTTGTAATAATAATAATATTTGGACATTATTACACTAATTGAACTAGCCCCTTGGTAAGTACATTTAAGACTTGTGTTAAGGGTACTAGTCAACGTATATTTAAGAAATGTATACTTATTATGTATAGATAAATACGTACATAGCATATATAATCAACAACCAGACTGGAAAGCAGAAGAAAAGCGTAGTTCTTAACTCTACCTCCACTGGGAATCGAACCCGGGACCTCACGATTGCGTTCAGGTGGTTAACCAACCGCGCCACGGAGGTCGTCATCTCGTAGATATATCTACTATGTCACTTGCATAAGCATGGATATTTTAAGTAATGTCATATCGAAATATGGATCGATGACCTGAAAAAGGTCGCTGGTAGTGGTTGGCTGAGGGCCACGAGTGATCGTGTTTTGTGGCGTTACCTTGGGGAGGCCTACGTCCAGCAGTGGACTGACATAGGCTGATTGATTTGATTTGATGTTTAACTAACTTAACTTCCTTTTCCATAACAGGTGTATATACGACAGAAAAGTCTCCCTATTAGAAGATCTGAAGGAAGTGTTGACGGAAGAGTTGGTGGAAGATAGAAGAAGGTACGAGAAGTTGATGGGAGACTACCTGGAGCGCCTTTCCGAGATTGCGGATGATACGATCAACTGCGGACCTATATTGAATTGGTTGCAGATGGACAATCGAGGTAAATGTTTGAAAAATGAACAATGATGGAATCATTTTGGTGATGGGATATCGACCTGTCACCAATATTCTATAACAATGCCACAAGACCCTAATAATTTTGCTAAATTGACTGAGATTATATCTCCAAGGTTCCGTCCACCCCAAAAGGGATTAAGCGACGTGAATGTATGTATATGTATTCTTTATAGTTTTAAGAGATTCGCGATTTATACTCATGGTTAATAATTATTAACGGGACTTATCGCGTAAGTTTATATATAATAAAATTACCTTTAACCCGACGTTTCGGCTACGTTGCAGTAGCCATGACTTACGCGATAAGTCCCGTTAATAATTATTAATCATATGTATTCTTTGTTTGTTTTCAGGTCACAAATTACTAGTAGCCAACGAAGATTCCAGTTCCATTAACACACCGGCCGTAGCCGCTGCCTACTCCGTCAGGAAATATGTCTCACAGGTGTGTACATATATGTGTTTGATCCCTTAGTTTATATGTTTTTTATTGTAAACTTGAGATCCTGGGTTCGATTCCCGGTGGAGGCAGCGTTAAGAACTACGTTTTTCTTCTGTTTTTCAGTCCGGCTGTTGATTGTGTATTATATATATGTATTAATCCATCTATAATAAGTATATATTTCTGAAATATACATTGACTAGTACCCTTAACACAAGTCTTAAATGTACTTAGAAAGGAGTTAGTTCAATTGGTGTAATAGTGTCTTTCAATACAAAGGGCATATATTCTATAGCCCCTTATTCTATAGCATTCAGTTTCCCCTTTAGTGGTTCTGACATAAGACCAGCGTTGCGTTTGTCACAAAATTTGCCACAAGCATCAAGTTAAGAATAACAATCCTTCAAAAAAACCATATCCTTATTAAAAGGTTATTGTGTAAGATTTTGACGACGTAAATGCTTTTTATTTTGATTATTATATACCTATAGGACAATCATATATTCACGCCTCTAATTCTCTAACGGGACAGCCAGAGATTATAAGACCACCTTGAATGAGTGACATCTCTTAGATATATTAACCTTCCATTCTAGAATTATAAATGTAATGAAACGCGGGCTTTGAGTAGCTCATACCAAACATGCCTTCGAAATTTCGGACACTCAAGCCTTTGACTACCCCGCCATAATAAAAAAGGGAGTGTGTATACACAAGTCGTGAAGCGTATATTATGTTTTAATTATAAATATGATATTCTTGTTTCAGGCTCGTGATGAAATAAGCTTTGAAGTTGGTGACATGATATCCATCATTGATATGCCAGGTAAATACATACAAATAGTACGTTATTCTATGGCCACCTCGAACCCACGTGTTGACCAGATAGTCAGTACTCAATGTGACAGGTGGCAAGCCATCATCACGATTTTTCTCTCATTGTATTCGGTGCATTTCGTAAATATATTTTTATTACGAAAATGTACATAGAATTTCCATTGGTACATGCTCAAGCGTGATTTGAACCCTGTACACACTGATACAGAGTCAAGCCCCAAACAACTGAGCTACTTCAAATTCTACGGAGCTATCACTACATAGTATAAAACAAAGTCGCTTTCTCTCTCCCTATGTCCCTTTGTATGCTTAAATCTTTGAAACTACGCAACGGATTTTGATGCGGTTTTTTTTAATAGATAGAGTGATTCAAGAGGAAGGTTTATATGTATAATAACATCCATTAAATAGTGGAGTAGGCTGTATATTTTATACCCGTGCGAAGCCGGAGCGGGTCACTAGTGTATCTATAAATGAATTAAGATAATTTAAATGTATGTTTGTTATTAGGTCCGCAGGAGTCGGTGTGGTGGCGTGGCAAGCGTGGCTTCCGTGTAGGATTCTTTCCGAGACACTGCGTGGCTGTCATTGGGGACAAGGTGCCACGACACATGACGCACCCGCCGCCGATTGTGGGGTTAGTATCGTACTAGTACTGGGGCCTTAGTCTAATAATGCATTGGAGGCTCAATATTACTTCAGTATCGATACAGTAATACTTCAGTGGCCGTAATTTGACACTTTTGGCTTTCCACTATGTGTACACTCCAGTATAACAGTATCGATACTGAAGTAATATTGTGCCTACAATGCATTAGTGGAGTAATATGTATATTTATATCTATTATCTATTCTTATATGTATGTGTCCCATCAATCACAACAATACATCGGTCATATTCCATAGCGAATAAATGGTATCAAGCTTGGCATTGGTAAAATGGTCGCGAAAAACCATTATGTACTCTCAATTGCGGTATACTTTATGGATAAATATATTGTATCGTATTGTTAAACTAAACTTCTCTTTTACAGCTCGGTAGCCGTGTCCTCAATAAAGCCGGTCCTCCGCAAACACGGAAAGCTGATCTCGCTGTTCCGCTCGTTTGTGCTGGCCCGTCCGTCGCGGCGGAGTCTCAAGCAGCAAGGGATTCTTAAGGAGAGGGTCTTCGGTTGCGACCTCGGCGAGCACCTGCTGAACTGTCATAGGGAGGGTGGGTAGAGATAATAATTATATTTTTATTTAATTTTTTTTAATGTTCAATATACGTTGACTATAGTCTATTCGCGTTAAGTAAATAGTGACGTCATTATATATAGAGGTTAAACTGACCAATGAGACGTTAGTTAATGAGAAAAGAAGTCACATTGACCAATCGCAGACAACCGTTGTCACGTCTCATTGGTCAAATCGTGGGGACATGATGACGTCACTATTTACTTAACTCGAATAGACTATAGGAGTAACTATAACGGTTAAGGGTGTATGAGGTGTATGAATGCCAATGGATGAAGAAAATGGTTTTCGGTCTGTTCTGACTAACTTGTATTCTTATACATATAAATTTATGTCTTTATTCCTTTCGGGGTAGACAGAATTTCGGTGATACGATAATATCTCATTGTCTCTTCTCTATTAAATATGAATATTGTGGTTGTGATGTGGAACAATGTGCATAGTATATTCATTTTTAAAATAAATTTCTTTATGTAATTGCGTTAACATAAACATAATTGTTATATAATGCGTTCTTCCCGGCATGTCGTAGGAAGGGAATAGGGCAAATGGAATCTATTAAGCGATGGGGTATCAACCTGTCACCAATCGAAAAATTATATAATCGCAATCCCAATATTCATGCTAAAAAGTTATATTATCGCTCCGAGGTTCTGTCCAACCCTGAAAAGGTGGTCGCTTGTTTCCGAACAGTTTTTGCCCAATATATTCTGTGCAGGATAAAATTGAAACATTGTTTTATACTATATAAATACTATAATAACCCAATCCCTTCCGTGTTCAGTGCCCGCAGTGCTGACATCTTGTGCGGAGGCGCTAGAAGCTCGGGGCGCCGTGTGTGGGGTGTACCGGCTGTCGGGTGGCACGGCGCTAGTTCAACGTCTGAGGGCCCAGTTCGATGCTCAGAAAGAGCCCGACGTGGTCAACGATCCGGCCGTAAGAGCGGATCCGCACGCGTTGGCCAGTCTTCTCAAGATGTACTTTCGGTGAGTATATATATATATATATATATATATATATATATATATATATATATATATATCAATCAGCCTATGTCAGTCCACTGCTGGACGTAGGCCTCCCCAAGGGTACACAAAACACGATCACTCGTGGCCCTCAGCCAACCACTACCAGCGACCTTTTTCAGGTCATCGGTCCACCTATATATATATAATGTATATTACGGAGAGGCCGGCCCAATAAGACATATAACAGTCAGATAGACGTTCTATTGAAAAAGGGTGACGTTAGGAGTACCTATAACCGCCGAGAGTGTATGTGAAGATGTATGAATGTCAATGAAGCGAAAGTGGTCTGTCAGGATCGGGACAAATGGGGATCCGTTATCTCTACCCCTCTACAGGGAATCAGGCGTGATGCGTATGTATGTATATACATATGCCCATTTTCGTATAGAGAAGTAGGCAAATGTTAAGGATCTACATTTTTGTCGATCCTGACGAATCACGTTCGCTTCATTGTCACTCATATACCTCATCATACACACTCGGCGGTTATAGCTACTTCTAACGTCACCCTTTTTCAACATGTCTATCTGACGGTCAAATGTAATATAATTATTAATATCACTACATAGTATAAAACAAAGTCGCTTTCTCTGTCCCTATGTCCCTTTGTATGCTTAAATCTTTGAAACTACGCAACGGATTTTGATGCGGTTTTTTTCTAATAGATAGAGTGATTCAAGAGGAAGGTTTATATGTATAATAACATCCATTAAATAGTGGAGTAGGCTATATTTTATACCCGTGCGAAGCCGGAGCGGGCCACTAGTACTATATAAAACCACGGCTTATGCAATTGGGTCGAAACGTCGGGTGAAATAAAGGCATCTATATCTTTATTAATTTATCGTGATATGACCCGGTCTCATGTAGCAAAAAATGAGTATAAATCGCGAGTGTTTAAAAATAACTAAAACGGCCCTTATCGTGTATATTTTATAATATGGCCATTGCGACATGACCGAAACGTCAGGTAGCAAATGTTATACTTGGATTCTATTGGATGATGGGCTAGCAATGTCACCAATGTTCCATATGACATCACAACTCTAATATTCATGCTAAAAAGCGGACCCGATTTCCATAAATTTGTAAATGTATTGGAATATAAACTCATTATAATTTCCATATAAACTTATTATAATGTATAATAAATCCTGACAAATCTATCTTGCTTCACTCACACCCATTATCCTTTTCACCATACTTACACATCAGCCCTGTAGAGGGATAGACAGAGAACACGAATCCTCATCTGTCCCGATCCTGACACACTTCTTTTGATACATTCCCATAGCTCCTAATACACACTCGGCGGTTATAGGTACTCTTAACGTCACCCTTTTTCAATGTCTATCAGACAATGATATGTAATATAATTATAAACATTTCATTATATATTCAACTAGCGACCCGCTCCGGCTTCGCACTTCTGGCTATTTAATGGATGTTATTAAACATACAAACCTTCCTCTTGAATCACTCTTATCTATTAAAAAAACCGCATCAAAATCCGTTGCGTAGTTTCAAAGATTTAAGCATACAAAGGGACATAGGTACAGAGAAAGCGACTTTGTTTTATACTATGTAGTGATATAGTATGTAATATAATTTTTAATATTTTATTATATATTCAATCCTCTTTTTTTGCAGGGAGCTGCCGAATCCGCTATGCACGTATCAGCTATACGACAGTTTCGTGGCAGCCGTTCAGGGTGGACAGGACGATGCTGCCAAACTGGCCAAGATGAAGGAGACGGTCGCCAAACTGCCGCCCCCGCATTACAGGTGAGGCAGAACTACGGTGATTAAGTACTAGTTATTTGGATTCCCTATTAGAAAAAATGAATTTGTTCCACGGTCCTTGTAGTTATGTGTAGTGTAGTTATGTGTAGTACTAATGAAACAATCACTATAACACACGATGTAAACACGTCTTTACTTGTCACAATACAGCAGTAGTTCAAGTACAACTTAGATTTCAACTGAGTAATTATTTGTCTCCATAACAACCGTCAATTCTTGTTGCTAACTGAATTATAGTCTATTCGCGTTAAGTAAATAGTGACGTCATAATAATCAGACGTTAAACTGGCCAATGAGACGTGAGTGAATGAGAAACCAACTCACATTGACCAATCGCAGACAACCGTTGTCACGTCTCATTGGTCAAATCGTTTGGGTAATGATGACGTCACTATTTTCTTAAAGCGAATACACTATTGATGACCTCCGTGGCGCGATCGGTTAGACACCTGAACGCTAATCGTGAGGTCCCGATTTCCGGTGGAGGCAGAGTTAAGAACTACGCTTTTCTTCTGCTTTCCAGTCTGGTCGTTGATTATAATATATTCATGCTATATATGTGTTTATGTATGTATAATATGTATATATTTCTTAAATATACGTTGATTAGTACCCTTAACACAAGTCTTAAATGTACTTACCTAGGGGCTAGTTCAATTGGTGTAATAATGTCCAAATCTTATTATTATTAAATATGAGGTTTATAAAAACACTTATTGAAAGTCAACAAAAAAATCATTTCCACCGGAAAAAGTTGTCATTACAATTAGTTAATTTAAAAAAAAAATTAAATCTAAATAAACTAATGGCATTTCGTAAAGCAAAATCCTGCAGAGAAGAAATGCCAAGAAACTCTGCAGACATATTTCAATACAATAGAACTTAATTAAATAATCCGTGTGAAGTGATTTGGTTTCCCTATTAGAAAAAATGAATGAAAAATGAATTTGTTCCACGGTGACTAAGTACTTCATTAAGTGATTTGGATTCCGTATCGGAAAAAAATTATTCGGTTTGACTCAGTCGTTACATGTACAGGGTTCAAACATGCATGTAAAAAAAAGACCAACGCGTTCACGACCATTAATCCTTGCGGGGAAGTCAGGCATTCCGGTTTCTATCTCCGCAATTGCGAAGGTAGTAATTCTATGGCCACATCGAACCCACGTGTTGACCAAGTCAGTACTCAATGCGACAGGTGGGTACAGGATTCAAATTCTGCTTGAGCCAATGAGTACCAATGGAAATTAAGTTTATTGTATTTCTTAGAACATTTTCGTAATAAAAATACATTTACGAAATGCATCGAATATTACGGCGAGAGAAAATATCGTGAGGAAAGCTATTTGTTCCCCGAACAGATAATAGTTAGTGCTTGTAAATGGCGACATGGCTTACCGCTTGTCACATTGAGTACTGACTATCTGGTCAACACGTGGGTTCAAGGTGGCCATAGAATTACTACTATTGCAATTGCAGAGATGGACACCTGAACCTCCGACTACCCCGCAAGGATTGATGGTCGTCGACCTTTTGTGGTTCTGACATAATAACAGCGTTACGTTTGCCAACAAATACACTCAGCTGAGTTGGAACCCTTTTGCTGCTACAATAACATGTACAAGCTATACCCCCTATAATTATAGTTTGTTAGTTTTAATTGTAAACGTTTAAAAGATACACCCTCGACACACAATGTATACTAATCAATACTTTAAACTAGATTTAAACTATCTCTATATCTGACACTATACATGTTGTCTCTATATTTTATATTGTGCAATGTTATAAGAAATAATAAGATATTATTGAAAACTTCGAAAATAAGATCATATATTATGTTTTGTTAGTTTAAATTCCAATGTAATATACAAATATTTGTAGAAGAGGCAGGTCATGCTGAAACTAATTTTTCTATTGTACAGTCAACCCTAACAGTGCAGTCCCAGTAACTTTTTAATAAGTTTTAAATTTATAAGAACAAAAGACAATATTTTTCATTTCGAAGCACGCGAACGTACGCGACCAAGACAATGCATAGTGGCGCCAGTTTTAAAATGTCAAACATTGTCTTTTGTTCTTATAAACTTAAACCTTATAAAAAGTTACTGGGTACTTTTAGCGCTGACTGCATCCTTACGCAGGTGACACAAATAAAGTTTCCTTAACGTTTTTGCTTCCCAGAACTCTATCCTACCTGATGCGGCATTTACGTCGCGTGTCCCTGCTGGGTCCCTTAACGGGCATGACAGCGCGCAACATGGCCATCGTGTGGGCGCCCAACCTGCTGCGGGGGGTCACTCACGCCCACGCGCTACAGGGGCTGGCTGTGCAGGTGAGGTCGAAAGATTAACTATATGTATGTGGCGACCTCTATAGCGTTACAGACAGAGAGAAACCTAAGTAAGCCTAGGTTGCAATTAGTTTAACATAATTACCACAGATGACGCCGCCAAGAATTGAATAATGATTACAAAAATCAATATCCTAGAACGCGCAATTGAAATATTTAACGGAAACAAGATATATAGAAATTTCCAACTCGGGCCATTAGCCTGGACATACACCGGCCCAGGTAGAAAGCTTCCTCTTTTCCTGTAGGACACAGTGGATCCTACATATATATATATATATATATATAACTTTGTATATATATATATTATGTACTGTCATATTAAAACATATGACAGTCAGATAGACACCATATTGAAAAAGGGTGACGTTAGAAGTACCTATATCCGCCGAGTTTGTTTGAATTTCATTCGTTCAAATGCCATTCATTCATTCACTCAGTTTGCATTAAAATATCCAAGGACATTAGAATAAATATTAGAGTTGTGATGTTACATGGAACTTTGGTGTCAGGTTGCTAGCCTATCCCCTCACAAATTCCATTGTCCCTAATCCCTTAGTCGCTTTTTACGACATGCCAGGAAGAACGGCAGCTAGTTTGAATTCTTTATACGACCTAGTACGGGACGGGTCATTCGTTCACATTCTTTTCATTCATTCACCAATCTATTTTGAATTCTAGCATGGAACGGGTCATTCGTTCACATTCAATTCATTCACTAACCAATCCATTCGTTCATTACCCAACCTATAACTTATACTATAACGCCCCAATTTCCAGGCGGTGATAACAGAGTTCCTGATCTGCTACGCTCAAGACTTGTTCTCGGACGAGGAGTCGCAGGGTGGCGAGGCCTCCATAGTGCTAGAGAGCGCGAATGAGGCGACGATGGGTGCCTCCACGCGACCCAAGAGCCTGCCCATCGCGCAAGGAACGCTTTTGAGGTGGGACATAGATATTGATTCATTTATACATACATACATACACATCACGCCTGATTCCCTGTAGATCACGGATCCCCGTTTATCCCGATCCTGACAGACCACTTTGACATTCATACATCCTCTCATACACTCTCGTTTAATTTATCTACATATTTTTCTTATTATTTCTATGACAGTCAGATTAAGTCTTATTATAGTGTATTCGCGTTAAGAAAATAGTGACGTCATCATTACCCAAACGATTTGACCAATGAGACGTGACAACGAATGTCTGCGATTGGTCAATGTGACTGTTTTCTCATTTACTCACGTCTCATTGGTCAGTTTGACCTCTATATATAATGACGTCACTATTTACTTAACGCGAATAGACTATAGTTTCCATACAAATATTGCGTAAGGCCCACTCCTCTTATTAATTACTCCATGTCTACCCTTCTAGCTTGGAAGAGGCGCGGCGTCGCGGCAGGACCCAAGGGGTGTTCCAGACGCCCAACATTCCGCCAGAACTCACGTCTATGCAGCTACGGCCAGAAGGCCATTTGAAACCCAAGTATATTGAGGTACGTATATACATTCACGTCCTTTAATCCCGTTCGGGGTAGTCAGGGGCTGAGTGTCCATCAACTGAGCATTGAGATGGTCTTTGGCCACTCAAAACGCACGTTTTGACCAGAGGTGTTAGTCCACTAATGCGTTTTAGCACAAACGCAGTTCAATATCAGATCAGTTGTAGTGTAGCGCTTAAAAAATGGCGAATTTTGTCACTTTTGCTAATGCACTACTAACCTCACACTATTATTTAATTGATATTGAACTAAGGCACCTGATACAGTCACGCCTCTACGTTCCCAACGGGATAGGCAGAGACTATTAGGGCACCTTAAATGGTTGACAAATCTCTCTCGCACTGACTATTATGCGAGCCAAAGAATAGATATTGACGACCTCCATGGCGCGATCGGTTAAGCACCTGAACGCTAATCGTGAGGTCCCGATTCCCGGTGGAGGCAGAGTTAAGAACTACGCTTTTCTTCTGCTATCCAGTGTGATTTATTATATAAATAAATAAAAAGCGTTTATTTACAGTTACAAAAACATAAACAATACAAAACGTTTACAATAAAAAACTCACAAACTAGCGTGTGCATGTTATTGTCGCAGCAAAAGGGTTCTAACTCAGCTGGGTATGTTGCATCTGGTGGCAAACGCAACGCTGGTTTTATATCATATATGCTATATATGTATTTATCTATATAATATATGTATATATTTCTAAAGTATACATTGACTACTACCCTTGGCAAGTCTTAAATGAACTTACTAAGGGGCTACTTCAATTTGTGTAATAGTGTCCCACATTATTATTTTTATATTTTTCTTCGAAATACTTTCCAAACTGTATTTTTGCAACACTGTATCTAGAATTTCAAAATATAAATAACTTCATTTCCATTGGTACATGCTCCAAAGTTCGAACCCTGTACCCACTGATACAAAGTACCGAATTCGTTTAACTCATTTTTATTATATTATCTAATTTCAGGTGGGATCCGGACCTAACAATCTGCCTCAATATCACACCGTGTTGGAATTGCCAGGAGGTATGTATATTATTATGACGAATTATTACGACCATTAACCCTTGCGCGGTAGTCAAAGGTTCAGATGTCCAACTCCGCAATCGCTAAGGTAGTAATGCCACCTCCAACTCACGTGTTTACCAGATAGTCAGTACTCAAGGTGACAGGTGGTCAGTCATGTCGTCATTTACAAGAACTAACTGTTTCCTGTTCAGTGAACCTCACGTGTTTTCCTTCACAGTAATATTCGGTGCATTTCGTTAATGTGTTTTTATTACGAAAATGTACATAGAAATTCATTAAACTTCATTTCCATTGGTACATGCTCAAGTGGGATTTGAACCCTGTACCTGATACAGAGTCAAGCCCTAAACAACTGAGCTACGTCGTATTTTGCTAGAATAACGAAAAATCTACTCTACTATCCCACTGGACAAGCAAATGTATATAGATCCTATATACATATTATACATATATGCCGACATGCCTTATCACCTGTAACATTGAGTACTGACTATCTGGTCAACACGTGAGTTCGAGGTGGCCATAGAATTACTACCTTCGCAATTGCGGAGATGGACACCTGAACCTCTATACCCCAAGGGTATATGGTCGTGAATGCTTTTGTTTTTATTTTTAGTTTGCAGATAGTCAGTACTTAATGTGACTGGTGATAAGCCGTGTCGACATTTACAAGCACTGACTATTACCTGTTCACGATTTTTTTCCTCACCGTAGTTATTATATTGTGGCGACTTCTTGAGCGCCATACACAGAGAGAAAACTAAGTTGCAATTAATTAAAACATAATTACCACAGATGACGCCAGCAAGAATGAATAATAATTACAAAAATCAATATCCTAGAACGCGCAATTGAAATATTTAACGGAAACAAGATATATAGAAATTTCCAAGTCGGCCATTAGCCTATTAACACCTGCCCAGTAGGAAACTTCCTCTTTCCCTGTATATATATATATATATGTATATGTATATATATATATATATCTATATATATCTGACTGTCATATATAAATATATATATATATATATATATGTGTGTGTATATATATATATATATATATATATATATATATATTTATATATGACAGTCAGATAGACGCCATATTGAAAAAGGGTGACGCTAGAAGTACTTATAACCGCCGAGTTTGTTTGAATTTCATTCGTTCAAATGCCATTCATTCATTCACTCAGTTTGCATTAAATTATCCAAGGACTTTAGAATAAATATAAGAGTTGTGATGTTACATGGAACTTTGGTGTCAGGTTGCTAGCCTATCGCCCCACAAATTCTATTTCCTGTAGGACACAGTGGATCCTACACTAACATACATACAGGCATATTATTATGCCTAATAGTGTGCTAGACTGGGATGTAAAAAGAAAGCTAACTAGCTGTGTTTGTGCACAGTGGATCCTACAATATTATTTTGACGACCTCCGTGGCGCGATCGGTTAGACACCTGAATGCTAATCGTGGGGTCCCGGGTTCGATTCCCGGTGGAGGCAGAGTTGAGAACAACGCTTTTCTACTGCTTTCCAGTCTGGTTGTTGATTATATATGCTATATATGTATTTATCTATGTATAATATGTATACATTTCTTAAATATACGTTGACTAGTACCCTTAACACAAGTTTTAATGTACTTACTAAGGGGCTAATTCAATTGGTGTAATAATGTCCGAATATTATTATTATATTATTATTAACACCACCCTTCTACCCATTCCAGGTAGCAAACGGGGCTTGAAGCGGTCTCCCTCGGGGTGGCGAGGCCTGTTCTCCCGCAGCAAAGTGCAGAGGGCGCCCAGTCCCAAACCCGCACCCACCGCTCCTATAGAAGTACAGGTATATATCACTACATAGTATAAAACAAAGTCGCTTTCTCTGTCCCTATGTCCCTTTGTATGCTTAAATCTTTGAATCTACGCAACGGATTTCGATGCGTTTTTTTTAATAGATAGAGTGATTCAAGAGGAAGGTTTATATGTATAAAAAAATAACATAACGTACGCTTCACGACTTGTGTATACACACTCCCTTTTTTAATGTGGCGCTGTAGTCAGAGGCTTGAGTGCCTATGTCCGAAATTTCAATGGCATAGCCTATAACCTATAACCGCCGTGTGTGTATGAGTGTCAATGAAGCAAAAGTGGTCTGTCAGGATCGGGATAAATGGGGTTCCGTGATCTCTGCCTACGCTTCTACAGGGAATAAGGCGTGATGTGTATGTATGTGTAAAATGTACGTATATCTAGAGCGTATATTGACGTCCTTCCCTTTTGGTATGGACAGAACCTCTGATACACTATAATATCACCTAGGTCACTTTTTAGCTTGAATTTAGGTTTGCATAATCCAACACCAAAATTGTAGTCATAACCAAATAACTATTTGTCTTTTCTTTCTAATAACAAAGGCAGAGACTATCGATCGCCACCTGGAACGGATGACAAATCTCTTGCTTCACTCACACCCATTAACCTTCTCATACATGCTCTTCTGTTCTTCACACTACACACGCCTTGAGAAGAATGTCCCCAATTTGATTTGTTTAAGTCTTTCTAATACATAGTCGTCTATGGTGCGTCAATATAGTCAGCAGCTCAGTGAAAGTTGAAAATACAAATAATTATTTTCGGCTGAATATTTAGTCAGTTGTGATGCCAAATTGGCTAAATATGTTTGCTTTGGGATTATATTTGGATCCTCAACTAGAACGAACCTAAGAACAAGGAAGAGCAGAATTGCAGCTTCGACTTCGTTTTTCTTCGGTTGTAGCGGCTGGCGGCGTTGGTGTAACCATGGCGACTGAATAACAAGTGCAAACGCGTTGGCTTCAGTGTTTGTACTTGAGCCGACATAACCTTAATGGTAAATGACTTATTAAAGAAAAGAAAAAAAAATCTTTCTAATACATGCATTCATATGTCTAGGACACCCCGATGCCGATTGGTGCGTTGCGGCCAGTGAAGTCCTGCGAATCACTGCAATCGGAAAGTGACACTGTTGCGCCTTTAATCGAGAGAGGGGGTGGCCAGTTGAAGCAACACGCGAGGTGAGATATAAAGATATGTGGGTGAACTATAACCGCCGAGTGTGTATGTGGTGGTGCATGAGTGTTAATAGACAAACGATCATTAACCTTTGCGGGGTATAGAGGTTCAGGTGTCATCATCTCAGCAATTGCGAAGGTAGTAATTCTGTGGACACCTCGAACCCACGTGTTGACCAAGTCAGTGCTCAATGTGACAGGTAGTAAGCCATGTCGCCATTTACAACCACTATTACCTGTTAGGGGAACAGGTAGGTTTCTTCGCGATGTTTTCCCTCTCCGTTAGTATTCGACGCATTTCGTAAATGTATTTTTGTTACATTTAATGAGTGTCAATGTCATGTAGAAATCAATGTAATGTATAAGTGTTATGCTGTATGAACTTCAGAAACGAAACAAATCCTAAGTTATGTTAGGTATGGGTCATACACTGTTCTATCTGCGGGCACGGGGACAGGTGAGTATCAAACACGGAAGCTAGTAACACACTGCTTTATTGCAACGACAATCGCGGGGTGGGGCGCAGCCACACTTAACCTATGATATAGCTACCTATAATACACAACATCCCTCCACCATAATCTACGAATATAATATCGTTACTACATTATTAGTTTAGTTAATCAAACATACTGAACTTATTACTAAATATAATTAAAAATATGATTTATAATCAATACGTGGCCGGTCACGTCTTGATCGCGTGGGAGCTGGTGGTTCCGTCGGTGGGGTTGCGAATTGTGAACTGTCGTCCTCGTGAGACCCGGAAGGGTTGTTGGCTCCGGCCTCACACCTGTCAGCGAGTGTACCATCAGTGCGAGGCGGCGGAGGACTGTGTAGGCCGCATTGTTCTAACGAGCTGGCTTGCGCGGGATCCTCATCTTGTACGACACTGCTACTAATCGGGGGTTCTTGTAATACACCTGGTATTTCTACATCCCAGTGGTAATCGCTTGTATTGGGGTAATGTTCGGTACGCTCACTCAGCGATCTCATCTGATCCATATGTTTAGTTACTTCAGTTTGTAACTCCGGCATAAATATTACGTACACTACGGACCCAATCTTCTTTTTTACTACTCCTCTCACCCATGTAAACTTGTTCTTATTTAAAAACTTCTTTACCCATACCTTTTGATTAATTACGAAATCTGGACGCGCCTTTCCACCGTATTGTCTAACCTGTAAAGACTGTTTACGCAACACATGTTGAGATAAGTCTGGACAATGAGACGTGACGTCATCGCTAATTAATAAATCTAATCTCGAGCGTAACGGTTTACCGTACACTAATTCTGCCGGTGACTTGCCTGTGGTACTGTTTTGCGAGTTCCTATAATCGAATAAATATTTAGCTAATTTAATCGTAATGTCCTTTTTATTTTTATTCTCTAATAATATAGATTTTAGTCCTTTTTTAACGATTTTAACATAACTCTCGGCTTGACCGTTGCTGGATGGATGATAAGCTGGTGTAAGAACATGGTTGATTCCATTAAGCAAGCAAAATTTTCTGAATTCGTCTGACGTAAACGAAGTACCGTTATCACTCACCAAGGTATGCGGTAAACCGACCCGTGAAAAAAACTCGCTTAATTTCTCGATAAGGGGTCTAGTTCCGTATGAACCTGGCATAATGAAACATTCCACCCATTTAGAGTACGCGTCTACAACTACTAGGTACATTTGCGTATCAACTGGTCCTAGGAAATCAATGTGAATTCTATAAAATGGTGCCGGCGGCTGCGGCCAGGGGGCTAGAGGCGCGTGTGGGGGGGCGGGTCGCAGCTGCGCGCACGTCACGCACTCCGCTGCTAATCGCTCCAAAATAGCGTCAACGCCTGGAAACCAGAATCTTTTCCTACATTCGGCTTTCATTTTGACAATCCCAAAATGTGAACTGTGTAACTCTTGACATAGTTTTAGTTTTAATGACTCAGGTAATATGACTTTATGACCTCGCATTAGTACCCCATTTTCATATGCGATTTCATTTCGACAAATGTGGTATGGCTTTAATTGAACGTCCGTAATTTTTCGAGGCCATCCTGACATTACATAATGTTTAACTTTTGTTAAAATCGCATCCTTTTCGACTTCCAGTCGTAAGTCTGTTAAAGTAACCGGTAAACTACCTTCTGTTATGAAGTTCACGTAAGCGGCGCGCTCGGGTTCAATAGCTATTTCTTTCTCGCTCTTATCACTACGCATTGATAACGGACTTCTCGATAAAAAATCCGCGCTATTATGGTTACTGCGTACATACTGTATGACGTAATTATAGGCACTTAAAAACATCGCATACCTTTGTAATCTGTTCGCAGATACCTCAGGAATACCCTTGTGTGGCCCGAAAATAGATATTAAAGGTTTGTGATCTGTTTTCAACACAAAAGGTATTGAACGTCCATACAAATATTGATGATAACGCTTTACACCGAATATTATTGCAGTTGCCTCCTTTTGTATCTGCGAATAGTTTTTTTCTGCAGCTGTTAATGTCCTAGACGCGTATGAGACGGGCCGCTCGATACCTTCACTATCTTGTTGCGACAACACGGCGCCTAACCCGCTCGGTGACGCATCTACCGTTAATATAATCTTTTGTTTTGGATCGAAGTGCGCTAATGTATTATCCGATGACAGTATTTTTTTTACGTGTTCAAAAGCTGCATCGTGCTCTGAAGACCAAACCCAAGTGCTTTTTTTTTGTAAAAGATTATATAGCGGACTTAGTATGCTTGAAGCGTTAGGTACAAAATTACGGTAATAATTCGTTAGCCCTAGAAATGATTGCAATTGCGCAACGTTCATTGGTTTTGTTGCCTTCATAATAGCTTCTACTTTTTCTGACGATTTTCTTATTCCGTTTTTGTCAATTTTGTAACCTAAATAGCTTATCTCATTTTTGAGGAATTCGCATTTTTTCCTCTGTACAGTCAACCCAACTTCTTCTAAGCGTTTCAAAACTAAGTTTAATCTGCTTATGTGTTGCTCCTTGCTAGATCCTGTCACTAAAATGTCGTCTATTAGAACTATTACACCCTCTAGGCCTTTGAGTATTCCTTCGATAGTACGCTGAAAAATAGCTGGAGCACTTGCAAGTCCAAACACTAATCTTTTAAATTTAAAAAGCCCGCGGTGAGTGTTAATGCAGGTATACTTCTGACTCTCTTCGGAAAGCAATAATTGGTTATATGCCCTAGACAAATCTACCTTTGAATATTGTTCACCCCCACAAAGCTTCGCAAATAAATCCTCAACTGTCGGAAGTGGATATTTGTCTACAATTAATTGCTTATTAATTGTAACTGAGTAATCAGCGCATATACGGACTTCACCATCTTTTCTTAAAGCTGGTACAATAGGAGAAGCATAATCGGCATACTCGACTGGTTCTATAATGTCTAGGCTCAATAAACGATTTAATTCGTTGTCAACTTTATCCTTAAGTGCAAACGCGACTGGCCGTGCTTTAAAGTATAATGGTTTATGGTCCTCTTTTAAGTGTAACGATACAACACCTCTATTAAAACATCCTAAGCTATCGGAAAATAGATTTGGATATTTCTGCAATAATTCATCAACAAAGGTGTCGTTCTGACAATCAATGTGATTCACAATCGGCGCAATTTCTAAATTAAATATTCTAATGAAATCACGGCCTAACAGCGGCGGTCCGCCCCCGCGCACTACATACACATCTAATACGCGTGAAATCCCGCCATAATAAACGTCAAGCCCGACATAACCTAAGGTTTTCATTGTTTCTCCCGAATAATTTATAAGAACCTTCTTAGTGGGTGATAACGGCACTTTCTGAAAATTATCGAGATATGTTTTTTCAGAAATTACACTTACGGCCGCACCACTATCTATTTGGAACTCTAAAATCAATCCACAGACCTTCACATTTTTCGTCATCGGTTTGCCGTCAACACATCGTATATTATAAATAAGCTTACCGTCATCATCGTCTCCATTATCCAGACCACCCTCAACAAAATTTATCCTATCTTTTTGTTGACACATTTTACGCAAATGACCTTTGGACCCGCACTTTTTGCACTTATAATTCTTAAACCTACACTTGTCGGAATTATGATTAGAATATCCACACACACTGCACTTGTCCTTCTTCGTAATACTGAACACAACATCCTGATTAGAGATTGTGGTGGAGGAGGTCGCCGGTGGGCAGGCGGCCGCCTGCCGCGCGCACCGCACGCTCTCCGCGATGTCCACCGCCCTCGCCAATGTCATGTCCCGCTGCTCCTGACTGTACAGCTTATCACGCTCTGGCCCCGCCGATAAACCCATGAGGAACTTATCGACCAATGCTTCTTCTAGGTTCTTAAATTCGCAGTGTGCTGCTAATCCCCTGACACGTGCAGCCCATTGAGTGTGTGATTCGCCTGGCTGTTGCATAGCCGAAAAAAAACGATGTTTCTCCGAAAACCCGACACGTTTTGGTGTGAAGTGATTGTCTAGAAGTATCAAAATATCGCAAAAACTTGTTTCTTCTAACTTCTTCGGCAGCGCCAGGTTGCTAGCCAGTTTGTATGTTTGTTCGCTAAAAGCACTTAGCAATATCGCCCGTCGTTTTATTTGTGCCTTATCATTTTCGTTGGTTATATCATTAGCAATAAACCATTGATTTAATCTAGATTTATAGCTGCACCATTCTTGCGACTGATGGTCAAAAGTTGACAGTAAACCGAACGTAATGTTAGCAGACATTTTAATGTATTAATTATAATAAATTTCGTCGCCACGTGTTCTATCTGCGGGCACGGGGACAGGTGAGTATCAAACACGGAAGCTAGTAACACACTGCTTTATTGCAACGACAATCGCGGGGTGGGGCGCAGCCACACTTAACCTATGATATAGCTACCTATAATACACAACATACACATACGTATTTAAATTTCATTCATTGGTACATGCCAGAGTCGGGATTTGAACCTAGGTCCTTTCTCATACGAAGTCCGAGGTCTTACCCGAATATGTTAATATGTATATGTTATACATTTACAGGTCCTCCTCCTGTGATTCCTACTTCGAGCCGTGGCAGGTAGAGTTGGCAGATATGCGACTGCGTTTGGCTCCGCAGGAGAGAGACAACAACATCTTTAGTGAGGAGGATGACACCCACGCCAAGGTATGGGTATGTACTGGTATTTACTCGTTTATATGAAGGCAGTTCTATCCGGTTCTTCCCGGCATGTCGTAGGAGGCTACTAATAGGCTTTTTTTATGGAATCTTCCATTATGACATCGAAACTCCAATATTAAGGCTAAAAAGTTACCTACGATTTATAATATCTCCGAAGTTCTGTCCATTCCAAAAGGTAGTAAAAGACGTGAACGTCTATGTATGACATAAATATATTTTATATGGATGGCTGTTGCAATAATGTTTGTAATGAAGTAATGAAATTAAATCACAACATGGGAAGTCAATACATTTTGATACAGGCATACTAATGTGGTAAATGTTTTTGGACTGTTAGCAAAAAGTATATTACAAGGACAAATCACGTTTTGCATGTTTGTTCCTCATTTATAAGTACATTTCAAATATGAACATACAAAATACGATCTGCGCAGCAGGAAGACTCAAAAAAACCAATTTAACTTATTAAATTTTTGAAGACCGCCGTGGCGCGATCGGTTAGACACCTGAACGCTAATCGTGAAGTCCGGTGGATGCAGAGTTAAGAACTACGCTTTTCTACTGCTTTCCAGTCTGGCCGTTAATTATATATGCTATATATGTATTTATCTATATATAATAAGTATATATTCGTTAAGTATACGTTGACTAGTACCCGTAACACACGTCTTAAATGCACTTAGCAAGGGGCTAGTTCAATTGGTGTAACAATGTCCAAATAATATTATATTTATTATAACATTATAATATTTATAATTATTATAACAAATAAAAACAATTAAATAAAAGTGCTAACGAGTATCCAGCTGTGCAATGTGTTTGTTGTCGGCCGAATTATGTCGATTAGAAGTAGGCAGTTTCATATGTGTCGATCGGAGTTTGTATGTATATAGTTATTTGTATTGGGGAGACTCCCAAATAAAACACAAGCACTAGTTCTTTACTTGTTACCATCCATCAGTAGTTCAGTACAATTTAGATTTTTTCACGCTGTCATTATTTTTTCTAACAACCACCGTCAATTGTTGTTGCTACGGGCGACGACTTATAGTGTATTCGCTTTAAGAAAATAGTGACGTCATCGTGTCCCCACGATTTGACCAATGAGACGTGACAACGGCTGTCTGCGATTGGTCAATGTGATTTGTTTTCTTATTAACTAACGTCTCATTGGCCAGTTTAACCTCTGTATATAATGACGTCACTATTTACTTAACGCGAATAGACTATATTAAGTATACTTAATTTCTTATGTTTGTTCGCTACATGTACATATTTAATTCTATGTTAACGTTTTCAGGGTATATGTTCGTCTCGTTGTTCACCCCTTCTATCTGAGCTATGCAGTGTGGAAGCGAGTCCCAAGTTGCAAGTCATCAGCGCACAAGTGCACAAGGATCATGATGATGAGTGAGTATATACACGTCCTGTAATCGGACGACCTCCGTGGCGCGATCGGTTAGACACCTGAACGCTAATCGTGGGGTCCCAAAGATTCCCGGTGAAGGCAGAGTTCAGAACAACGCTTTTCTACTGCTTTCCAGTCTGGTTGTTGATTATATATGCTATATATGTATTTATCTATGTAAAATAAGTATATATTACTTAAATATAGGTTGACTAGTACCCGTAACACAAGTTTTAAACGTACTTACCAAGGGGCTAGTTCAATTGGTGTAATAATGTCCGAATATTATTATTATTACGTCCTGTAATCCCTTTCGAATGGCGGCCGCGTCTCGGTAAACGTAGTGTAGGACGCCCCCCGCTAGATGGACCGATGACCTGAAGAAGGTCGCTGGTAGTGGTTGGCTGAGGGCCACGAGTGATCGTGTTTTGTGGCGTAACCTTGGGGAGGGCTACGTCCAGCAGTGGACTGACATGGGCTGATTGATTGAATCTCGTTCGGGGTGGACAGAAGTTTGGAGACAAGATAATATCTCGCGATATTATCTGTTCTTCCTGTTATCAATGTTCCATATGACATCACAATATTTTTCACATATAGTGTATTTTGTTCTTATAAACATAAACCTTATAAAAAGTTACTGGGACTACACTTTTAGCGCTGACTGTAGATATAACGCGAGAGATTTGTCTGCTAGGTTACTTTTAGCCTTAATATAACTAACGAGGTTGTGATGGCATTGATATGGGATAAATAATAATTTGCTATGACCGAAACCCCAAAATCACTTCTTATCCAAAATCGTTGTTCAATATCACTTCAGTAACGATGTGAAGTTAGTAGTGGATTAGCAAAACTTTTAATTTCACTAATAATGACAGCAAGTGTCTAATATCTCCTAAAAAATGACGAAGCTTTTAATATTCCATGAATACTGTAGCATATATTTCTTATATAAACGTTGACTAGTACCCTTAACACAAGCCTTAAACAAACTTACCAAGGGGCTAGTTCAATTGGTGTAAGTGTCCTAAATATTATATTTTTTCAGACACCAATATTCCATTCTGTTGGAAGACGAACTATCACGCCTTACTTACATTGACGGGGGAGACACACCGCCGGGTCGGGCGCCTGAAAAACGGCCCAGTACTAACAAGGAGGCCGATTTGGCGAAACGGTGAGTGGCTATAACAAAAAATACCCTTGCGGGGTAGTCAGAGGTTCAGGTGTCCATCTCCGCAATTGCGAAGGTATTTCTATGGACACCTCGAACCCACGTGTTGGCCAGATAGTCAGTACTCAATGTGCCAAGTGGTAAGCCATGTCGCTATATACAAACACTGACTATTACCTGTTCGAGATTTAAGTTGTGCCCTTTTTTATTACGACGGCAGAACTGCACATTTGATTATAACTGACAAGTGTGTGTGTGGATGGATGAACTGTTTATTCGTTTGGAGTATGCAATAGTCATTATGTCGACATAGAACAACGGAGACAAGAGTCAAGTTGGATACTGGCTATCTGACGTTTAGATGTTACATGTGGCTATCAATGATTTCCCTACAAGGTTTAATGGTCGTGAAAATGTTGCGAAGTTGTCTTAGTCTATAATAAAAGGCGATCTTTAATATGTGTCTAACCTGTAGCGAAACGATGCGATGTATATTTGTCAATATCATATAAATTATAATAGAATTACTATTAAGACATATGATAGACGCCACATTGAAAGACGTTTGAAGTACCTATAACCGCCGAGTGTGTATGAGGAGGCGTATGAGTATCAATGAAGCGAATGTGATTTGTCAGGATTGAAACAGATGGGGATCCGTGATCTCTGCTTACCTCTCTACAATGAAACCGGCTTAATGTGTTTGTATGTACATATGTATGATTTTATTTATAATGGTGTACATTGTAATTGTTCACAGATTATGCAAAGACAGAGAGAGTCCCGTTGGGTCGCTATTGGAATTCCCTTCGGTCAGACTGAGGTGAGTAGTGAGTGAGTGAATGAACGATTGACTGAACGAATTGCTCAGTAGTTCAGTTGCAATATCACTTTATTAAGATGAACATGTCACCAAATGGCGTATTTTTTTAATATTTAATATTGCGCAAGGGTTAATTTATGTTAATTTAAATAATAATTACTTGTATAGGATGTTCATTAATATCTCTTGTAAAAGGTGATTAAGGTAACGAGGGTTTTTATATCTCTACAACAACAGCATAAATAAATGTAGCGTTAATTTATTTAATAGTATGAGTCCCTATAAAGAACGATTGTATATGTATTCTACTATCGTTAGAGAGTCTTGTGTGAGTGAAGCAAGAGAGATATGTCAAGATCATTCCAGATGGCGATCGATAGTCTCTCCCTATCCCCTTAGAGACGTAGAAGTAGAAATGTATGTATTATAGTCAACGAATGTATATTAAACTCCTTTTGTTACAGAGAACGTAACTCTCCACGAAAAGTGAAGAATCAGAATCGCTACAGTGGTTTGCACCATCCGATAGATTTAAACACGGATTTGAAAGACAAGACCCGTTTAAGTTGGCAAGGAAAAGACGTACACTCCACTCTGATAAAGATAGATTGGCCAACGGAATCCCTGGGAAGTATCACCGCTAGTAGTCAGAACTCAACACCTATCACCCCCACGTATCACTATTTAACAGATGAAGAGAAATGTGATAGTGATGATGGGAAGTGTTTGAGTAGTGATCAGAGAGAAACGGATATCAGTTATCAGGATTTGAACCGGTTGTCCAGTTCGTCTAATATTGATGGTTTGATCGATTCGTCTGTAGGTTCTAAAGCCAATGATTATGAGAATGTAGAGTTTAAACCGGACTATGATTTGTTAAGCAATAGCAACAGTTCGAGTCCGGTTAAAAGTCCTATTAAGTCGACTATTAGCATCACGTTCCGATCGCCGAAGAGCGTGGAAGATGTCGGAAGAAGTAGGGAGTCGATTTATGAGAATGTGGACTTAGAGAAGAGTCTGTCGATAGTAGAAGATGCATCAGTGCCGGATACAGCTGGCAATTTGCCGACACAGCAAGCGTTCGAGCCTACAACTAAAGAAGCAAACGATCCTGATATATATAGTCAAGTTAAGTTCTTCAAGCAAAGCGTGAATGAAGTTAACGCTCTATTAGAAGATACAATAAGCACAGATGACTATGAGACTATTAACGTGGATACGCTAAAAATAAGCGATGTCCCTCTCAATGTTAAAGAGCTGGCAACTAAGTTCGAAAGTCCAACGGAGGTAAAAGAATCGCCTTTCGAAAAGTTTCGTACAGAAGTCAAATATCCGACTATAGAACGGAAAGAGCGAAGACCGTCCACCCCTATACCAGTAAGGAAACATTCTACAACGAAATCGCTGGACGAAAACGCGTTTACTAAAGAATTCGGTGAACGAACCCCGAAAAACGAAGCTATAACGCCGACGTCCGAAAACAAAATCAGTCTCATTCAGAGATTCGAAGTGAACGAACTACTGAATGAAGAAAAGGAGTTGAATAGAGAACGGATTGAAAAGTATAAAGAGGAGAGACGCAACTTTTTAAGGGAGAAATACAGTTCCCAATCGTTCAGGAGTAACCCGGAACATTTGACGCGGATTAAAATTAAGAAGGACGTAGAAGAAAATAGAAGTAAGGATGGGAGTAAAGAAGAAGATAGAAGGAAGATAGAAGACGGGAGAAGGGAGAAGTTGAAATTGAATTTGGCAAAAGATGATAGTTGTAGTGAGACGAGTGAAAGAAGTGAACAAGGGAATCGGGATAGTGCTAGTAGGAGTAACAGGTAGGTTCTTGGTCATACATACACATCACGACCGTTTACCTATAGAGGGGTAGGCAGAGATCACGGATTCCCATTTGTGTTGATATGACAAACCACTTTCGCTACGTATAAACGTTAAAATAACCATGAAATTAATCATATGAACTATAAATTTTCTTAACTTATATATATATAAAAAATACTTAATGATAATTTATATATATATATAATCCCTTTCGGGGTGGATAGAATCTCGAAGACACGATAATATCTCCTAGGTCACTTTTAGTTTGAATATTGTGGTGGCGAATGTCATGGAACATTGGTAAAAGGTTGCTAGCCATTCGCCCAATAGATTGCATTTACCCCTAGTCCCTTAATCGCCTTCTAGCACATGCAGGGAATAACGGCAGCTAGTTAGCATTCTTTTTCCTGGCATGTCGTAGGAGTCGACTAAGGGACTAGGAGGAACTAGGTCACTTTTTAGCATGAAAACATGTTTATTAATTTTACGAATACTACAGTGAGACAAAACATCGTGAGGAAACCTACAGTTAATGCTTGTTAATAGCGAGATGGCTTAGCATCTGTCACATTGAGCACTGACTTAGTCAACACGTGGTTTGGAGGTGGCCATAGAATTACTACCTTCGCAATTGCGGAGATGGACATCTGAACCTCTGACTAACTCGGAAGGGTTAATGGTCGTGAATGCGTTTGTCTTGTTTTTTGTCTAATATATTAGTTAATATAGAAAATCAGAATACTTTAACCATTGGTGCATGTTGAAGGTTTGAATCCTGTACCCACTGATACAGAGCCAAGAAATTGACACTGCCTATTTTGAGACAATGTCTCACACGACCCAAAGTGGTTGAAAACCGTTGTTCTGTACACCCGGAAGGGGATTAAAGAACTTGAATGTGTATATTATATATGTATGTATTTCATTGTTATTATGTGTGTGTGTATTTAATTGTTCTTTTTTGTCTTTTTCAGAGAGAAAATGTCACCATCATACAACATTAAAGATATGACGGCAATTTTCGAGCAAAAGAACAAGAATTAACTTATTCAACCATACACTGGTCCCGCGCTAGTCTGGGACGTAAAAAGAATGCTAACTAGCTGCAACTTCACGTGTAAGGGATGTGAATGTAAAGAGTGATGTACTGACAACCTGACCCCTTACTCCACTAATTTACTTTGACAGCCACACAACTGCGTTACTTCTGCGTCTCGACTGTAAAATTGGCACTCTGCTAATATTTTGACTGCCACAGTTGTGCCTCAATAGCGAGTCAGTGGTGCTTCAGTGGCAACTCAAGTATAGAAATGTCAATAGTGAAGTACCAAATATAAGGCTATTGAACTGACATTGACTGACGTTTGGTTAGTGGAGTAGCTTTTTTGTACTTCAGACGCAAAAGTACTTCAGATCTAGTTCGATAGCGCTTCAGTGGCCAAAATTTGTTAGTGGAGTGCCAAAAGTATCAAATTAGGGCCACAGAAGTATTACAGTATCGATACTGAAGTGATATTGTAGATAAAATGAATTAGTGGAGTAAGGGCCCTAGTCCCGTGTTAGTCTGGGACGTAAAAAGAATGCTAACTATCTGTCCCTACACGTCTAAGGGATCTGAATGTAAAGAGCGATGTACTGACAATCTGTTTAAATGTATTAATGCTATCACAATTAAATTAGTAATGCTATAAGTGAGAGATAGTGTCACAGAGGTTCTGTCCACCCCGAAAGGGTTAAAGGACGTGAATTATGTGTGTATGTGTTAAGTTGTAATGCGTTTTGATGTAGACAGAGATTGAATGACCACCTTTATCAGAATAAAATCTTAGTTATAATCTACTAGCGACCCGCGCCGGCTTCGCACGGGTAAAAAATATATAGCCTATCCCACTATTGAATGGATGTTATTATACATATAAATCTTCCTCTTGAATCACTCTATCTATTAAAAAAAACGGCATCCAAATCCGTTGCGTAGTTTCAAAGATTTAAGCATACAAAGGGACATAGGGACAGAGAAAGCGACTTTGTTTTATACTATATAGTGATTTAATTTAGTTGATAATAGGCACTCAACTTCTGATTGCCCCTAAAGGGAGACAGTCGTGAATACGTATGTAATATGATATAAGAAGTAGGGATTCGAATCTCTGACGACCCCGCAAGGGATATATGCAATGCATATACTAATGTATTAATTAATTGGTGCGTAATTTAATATTAGATGGACCGATGACCTGAAAAAGGTCGCTGGTAGTGGTTGGCTGAGGGCCACGAGTGATCGTGTTTTGTGTACCCTTGGGGAGGCCTACGTCCAGCAGTGGACTGACATAGGCTGATTGATTGATTGATTGAATTTAATAAATTATTTGTTAAAGCTAAACTAAGTTTCCAAGGTTCTGTTCACCCCGAAAAGGTGTTGAGTATGTATATGTTAATGTAAGATTGTAAGTACATAAATTATAACAACTCTAATATTAATAAGGGTAGATACAGCTCTCTAGTTATTGAATAGAATGTTTACTATCTTTAGTAAAAGTACCTATAACCGCCTATAGGTACTTCTAACGTCACCCTTTTTCAATATGGCGTCTATCTATGTCTTATTGGGCTACCTACGTAACCGCCCTTCCACTTCACCCACATATATACGTAAATATGTGAAGAAAGTTAGCTATTTAGCATTCTTTTACGTCCCAGCTAACACGGGAATGTATTTTAAATCTCAAAAGCCAAACCATGACTGTAATTGTAATGTTCTATCACGACCGTTATTTGCTTGCTTTTTGCAAAATATCAGTTCAATATCACTACAGTAACAGCATTTTTAACCGAAATTTGTAATTTTTCTTGACATGAATACTGAAATTTGACACTTGCTTATCCACTACCAACTTCACACTATCACTGAATTGATATTGAACTGTGATTGTGCTAAAACGCATTAGTAGACTTGGGCCTTAGGTTTAACTTAACATAGCAAGTAGATATTGGACTTTTGACTATTCCGCAAGCGATAACGGTCGTGGTATATGTAATACTCAAGTTTTGGGTTCAAATCTCGGTTGTACACATTTCGTTTTATAAGGAATTTGTTATTAAATGATTATTATTATATAGGAATAAATTTGGCTAATAATATTAATGATTAAGGCTTTTTAAATGATGTCTGTCTATAGTACACACGCATTAAAAAATCGTGACGTCATCCTCACGATTTGACCAATGAGACGTGTCAACGGTTGTCTGCGATTGGTCAATGTGACTTGTTTTCTCATTTACTCACGTCTCATTGGCCAGTTTAACCTCTGAATATAATGACGTCACTATTTCGTTAACGCGAATGTACTATAGCATGAAAATAGCTAACAGAAAAAACGCCTTTCAAAATTATTTATTTAATACGTAATTTAAATTAGTAATTAGTAAACAAATTAATACGGAACAAAATATACGATGAATTATAACTCTTTCGGGTTAGACAGAGACTTGAAAATCAAGATAAATTTTCTATTATATATGTGTACTAGCGACCCGCTCCGGCTTCGCACGGGTATAAAATATATAGCCTAAACCACTATTTAATGGATGTTATTATACATATGAACCTTCCTCTTGAATCACTATCTATTAAAAAAAACCGCATCGAAATCCGTTGCGTAGTTTCAAAGATTTAAGCATACAAAGGGACATAGGGACAGAGAAAGCGACTTTGTTTTATACTATATAGTGATTTTACTTTAATACATATGTATTTAATTTGAATTATGTAATTTAAGTCGTAAAATTTACAGTCGCTAACGTTGAGGGAAAACATCGTGAGGAAACCTACCTATCTCTGAATAGGTAATACATAGTCAGTATTGGCCACATAGTCATTGGGTGCTGACTATTTGGTCTATGAGTGGTTAAAGTGACTATTGAGCCTCTGTCTACCCCGATAAGATCAAGTCGTGTATGTAATGTAATTGTTATTGATGCCATACTTATATGTTGTAATTTACAATTAATTTTAACATGGCTGACAAATTGTAATCTCGAAATACTCATTTATTTAATTGTAAATGTTACAAAAGTATTGTAATCTCGTGTTTTTTATGTAATTTTTTTTGTAAATATTTTTCTTTTGTGTTCTTTTTAGTTATGGGGTTATGAAAACATGTTTTTTTATTTAAGCTACATTAAAAAGTTCTATATTTTAAGATGTTTTATTTCGAAAACCTTAAATACATACACATACACATCACGCCTGATTCCCCGTAGAAGGTTAGGCACAGATCACGGAGCCCCATTTGTCCCGATCCTGATAGACCACTTTCGCTTCATTGACACTCATACGCCTCTCATACACACTCGGCGGTTATAGGTACTCGTAACGTCACCCTTTTTTCAATATAGCGTCTATCTGACTGTTATAATTATGTCTTATTAGGCCATATTTATTTACATTAATGTATGTATGTATGTATTATACACAGAAACTAATGTCCCTTACTATTCTGCGACGTAAAAATAATGCTAACTATCTGTCATTCTTCTTGACATGTCGTAGGAGGCGACTTAAATTGTGTATATTGAATTTAAAGCTAAGGATGGGCTAGCAACCTGTGTTCCATATGACATAATAACCCTCAAATATTCATGCTAAAAAGTGACCTAGGAGATATTATCGTGTCTCATAAGTACTTACTCATTAACAATGAGCGAAAACATCAGAAGGCAACATGCCTATCCCTCAGGATAAGTAGCCCAGTGCCTATAAACGGCGATACAGTTAACTACCTATCACGTTGGGTGCTGTCTACCTAGTGAAACGCGTACTTCGAGTGACCCATACCTAACATGCCCTCGACATTTCGGACATAGGCACTCGAGTTTCTGACTAAAACCACAATAAAAAAGGGAGTGTGTATACACAAGTCGAGAAGCGTATGTTTTTGTTATGTTCATAATATCTGTGTATCATTATTGCAAGCTATTTGTCTATGGGCTACGCAACCTGTCACCAAAACATACATTCATACACATCTCGCCTGATTCCCTGTAGAGAGGTAGGCAGAGATCACGGATCCCCATTTATCCTGATCCTGACAGACCACTTTCACTTCATTAACGCTTATACATCTTCTCATACACACTCGGCGGTTATACGTACTTTTAACGACACCCTTTTTCAAAATAGCGTCTATCTGACTGTCATATGTGATATTGGACCGGTAATTAACGTAGAATTATCTAGTTAACTAAGAAAAAATAATCAAAGTCCTACGCAATCTAAAAGAACGTAAGAAGAACTTAGTCTTGTACTAGTCTGGGTCGTAAATAGTATGTAGTAAGAGGTGACTATGTGTTTAGGTGTCAGAAATCTGGAAAATGTGCTAGACATAAACAAAAAAACAAACGCATTCACGACCATTAACCCTTGCGGGGTAGTCAGAGGTTCAGGTCTCCATCTCCGCAATTGCGAAGGTAGTAATTCTATGGCCACCTTAAGCCCACGTGTTAACCAGATGGTCAGTACTTAAAGTGACAGGTGGTAAGGCATGTCGCCTTTTACGAGCTCTAACTATTACCTGTTCGGGGAACAGGTAGCTTTCCTCACGATGTTTTCACTCGAATGGCGACCGCGTATCTCGGTAGACCTAGTGTAGGACGCCCCCTGTTAGATGGACCGATGACCTGAAAAAGGTCGCTGGTAGTGGTTGGCTGAGGGCCACGAGTGATCGTGTTTTGTGGCGTAACCTTGGGGAGGCCTACGTCCAGCAGTGGACTGACATAGGCTGATTGATTGATAATATGACATCCTATATTCATGCCAAAAGTAACATAGAGATATTATCATTGTTCTAAAGTTCATTCCACTCCGACAGAGATATATAAGCGTTAGTAGTATGTACATATGTAGATAAAATGTGTTTTTTTAACACCATTCAGTAGGAAACTCATTATCTGTTACCCTTTGACCCTTAGTACGTTTATCAGTAATTTTTAACCGATTCAATGTAAATGAGACCAAATTACGACATATATGTGTATTCACGACATTATAGCTCTTTTGAGTAGACAGACAAACGCTGACACATTATTAGTATTAGTAATATTAGTTCTTGGTGTAACTTACATAATAATCGTCTATGGTTCGTCAACAAAGTCAGCAGCTCAGTGAAAGTTGAAAATACAAATAATATTTTCGGCTGAATATTTAGTAATAGAAAAAATAACTTACAAATAACACTATTCGACGTATATGTTCATACATATACATTCACGTCCTTTAATCCCTTTCGGGGTGGACAGAACCTTGGATACATGAAAATTTCCTTGATCATTTAGCATGAATATTGAAGTTGTGATGTCATATGGAACATATGTGACAGGTTGCTAGTCCAATAGATTCCATATACCCCTAGTCCCTTAGTAGCCTCCTACGACATGCCGGGAAGAACGGCAGCTAGTTAGCACTCTTTTTACATCCCAATCTAGCACGGGATATACACATTCCTTGTTATAATAATTTAATTAAGTAAATATAAAAACACTTTTATAAAAGTTTGAATATTTCGAAATGTGTTTTTTGTTATATACTATTTTATTTTAAGCTACAAGTTCCTATCTATCCTTTTCAGAATTAAGGAATATTAACATATTGATTTGTGTGCATACATACATACATACACATCACGCCTGATTCCCTGTAGAGGGGTAGGCAGAGATCACGGATCCCCATCTGTGCCGTTTCTGACAGACCATTTTCGCTTTGAAACTCTTACACACTCGGCGGTTACAGGTACTCCTAACGTCACCCTTATTCAATATGGCGTCTATCTGACTGTCATTCATTTGTTTGGTTCAAAAAAAGTTTTTTTTTAAAAAACCTGCTTCGAAAGACTTCGAATGCATTCAGAACTTTTACTATAAAAAACTATTTTACGATTCACAAAAACAGGTTACGTTCCCATTGTTTACATTACCAACCACACTGATAGTATGTTAACCTGGGACGTAAAAGGAATGCTAACTAGCTGCCGTTCTTTCCGGTATATTTTATTTATTAAGGGAGTAGGTAAAAATTGAATTTATTTAGTTATATATAGAAAAAAATAGTAAAAAATATTAAATTTAGTACAAAAATAGTCCCGTGCTAGCTGGGACGGAAAAAGAATGCTAACTAGCTGCCGTTCTTCCCGGCATGTCGTAGGAGGCGACTAAGGGACTAGGGGTATATGGAATCTATTAGGCGATGGTCTAAGAACCCGTTACCAATGTTCCATATGACATCACGACCCCAATATTCATGCTAATAAGTGACCAAGGTTGCTTTCATGTCTCCAAGGTTCTGTCCACACCGAAAGGGATTATGAGGCGTGAATGTATAGTAATAGATATGTCACGAATATTTTGTGTTAATGACATCATAATATTGTGGAGATATTACTAAGTCGAGGTTATATCTAAGAATATGAGTTCGTAGTAAAGAACAGAAGAGCATGTATGAGAAGGTTAATGGGTGTGAGTGAAGCAAGGGAGATTTGTCACCCGTTCCAGGTGGCCTAATAGTCTCTGCCTATACTTTTAGGGATGTAGAGGCTTTAATATATGTATGTATGGTATGTATAAATAACATATGTGTACTTTCGTATACACACAAAAAATCACGTTAATAAAAAATTGTTGTATGAAAGTTCATGAAATAAAAACTATCTATGTCAATATTTCTATATACAATATCAATATGTTAAAACCTTCTTTTTCCAGGCATGTCGTTAGAGGCGACTAAGGGACTATGGGTTATCTTAATGTATACGTAATAGACTAACTAATGATACTCAAAATCTTATCTTTTATCACAACAACATACTAAAAATGACGAAAGCTTTTTTTGAGCTTTTTCATATGCCCTAGGAAAGTACAGGCGTGAATGTATTTACGTCTCTGCCAACCCCGTAGAATTAAATGGCCTATCTACCCCGTAAGTTTAAGATGCGTAAGCGCATGATTTAAAGCAAATAGGTTCAAATTTAGAGTCATAACAAACAGACAAGCTGTTCTTACAAAATGAATTTCATCTGTTATTTCTAGCGCGTCACGCTATATCGCACCTACACTCGAAATACACTAAATACGCCCTTCAAACCAAAGCTACAGCGAGCCTAAGCCAACTAGTAAGGACATCTCGTGTCGGCTTCACAAAATGGGAACCTTATCGGCTCCAGACTGTAGTTAAAATTTACGACAGACGAAAATAAACTTTACTTCAAACCCTATGGAACGGGCGCGCAGTCAACATGTGTTTTAGTTTTGTTTTTGTATGTATAAAGACAAAGACAAACGCGTTCACGACCATTAACCCTTGCGGAGTAATCAGAGGTTCAGATGTCCATATCCTCAATTGCGAAGGTAGTTCTATGGCCACCTCGAACCCACGTGTTGACCAGTCAGTACTAAATGTGCCAGGTGGTAAGCCATGTCGCCATTTACAAGCACTAACTATTATTTTGTATGTATATGTATGTAAATGTGTGTGTGAGTCTAATGTAGTCTGTGTTACATCCTGTTATATATTTAGGGCAAAGGGCTAGAAACCTTTCAGTAATATGCGTGATAAAGTCATTATAATTCACAATTGTAATTTACGTAAAGTTTTCTTAAAGTTCAAAATGTATGAAGTGATATTCAATCAAGTATTACGGTTCTGTTAATACCAAATAAGGATAAGGCGTGAGTGTATGTACATATAAGGTTAGTGAGTAAAGTGGTATGTAATTTGAAGATCTGAGTTCGATTCCCGTTGGATATATACATATATATTTCTGTGTAAGTTCTTTTTTTAGTATCAACATAACTTAAGATACAACTTTTATAACATGGGATAACGTCGTGAGGAAACCTGCCTATCCCTCAGGATATGTAATAACCAGTTTATATTCGGCGATACGGTTCTCTACCTATCACGTTGGGTGCTGTCTATAGTAAAACGCGGGCTTCGATTGACCCATACCTAACATGTCTTCGAAATTTCGGAGATGGGCATTCAAGCCTCTGACTACCCTGTCATAATAAAAAAGGGAGTGTGTATACACAAATCGTGAAGCGTATGTATGTATGTACATATGCACTGACGTCCTTTTATCCCTTTCGGGGTGGACAGCACCTTGGAGATATGAAAACATCTCCTTGGTCACTTATTAACATAATATTATCAGTTGCTAGCACATCGTCAAATAGGTTCTATTTACCCTTCCCTTGGTCGCCTCCTACGATATGTCGGGAAGAACGGCAGCTAGTTAGCATTCTTTTTACGTCCCAGACTAGCATGTGACATTTGAGGAATATTATAACCGCCGAGTATGTATGCAGCGGTATATATAAAAGAAGCGAAAGTGTTTTATTAAACGAAAAAGTGGATCTTTGAGAGGCCATCGCCTCAAAGGTCGTTAGGCCATCGCATCGCCAATGTCAACATCGAAATAAGAATAAAGTAACGTATAGACGAAAAGTTGTGAATAGGGTTGTCAAAAGAAAGATGTTTTAAATAAGTAACTGTAATTTATTTATTTAGGTATTTTATTACATTTATTTATTAAATAATGTCGACATTTTGTTGTTAAATTAACTTAAAAACTATACTTGAATATATATGAAATTTTCTAAAATGTAATTTGACGGCTTCCGTGGCGCGATTGGTTGAGCACCTGAACGCTAATCGTGAGGTATCGATTCCCGGTGGAGGCAGAGTTAAGAACTACGCTTTTCTTCTGCTTTCCAGTCTGGTCGTTGATTATATATGTATTTTTATATCTATTATTAGTACATATTTGTTAAATATACGTTGACTAGTACCCTTAACACAAGTCTTAAATGTACTTACCAAGGGGCTAGTTCAATTAGTGTAATAGTGTCCTAGTGTCCTAGATTTTATTATACATACATACTTATATATTTAATCTATAGGCCGATGCGCTAGTAATATTTCACCAATAATTTATATAAATCCCATCTATGATAATTTTGCTAATAATAGTTAAATAGACTATATCTCCGAGGTTCTGTTTACCTGTAAGTGATTTAGGAATATTATTATATATTATTAGTTAGTATATTTTAACCGTTTTTCCATCAATACAAACAATATACATTTTTTTTACATACATACACAACACGTCTGATTCCTTTTAGAGAGATCACAGATCCCTATTAGTCCCGATCCTGACAGACCACTTTTGCTTCATTGACTCTCATACATCTTCTCATACATACTCGGCGGTTATAGGTACTCCTAAGGTCACCCTTTTTCAATAAAGCGTCCATCTGACTGTCATATTATGTCTTATTGGGCCGGCCCCTACGTAACCGCCCTTTCACTTCACTCACATACATTTTATTATTATTTACACTATCAACAAAACATTACTATTATAGTTAAATTAATTTGACATTATTGACACTTTATAATAACAATACACAATTGAATTGAACCTTTTTGTATTTTAAACACACACAACAATGGAAAACAAATAATTACAACTAACTCTAAATACAAAATATATGCTACACTAAACATATCACATACATATATTCACACCTCGACTTCCTATATATTCTGACTATCTGGTCAACGCGTGTGTTCGAGGTGGCCATAGAATTACTATCTTCGTAATTGCGGAGATGGACACCTGAACCTTCTACCTCGCAAGGGTTTTGTGAACGCGTTTTATCTTTTTTTTTGTCTTATTTTTATTTGTACTAAAATAAATGTAATCTAACGATAATAAATACGTTCTTTTATTTTATTATAATACATTTTAACAATAGAATGTTTATAGCGGCTGTAGCCCAGTGGGTAAGACCTCGGACTTGGTATGAGAAAGGTCCTAGGTTCGAATCCCGAGTCTGGCATGTACCAATGAATGAAATTTAAATAGATTATTTTCATTTACGTACATAATTTACAGTCGCTAACGGTGGGGGAAAACATCGTGAGGAAACCTGCCTATCCCTCAGGATAGGTAATAGTCAGTGCCTATATACGGCGATACGGTTCACTACCTATCACGTTGGGTGCTGTCTATCTAGTGATACGCGGGCTTCGAAAGACCCATACCTAACATGCCTTCGAAATTTCGGAGATGGGCTTTCAAGCCTCTGACTACTCCGCCATAATAAAAAAGGGAGTTGGATGTATGTTGTTTGTTGTAGAATGTTTACAATAAATTAATTAAATATTTACAAACTTAAAACTAATTAAAATAATTTATTTGTGCTTTCATTATTATTAATCTTTATTCTACATCCATGGTTGACAACCCTAACCGTGTGTTATAAATATGCCAAGGTTAACCCACAGATCTGGTTTCTCGGAAGTTAGTTTACACTTCGCATTAACATGTCTTCACGACTTTTTTCACTTGTGGGGCTGACAGAGAGTTGGGTTACGTGAATTTGGATGTTTGGCGTGATATGATAAAGACTGAGATTAAATAAAAAAATATTTTTGTTACATTTTTTTTATTCAAATTAGTAATGCATTAACTTTTTACTGATGAATTTTAAGGAATTTCTATGTACATTTTTTTATAAAAACATCGTAAGAAAACCAACCTGTTCCCCGAAAATTGTTAGTGCTTGTAAATGGCGACATGGTTTCTCATCTGACACATTGATATTACTAATTCCGCGATTGCAGACATGGAAACCTCAACTTCTGACTACCCCGCAAGGTTTAATGATCGTGAAAACGTTTGTCTTTTGTCTAATGTTACTAGCATAAATAGATACACTTCAGGACCATGATTCCTTGCGGGGTAGCCAGCGGTTCGAGTGTTCATCTCCCCAAATGCAAACTGACAAAATCAAAACTCAATGTGTTAGGTGGTGTCCTATATCGTCATATACAAATAACAATATTTAATGTCATATGTCCCGTACTAGTCTGGGACGTATAAAAAATTCTAACTAGCTGCCGTTCTTCCCGGCACGTCGTACGAGGCGACTAAGGGACTAGGGATAAATTGAATCTATTGAACAATAGGTTAGCAACCTGTCACCAATGTTCCATTATGACATCTCAACCTCAATATTTATGCTAAAAAGTGACCTCGGAGATATAAATTTAAAAGTTTTGAGTAATTTATTAAAGTATTTAGTCAGGTATATTAGCAAAATTGAAGCACTTTAACGGTTCCAACATAATATCAGCGTTGGTGAAGTCTACCAATCGTTGTTCTCAAGGCGGGTGTTAGTAGTGAAGAACAGAAGAGCGTGTATGAGAAGGTTAATAGGTGTGAGTGAAGCAAGAGATTTATCATCCGTTCCAGGTGGCCTAATAGTTTCTGCCTATATAGAAAAGTAGAGACATTAATATAATTATGAATGTAAGTAGTGACAGTTTATAATCTGCTCTCACAATAATAATATTAATAAAAAGCGTTTATTTACATCCACATAAACATACACAATACAAAACGTTTACAATAAAAACTTACAAACTAGGGGGTATAGCTTGTGCATGTTATTGTCGCAGCAAAAGGGTTCTAACTCAGCTGGGTATGTTGCGTTTGATAGCAATAGTTCCAAATAAATGCGATAGATGGCGTCAAGTTAAAGTTTTGTCGTGATGTGAGTAAAAAGTTGTTTTGAGATAAACAATATATAATTATTATATCTGAAACTGCATAAAGTATAATTTCATTAGCTTAGTATTTTTATAGGACATCATTATATGATAGTACCCTGATTATGCTAAAGACAAACACCTTCATGACCATTGATTATTACGGGGTAGTCAGAGGTTCGGGTGTTCATTACTGCAATTACGGAGGTAGTGATTCCATGGCCACCTCGAACCCACGTATTGACCAGATCAGTACTCAATGTGACAGGTGGTAAGCCGTGTCGCCATTTACAAGCTTTGACAGTTCTCTAATCGTAAACAGTAGATGCATTTGAATATCATTTAAAAAATGTTATTATATTCCTTAATTATTAATTCACATTGTTGTCGTTTACAACGGTTTTATAATTTTATGATAAGGGAAGACATCGTGAGGAAACCTGCATTTGTTCCAAATAGGCAATAGTCAGTGCCTTTAGCTTCATGAAATGTTATTTTTCTTATTGGTTACTTACTATCTAGTAATTGTGTTTTTATATATAACTACTACTAGTACGATATGATAAATTACTTACTTTGAAATTCTCGTGGTGGACACTACTCCGTAGGTGATATAAGGTTGGGTGAATTCAACTGCCCGGATCTACTGTCACCATTAAAGCTCCGTGTACCGATAGGTACCCGTTGTCGGTCTGTGTACTAGATCTCCATGCTTTTAGCAAAATAAACGTTCAATATCAGATCAGTAATAGTGTGAAGTTGGTAGTGGATTAGCAAAAGTGTCCAAATTAAATAATATAATTTTAATTTAAGTGTCGCTTTAAAATTGTCAAAATTTGACACCTTTGCTAATCCACTACCAACTTCACACTATTACTGATCTGATGTTGAACTACGTTTGTTCTAAAACGCATTAGTGTACTAAGGCCCCAGTTGGAAAGAAGATGTAGTGCCTAAGATTGACAAGGACATGCTTCAGTTTGGACATATGCGGATGAATGATAGTAGATTGACAAAAGATGTATGGGCTTATAATAGTACTAGTGACCCGCTCCGGCTTCGCACGGGTATAAAATATATAGCCTACCCCACTATTTAATGGATGTTATTATATATATAAACCTTCCTCTTGAATCAATCTATCTATTAAAACAAACCGCATCAAAATCTGTTGCGTAGTTTCAAAGATTTAAGCATACAAAGGGACATAGGGACAGAGAAAGCGACTTTGTTTTATACTATGTAGTGATAATATATATATAATATATAATAGTATCAGTACGTAGAAAAGTAAGGCATTTATTTTTGTCATATACAACAAATTAGAATAGCATCTGATTAAATACAGATAGCATTAAAAATTCCATAATAATCATTGATGTGAAAACGATTAAATAGGTATTATTATTGGATATAGTTGTATTTATTTATTCATTACACTTTGGAAATTGCTGCTAATGACATCTAGTGTATTTTTTTATTAAATTTATAAACATAATAACAAAATTTCCGGTATAATCTAACGCAGATCATTTCATCTCCACAATTACGAAGGTAGTAATTCTAAGGACACCTGGAACCTATAACTCGTCAATGAAGCGAAAGTGGTATATCAGGATCGAGACAAATGGGGATCTGTGATCTTTGCCTACCCCTCTACAGGGAATCAGGCGCGATGTGTATGTATGTATGTACCTCGAACCCGTGTTGACCAGATAGGTGGTACTCAATATGACAGGTGGTAAGCCATGTCGCCATTAACAAGATTTGCATACCAAATACGGTGAGAGAAAACATCGTGAGGAAACTTACCTGTTCCTCTGATAAGGTGAAATAATAATTTATGGGACACAATTACACCAATTGAACTAGCCCCTTGGTAAGTTCATTTAAGACTTGTGTTAAAGGTACTACTCAACGTATTTATTAATATATACTAATAATACATATATACATTCAAATACCATACATCATACATATATCATACATTCACGTTCTTTAATCCCTTTCGGGGTGAACAGAGCCTCAGAGATAAAATATCTCTTAGGTCACTTATTAGCATGAAATTTGGGATTGCGATGTCATATGGAACATTGGTGACAGGGCATCGCCCAATACCATTTACCCCAAGTCACTTAGTCGCCTCCTACGACATGTCGGGAAGAACGGCAGCTAGTTAGCGTTCTTTTATAATATTATCTTAATTTACTTATTTTTCATTATAGTAATAAACTATGAAAAGAATAGATTAATAAAATGAAGGTAAGTGTAAAACGTTCAAACAAATTAATTCCATGAAATTCCAACAGATGGCTTACAGTGAAAATTTGAGATGTTATTAATCGTTTTTAATTACAGAATAAATTGCATTTTATATTATTGTTTGAAAATCAACGTCCAAGTTATACCATTCTAATGATTTCTATAGTGTGATATAGTCACAGATAATAGAATACTACAGTATTGTACAGCACCCAATACGTACGTCATATTACTATAATATATCACGAGTCTTAGATAAATGTATTAAGTAGTTGATGAACTAGCAACCTGTCATCAATATTCCATATCCACATCAATACAATGGTAAATAACGTTATTTTTGTTAAAGGTTTCAAAGGAATTAAATGTATTAAGGATTCTTTAATAATGCATTAATTGTAAGTATAACAACATAGAAGTATTACATGAAAAATAGTTAAATATAAATAGTTCCTCAAAAAGTGACACCAGATGTCTCTAGTGGTTATTGCGAAATCAATTGCGTATTTATTACAAAATCTAATGTCAAAATAAAAAAATATTTCTAAGGCTGTACAATACGCTATTTATATACAGAACAATAGAATTTTAAATTTTGATGGGATATATTTACAAATTGTATCTCACACTGAATAACTAAAAAAATTTGACAAAATAATGACAATATACAAAAAAAAAAAAATTACAGTCTAAAACTAAAAAAACATGTAAACATATGCTTCACAACTTGTGTATACACACTACCTTTTTATTGTGGCAGGGTAGTCAGAGGCTTGAGTGCCCATGTCCGAAATTTCGAAGGCATGTTAGGTATGAGCCACTCAAAGCCCGCGTTTCACTAGATAGACAGCACCCAACGTGATAGGTAGTGAACCGTATCGCCGTATACATTGTTAAATTGGGTTCAAAGAATATTTTGTTACTAATGACATAATATATTAAAAACTTCTTTGACGACCTCCGTGGCGCGATCGGTTAACCACCTGAACGCTAATCGTGAGGTCCCGATTCCCGGTGGAGGCAGAGTTAAGAATTACGGCAGGCACTGACTATTACATATCCTGAGGGATTAGCAGGTTTCCTCACGATGTTTTCTTATTAATAGGGACGTTAAAAGAGTGCTAACTAGCTGCCGTTCTTCCCGGCATGTCGTAGGAGGTGACTAAAGTACTAGCGGTAAAAAAGGCGATAGGCTAGCAACCTGTCACTAATGTTACATAATTAATCTATACTAATATTGAAAAGCTGAAGAGTTTGTTTGAACGCGCTAATCTCAGGAACTACTGGTTCGAATTCAAAAATTCTTTTTGTGTTAGATAGACCATTTATTGAGGAAGGCTTTAGGCTATACAACATCACCCTGCTACAAATAGGAGCGAAGAATAGAAAATAAAAATCTATCTATGTTTCTTGTAATGAAAACTTCTGAAAAAATAAAAATGTGGCAAATTATTTGATATTGCTTGTTAATTATAATACTATTACAACCTCAATATGAAAGGTTAAAAGTCACCATGGATTTTATGTCATCGAAATTCTGTCCGCCTCAAAAGGAATAAAAGGACGTGAATGTATACATATATACACATCACGACCTTCTCTCAACAAAGGGTAAACTGATATGCCATATAAACCAAACACTATCGCTTCATTGACACTCATACACCTATAACATACTCGGCAGTTATAGGTACTTCTAACGTCACCCTTTTTCAATTTGGCGTCTATCTGTCTGTATGTCCTATTGGGCCGCCCCCTGCGTAACCGCCCTTCCACTTTATTTACTTACATATTCTTTTCATCAATATATACCATTTTCTCAAGAGTAGGTAGAGATTAAAAGAAATAAATATTTTATAGCCACAATTAAACTAATTTTACTTTATAGTCAGTATTCTACGATACCGTGTTGCCGTTTACAGGAACTGACTATTTCCTATTGTAAGGAATAGGCAGGTTTCCTCACGATGTTTTCCTTAATCGTGATATACATAAATAAATAATAAAAAAGACAAACGTGTTCACGACCATTAAACATAATACAATTTTTTTTCTTAATAAATAATACTTCATATTTTTCAACAATAGGTGTCACTACTAAGCTATCTCTACCTGAATTTATTTATTTTATCTGGTTTCAAGTTTATACAAAATTTCCGCAACTACTTAATATTGAATGTGCCGTAAATGTAGTAATTATATACATTATTTTTAAGGTGATGGAATATTAACCTCACATATCCAATATTATAAGAACCTGTTACTAATACTCTATAATATATACATACACATCACGCCTGTTTCCCTGTAGAGGGGTAGAGAGATCACGGATGCCCATCTGTCCCGATCCTGATAAACCGCTTTCACTTCATTGACACTCACACACTCGGCGGTTATAGGTACTTCTAACGTCACCCTTTTTCAATATGGCGTCTATCTGACTGTTTATCTATATTATTAACATAATTAATTATTTTTATTATGCTAAAATGAAGAGTATTTAGTTTGTGTAAATGTTGTTTCCGAGTATCAGTCTATCTTGTAAGAAAATTAAACTTGAAGAACATGAGTGTATATGGGAAACATATACATATTTATAAAGAGTTTCCATATTTTTTTAAGAGATGTCGCTTAATGTCTCATACAAACTGTTATTAATCGTATTCACACTAAAAGCAGACGTTTTATGTACTTATTTTTATGTGAATTGATTTATGATAAAATATTTTCAAATTTTTATTCGGGTCTATTTTCAAATGGTCCCGTTAGTTAACTATATTTGAAAAACCTGTTGTTTGGGGCCTGACTCTGTATCAGTGGGTACAGGGTTCAAACCTCAATCATGAACCAATGGAAATTAAATTATATGATTTATAATTATATTTAAGCAATGATAATACATTTGCGAAATGCACTGAATATTACGGTAAGGGAAAAACATCGTGAGGAAACCCGAACAGGTAATAGTTAGTGCTTGTAAATGGCGACATGGCTTACCACCTGTCACATTGAGTACTGACTATCTGGTCAACACGTGGGTTCGAGGTGGCCATAGAATTACTACCTCTTTAATGTTCCTTGTCATTTCTTTACGTATAATACATATATAAATACATACATATACATTCACGTCCTTTAATCCCTTTCGGGGTGGACAGAACCTCTGAGATATAGCATAATACAAACTGTTAATGGTTAACTGTTAATAAAAATATTATATATATTTCGTAATTTGTAAGCGTGAAGAACAGAAGAGCATGTATGAGAAGGTTAATGGGTGTGAGTGAAGCAAGAGATTTGTCACCCATTCTAAGTGGCCTAATAGTGTCTGCCTATCCCGTTGGGAACGTAGAGGCGTGAATATATGTATATTTAATTAGTAACTTACATAATCTACATTAACAAAGATTTTATTAAATACATTTATATAACTCTTAACTGCATATAGAGGGGTAGGCAGAGATCAAGGATTCCCATTTGTCACTATCCTGAAAAAGTACTACACTATAGCTTAATGATATTCAAACATCTCCTCATACACACTCGGCGGTTATAGGTAGAAATTACATCAACAATTCAATGTAAGTCTGGTTCTAAAAGATACCAGATAATAAAAATATCAACTTTGTTAAATATAATCAAAATAATAAAAGTAAAAATATAATTCTCAACAACCGTAATTTACGAACAATGACAGTTTGAAAATGACCACTACGGACATCTGTGAATGCTAACAAAGCAAAACTTACATTACGTTACTTTTTTTTAATTCTTTAATAAGCCATTCACTACTAAGGTTATGTCGGCGAAAGTACAAACCCTGATGCCAAGGCGTTTGCACTTCTTGTTATTCCGTCGCCATGGTTATGCCAAAGCCGCCAGCCGCTATAACCGAAGAAAAACGAAGTCGAAGCTCCAATTCTTCTCATCCTTGTTCTTTGGTTCATTCCAGTTGAGGATCTAAATCTTATCCCAAAGTGAACATATTTAGCCAGTTTGGCATCACAATTGACTAAATATTCTGCCGAAAATAAATATGTATGTATTTATATTTTTAACTTTCAAACATCCTTTTTCAATATGGCGTTTATCTGACTGTCATATGCTTTATTGGGTAACCGCCATATTCGTTTTGTCAATCTACTATCATTCATCCGCATAACATGTCCAAACCATCGAAGTACAACTATCCAATATATTAATAATTATATTAGATCACTATAGATTTACAATTTTCATATGATAATATGATACTGTGTAATGTTATTTTGAAAATGATCGTTTCTAAAACTTACACTAGATGTCACTAGTACATACATAAGGATTAAAATAAGTTGATTCATAAATTTTCTCTCTTTCCTGGAATCATGTACATTTGTTTGAATCAATTAAAAGCTTAAAAAATCTTATTTCATTTTTGTATGGGATAGTGTTTTCATATATCCTTTTGCTATAAATACATATGTACATTATATAAAGTTAAATAAAACCTCTCTAATCATATACTCAGGTTTTTCCTTACTTTAGCCAGTGCCTATATACGGCGATTCGGTTCACTATCTATCACATTGGGTGCTGTCTATCTAGTAAAACGCGGGCTTCGAGTGACCCATACCTAACATGCCTTCGAAATTTCGGAGATGGGCACTCAAGCCTCTGACTAACTCGCTATAATAAAAAAGGGAGTGTGTATACACAAGTCGTGAAGCGTATGATAAATATACACTTTTCAAATATTGTCATAATATACATTTCATTTTTAAATTAAATGTTGACTTTGACAGTTTAACGATTAAAATTAATATGAATTTTATACTAAAAACATAATAGAGTTATATCAAGTCAAAACTGTACTGCAAGCCATCTGTCGCGTTTTCGTGGAACTATAATATTTCGTATAAGTAATAGTCAGTATTTGTAAACGGCGATGGCTTACCACCTGTCACGTTGGATACTGATTATCAGGTAACAAGTGGATTTCAAGAGGCCTAAGACCCTGAAAATGACTATTGCCTTAAAAACATGATCCTGTAAACGACTATTCTCTCAAACATTATTCTGAAAATTACTATTGCCCAACATTCATGGTCCTGACAACGATTATTTATCATAAACATTATCCTGAAAAAGACTATTGTTTACCAAACATGGCACCGAAAACGACTTTTCACTTACAAACATGATCCTGAAAATTACTATTCTCTCATAAACACTATCCTGAAAATGACCATTGTCTAAAATTCATGTACCTGAAAACGACTATTTTATAATGCTCAGTTGATGGTGGACACTCTACCTCTGACTACCTCGAAATGGTTTTAAGATCGTTAATGTATATATCTGTATATGTTAGTATATTATTTTAAGTATTATTTAAAGTGTAAGGTAGAGTTGAACGGGGTAGGCCGCGTAGAACTTATACAGATCAAATTGGAGACATTCTTCTCAAGGCGGGTGTAGCGTGAAGAACAGAAGAGCATGTATGAGAAGGTTAATGGGTGTGAGTGAAGCAAGAGATTTGTCACCCATTCCAGGTGGCGATCGATTGTTTCTACCTATCCCGTTGAAGACGTAGAGGCGTGAATATATGTATGTAACATAGTTATATGATCTTGACGACCTCCGTTGTGCGAACGGTTAACCATCTGAATGCTAATCGTGAGGTCCCGGGTTCAATTTCCGGTGGAGGCAAATTTTTATTCTGCTTTATAGTCTGGTCGGTTATTATATATTGAATATATGTATTTGTCGATATATAATAAGTATATTTCTTAAACATACGTTGACTAGTAACCTTAACACAAGTCTTAAATGAACTTACCAAGTGGCTAGTTCAATTAGAGTAATATAATAATATTTAGACATTATTACACCAATTGAACTAGCCCCTTGGTAAGTACATTTTAAACTTGTGTTAAGGGTACTAGTCAACGTATATTTAAGAAATATATACTTATTATACTTAGATAAATACATATATAGCATATATAATCAACGACCAGACTGGAAAGCAGTAGAAAAGCGTAGTTCTTAACTCTACCTCCACCGGGAATCGAACTCGGGACCTCACGAATTAGCGTTCAGGTGTCTAACCGATCACGCTACGGATTTCGTCAAAGTAATAGTGTCCTAAATATTATAATAAATGATTGGTTGTCATTCCAACACCATTGTAAAGTTGTACCAATAGAGTATTAAAGTGAGTTTCCAGTTATCGGAAACTTAACAAAAATAATCTGAGTTTACTTTATGCAACGAAAAGTAGTAAAACTCTAATCAATACTATAAACAATAAAGTTTTTGCCGACTGCAGTTTTATATACATATATACGCCATCTAGTAATCTATATTAATAAGTACGGTAGGGTAGATAAAAAACTAGAGTAAAAAACAATGAAAAATACAGTCAGGTGTCCATCACCGCAATTGCGAAGGTAGTAATTCTATGGCCATATAGAACCCACGTGTTGACCAGATAGTCAGTACTCAATGTAAAAGGGGCCTAGTCTACTAAAGCATTTTAGGCACAATATTAGTTCAGTAGTGATACAATAGTACTTCAGTAGCAGTAATTTCACACTTATGGTACTCCACTAATAACTTTACGCCACTAAAGCGCTATCGAACTGAGTCTACAGTACATAAAAGTTACTCCACTAATCAATCGTGCCACAATATCAGTTCAATCGTGTTATATTTCTTATTCAACTATTGTTTTGACAGCTTTGTCTATGGTTAAACGTAAGCGAGTGTGCTATTGAGTTGCCACTGAAGCACAACTGACTCGCTACTGAGTCACTATCGAGGTACAATTGTGATAGATGAAAATTTTAGCAGACTACCAGGGTCCTTACTCACTAATTAACTTTGACAGCCACACAACTGCGTCGCTACTGCGTTACTTCTGCGTCTCGCCTGTAAAAGTGGCACTCTGCTAATATTTTTAATCTGCCACAGTTGTGCCTCAATAGCGAGTCAGTGGCGCTTCAGTGGTGCTTCAGTGGCAACTTAAGTATAGAAATGTCAATAGTGGAGTGCCAATTACAGTATCGATACTGAAGTAATATTGTGGCTAAAATGAATTAGTGGAGTAAGGGCCCAGATTAACAGCGGAGACGCAGTAGCAATGCAGTTGTATCGCCGTCATAGTTAATTAGTAGACTAAGGCTCCAGGTAGTTTTCCTGACGATGTTTTCCCTCACCGAAGTATTCGGTGCAATTCGCAAATTTATTTTATTACGAAAATGTACATTTAATAGGTGACTGGTTAGCCATCTTTATACATGTATAAACAGTAAAGAAAAACATCGTTAGGAAACCTACCTAGCCAGTAACCAGCCTGTATACGGCGATACGGTTCACTATCTATCACGTTGGGTGCTGTCTATCTAGTCAAATTGCTTTGAGTGGCTCATACTTATACTAACATGCCTCCGAAATTACGGAGATGGCACTCAAGCCTCTAACTAACTCGCTACAATTAAATAGGGAGTGTGTATACACAAGTCGTGAAGCGTATGTTATGTGTGTTATATGAATGTATATAGAATCTTATCTTTACATATTTATTAATTACATATGACAGATTATTTGGTTCTGTCCAATCTTATTGAGATTATATATGTGAATGTCTAAGTAAGTATATTGGTATTAGATAGTACACATATAAATAAACAACAATAAGGGATATATTATATAAGGGTGACGTTAGAAGTACTTATAACGGCCGAGTATGCATGAGGTGTATGGATATCAATGAAGCGAAAGCGATTTTTTAGATATTAGTGACCCGCTCCGGCTTTGCACGGGTATAAAATATATAGCCTACTCCACAATTTAATATATGATACATATAAACCTTCCTCTTGAATCACTCTTATCTATTAAAAAAACCGCATCAAAATCCGTTGCGTATTTTCAAACATTTAAGCATACTCGTACAAAGGGACAAAAGAAGCGACTTTGTTTTATACTATGTACGTTCTTTATAAAGATATATGATAGACAGAAATAAATTCTATGGCTATCTAGAACCTACTTGTTGACCAGATAGTCATTTATCAATGTGACAGGTGGTAAGTCATGTCTCGATTTACAAGCACTAACTATTAGCTGTTCGGGGAACAGGTAGATTTCCTCATGATGTTTTCCCTCACCGTAGTATTACAGTATACTGCACTGAAAGTGCATTTCGTAAATTTTATTATTATTATGACTAGATATATGATGTATAAGTTAATAAACGTACATAGATAGAATTAAAACGTAAGATGTCACTACCCATATTTTTATAATTAGTTGTGTTCCTTATCTATATTGATTTATAAACATTCCTCTTACAGTTATTATAAAAATTTAACATTCAAGAAACTATTTTTACTTGGATTCATAGAATCTTTAGATGAATCCATATACATATATATGTTTACATCTAGATCACGCCTTTCTTACTACAGAGGGGTAGGCAGATCACTGATCCCCTTTCTTGTTATGCCAAACCACTTTTGCTTCATTGACAACGACACACACTCGGCGGTTATAGGTACTTCTATCGTCACCCTTGTTCAATATGACGTCTATCTGACTGCCATCTGTCTTATTAGACCAATGTCTACTTTACCGTGTACATATTAATATTTCTTATTCACGCCTCTACGTCCCCAACGGGATAGGCAGAGACTATTAGGCCACCTGGAACGGGTGACAAATCTCTTGCTTCACTCACACCCATTGACCTTCTCATACATGCTCTTCTGTTCTTCACGCTACACCCGCCTTGAGAAGAATGTCTCCAATTTGAGCTGCATATGTTTCTATGTTACTGACTATAATATAGACATATCATACATACGCTTCACGACTTGTGTATACACACTTCCTTTTTTATTATGGGTAGTCAGAGGCTTGAGTACCCATCTCCGAAATTTCGAAGGAATGTTAGATATGGGTCACTTGAAGCCTGCGTTTTACTAGATAGACACCACCTAACGTGGTAGGTAGTGAATCGTAATTAATTACTTTATTGATAACTACGTAACTAGATAAGACAACAAACACTTTCACGACTATTAATCCTTACGGATTAAACAGACATTCACGTGTCCAGATCAGTCTTGCGGAGTTAGTAATTCTACGGCCACTTCGAACCCGCGTGTTGACCAAGTCAGTACTTAATGTGACAGGTTAGGCATGTCGCCATTTACAAGCACTAACTATCACTTGTTTCGAGGAATAGGTAGGATTCCTGATGGTTTTTTATGCTGTCGCAAATGTATTTTTCACTGCTAACTTCACACTATTATTGATCTGATTTCGAACAGATATTTTGCAAAAAGCATTAGAGGACTAATGCGCCTGTCACGTTGCATACTGGTTATCAGGTAACAAGTGGGTTTCGAGTGGCCAAAGACCATCACAAAGCAAAGAAATTTGTCGACCTTCGTGGCTCGATTGGTTAACCACCTGAACGGCAGTCGTGAGGTCCCGGGTTCGATTCCCGGTGAAGGCAGAGTTAGGAACTACGGTTTTCTTCTGCTTTCCTGTCTGGTTCTTGATTATACTATATATGTATTTATCTATTTATACTATGTATATATTTCTTAAATATACATTGGCTAGTCCCCTTAACACAAGTCTTAAATGAACTTACCAAGGAGCTAGTTGAATTGGTGTAATATTGTCCTACAATATTATTATTATAATGCTCAGTTGATGGTGGACACTCAACCTATGACTACCTTAACAAGGTTAGTGGTTGTGAATGTTAGTTATTGACCTAGCTACATTAGATGGCATTAGTAGTTATAAAAAAATCGGGTTGAAGTATTTATATATTTTTGTTTAAAAATAAGTTAATTATTGGATAGGTTAATTCAAAATTTAACATTGAATTTTTATTGGGTTATTCATTTTTATATAACTCTCTACTGTTAAAAATACTGACTTATACATGTTGAATATACTAGTCACGTCTTTAATCCCTTAGGGGTAGACTGAGCCTCGGAAACATCATCGCTTTTAGCATTAGTATCAAAGTAGTAGTAGTTACCTATAACCGCCGAGTGTGTATGAGGATGTCACCACAGTCCTGTTCACTCGAAACTGTTCATTCAGTTAAAGTATGTATGTTATGTATGTATTTACTATTAGCTGTGCTATTAGTATAATTGCTATATTGAATTTTTTATAGCTAGACAAAAAAGACGAACGCGTACATTACCATTAACCCTTGCGGGGTGGTCAGAGGTTCAAGTCTCCATCTCCGCAATTGCAAAGGTAGTAATTCTATGGCCCCCTTGAACCCACGTGTTGACTAGATAGTCAGTACTCAATGTGACAGGTGATAAGCCATGTCGCCTATAATATATAAATACATATATAGCATATATAATCAACGACCAGACTGGAAAGCAGAAGAAAAGCGTAGTTCTTAACTCTGCCTCCACAGGGAATCGGGACCTCACGATTAGCGTTCAGGTGGCTAACCAATCGCGTCACGGAGGTCGTCAATGGTGATCACATTTTGAATCATACTGAAAAATGACAGGTTTATTGCAAAAATACGAGTTGTTTTAACAGATTGGATTTCCTTATGTTACCTATCAACAAAAATCTCAGTAGGTTAGGTTAGTATATGATAAACAACGCACGAGCCGGTGAAATGCGTCGAATACTACGGTGAGGGAAAACATAGTAAGGAAACCTACCTGTTCCCCGAACAGGTAATAATCAGTGCTTGTAAATTGCAAGGCTTACCACCGGTCACATTGAGTACTGACTTTGGTCAACGTATGGGTTTGAGTTGACCATAGAATTACCACCTTCGTAATTGCGGAGATGGACACTATATCCTCTGACTACATCGCAAGGGTTAATAGTCGTGAACAAATTTGTTTTCCCAAAGTGCGTAGGTTTTTAAAAAACCCGGAATATCAAATCATTTTGCGACATATATGCCATAAAAGTTCGTGGATTTTAAGCGGACTATTACAAGTTTTTGGATCTCGTTTTATTGAATTTGATGGTAAAGTATAGATTATATATAATCTAACTGGACCATACGAAAATTAGTCACGTTTGGTATGTATTAAATACATATAATTTAATTAACAATGATATTTTTTAAAACAAGAACCAGATTACCAATTGTTACGACTTTAACAAAATCAGTGGCGACATCTAGCGAAGAATTGTGGAAAGTAATACTTAGTAAATGTATGTTCATACAATAAATAGATTTATAATGAGTTGACGATGGTTTTTTTTTATTGTAAACTTAAATGTATGAGGAGGTGTATGAGTGTCAATGAAGCGAAAGTAGTCTGTCAGTGGGACAGATGGGGATCCGTGATCTCTGCCTACCCCTCTACAGGGAATCGGGCGTGATGTGTATGAATGTATAAATTACATATACATACATTTATGTGCTTTAATCCCACCCGGTCTAACTCCACCTTAATAACTTTTGAATTTAGTTTGTACCAAAATGGTGTACGTCATTTAAGAAATATCAAACACTTACTTATTAGGCCGGCCCCTTCGTAACCTTAATGTAAATTATACCTCATTATAAGCACTCATATTTTCAAATTCACAATAAATACAAACGCTTTCACTACCATTTATCTTTGCGGGGTAATCAGAGGTTCGAGTGTCCATGCAATCGCGGAGGTAGTTATTCTATGACAACCTCGAACCCATGTGTTGACCAAGTCAGTACTCAATGTGACGGGTGCTAAGCCATGTCGCCATTTACAAGCACTAATTATTACCTTTTTTTGGGAACAGGTAGTTTTCCTCACGATGTTTTCCCTCATCGTAGTATTAGACGTATTACGAAAATGTACATAAAAAGTCATTGAACTAATAATAATATAATAATTTGGATATTATTACACCAATTGAACTAGCCCCTTGGTAAGTACATTTAAGACTTGTGTTAAGAGTACTAATCAACGTATATTTAACAAATATATATACTTATTATGCATAGATAAATACATATATAATCAACGACCAGACTGGAAAGCAGTAGAAAAGCGTAGTTCTTAACTCTGCCTCCACCGGGAATCGAACCCGAGACCTCACGATTAGCGTTCCGGCGGCTAACCGATCGCGCCACGGAGGTCGTCAAACTTCATTTCCATTGGTACATGCTCAAGTGGGATTTGCACTCTGTACTTACTTATACAGAGTCAAGCCCCAAACAACTGAGCTACGTAGAATTAAAACACTATATAAATAATTACATACTGTAATTTTTATGACGGTATATTGACAAGAGGTTACGTTAGGTGTACCTATAACCGCCGAGAGTGTATGAGAAGATGTATAAATGTCAATGAAGCGAAAGTGGTCTGTCAGGATCGGGACAAATGGGGATCCGTGACCTCTGCCTACCCCTCTACAGGGAATCAGGCGTGATGTATATGTATGTAGTAATTTTTGTATTATGTACCCAACATCGTATCTCAGGGTAGACAGCGATCACGGTTTCATATATGTTAATAGCAATTCATTTTCACTTCATTATCATCCATACACACTCGGCGGTTATAGGTACTTTAAACTTCATTTATTATCAGTATATCGTCTATCTGAACATTATACATCTTATCAGGTCAAATTGCATTTTGATACTCCATTCGCACACTAGATGTCCTTACGTATATTTTGAAAAGCGGTGTACATTATTTTCTCATTAAATGCGTATGTTTTGATTTTTTTTAATGTAGTATGTAGTGCATATAATCTCTTAGATATACACTAATTATTGTAAAAGTTTGTTTATGTACAAACTTTATAGTTATACATACATACATTGACTTTAAAGTATTTACAATATATATACATATATATGTGTACACGTACGTGCACGTACTTTAACTCCTTTCGGGGTGGATACAATATCTCCTAGGTCACTTTTAAGCATATCACTACATAGTATAAAACAAAGTCGCTTTCTCTGTCCCTATGTCCCTTTGTATGCTTAAATCTTTGAAACTACGCAACGGATTTTGATGAGGTTTTTTTAATAGATAGAGTGATTCAAGAGGAAGGTTTATATGTATAATAACATCCATTAAATATCGAAATAGACTATATATTTTATACCCGTGCCGTACTGTATAGTATTATATTATCTGTGCCCGTGCGAAGCCGGAACGGGTCGCTAGTAATATATATATAATCTCCAAGGAAAGCGGAAGCGTGGCCGCCCTAAGCAATCCTGGCGGCGCACTGTGGTAGTATAAGATACTTTATCATTATCATCAGCCTGTCTGAATCCACTGCTGGACATAGGCCTCCCCCAAATGACGCCACTTCTCCCTGTCAGTGGCCGTTCGCAATTCGCATCAATTCGATGCCGGCCAACCTGCGCAGGTCGTCTTCCCACCTTGCCGGGGGACGGCCCACACTATATATAACCCTTGCGGAGTAGTCAAAGGTTCAGGTGTCCAACTCCGCAATTGCGAAGGAAGTAATTCTATGGCCACCTCGAACTTACGTGACGTTCGTCGACGACAACGTTTTGACGTTCAATAAGTGATTTTAATATCCTTATATTGAATAAAAAGATTGTCATTTCATTTTCATTTCAGTTTCATTTCATTTTCATTTGATTTTTATTTGATTTTCATTTTCTTGTCATTTCATTTAATTTTCATTTCATTACGCGTTAACCTGAAAGTCAGTACTCTATGTGACAGATGGTAAGCTGTGTCGCCTTTTACAAGTACTAACTATTACATCGTGAACAGGTAGGTTTCCTCACGATGTTTTCTCTCACCATAGAAGGAAACATACCTACATAAAAATATTCATTAAAATTCATTTCCATTGTTACTTCAAAGTTAGAACCCTGTACACACTGGTACCCACTCAAAGAGCTACGCTCAATCACTACATAGTATAAAACAAAGTCGCTTTCTTTGTCCCTTTGTATGCTTAAATCTTTGAAACTACGCAACGGATTTTGATGTGGTTTTTTTCAATAGATAGAGTGATTCAAGAGAAAGGTTTATATGCATAATTAAATCCATTAAATAGTGGGCTAGGCTTTATATTTTATACCCGTGCAAAGCCGGAGCGGGTCTCTAATTATAAAATGTATATAACTGTCTATTAGTTATTATAAGCCTCTAACTACCCCAAAGGTAAATGGTCGTGAGGCGTACGTCTATACATACATACATCACGACTCTACTTTTCAAAAGGATAGGTAGAGATTAATACCAGCTTGAATGGGTGACAAATATCTTGCTTCACTCGCACCCATTAACCTTCTCATATATGCTCTTCTGTTATTCACGCTACACCCGCCTTGAGAAGAATGTCTCCAATTTGATCTGAATATATTTTTCACAATTTTTTATGTATAATAGTAGTATATTTGCTAGTATATATCCTGTGCTAGTCTGAGACGTAAAAAGAATGCTAACTAGCTGCCGTTCTTCCCGGCATGTTGTAGACGACTAAAGGACTAGGGGTATATGGAATCTATTGGGCGATAGGCTAGCAACCTGTCACCAATATTCCATATGACATCGCAACCCCAATATTCATGCTAATAAGTGAAAAAGAAGATGGTTTCATATCTCCAAGGTTCTGTCCACCCCGAAAGGGATTAAATCACGTGAATGTATATGGATGTCCCTCAAACTAACTAATCTGCTTATAATGTCGCCAATTAGTTCTAAATCCATACATAGTATAAAACAAAGTCGCTTTCTCAGTCCCTATGTCCCTTTGTATGCTTAAATCTTTGAAACTTCGCAACGGATTTTGATGCGGTTTTTTTAATAGATTGAGTGATTCAAGAGGAAGGTTTATATGTATATTACATCCGTTAAATAGCCAGAAGTGCGAAGCCGGAGCGCGTCGCTAGTGTATTTATAAAACAAAACTAAATAAAAACATTTCTTTTCTACAAATTAAAACTATAAACTTAAAGTAGAAATAAAAATATAATTACATAGAAAATATCTTTATAATCATCGCTGTCAGAGGGTGGTAGGGTTCCCAAGACACTGATAGCATTCCCCCTCTGAATAGCTATGTTAATGTTTAAGAGAAGATTTCATTTATGACATGTTATGCAGATGAATGATAGCAGATTGACAAAAGGAATATATATGAGTGAAGTGGAAGGGCGGTTACGTAGGGGCCGGCCGAATAAGACATATACCGGTCAGATAGACGCTATATTGAAAAAAGGTGACGTTAGGTGTACCTATAACCGCCGAGAGTGTATGAGAAGATGTATGAATGTCAATGAAGCGAATGTGGTTTGTCGGGATCGGGATAAATGGGGATCCGTGATCTCTGCCTATCCCTCTACAGGGAATCAGGCGTGATGTATATGTATGTAAGATTTTATTCAAAATTGTATATTATTTTCTTCACTCATATACATGTACATATATCTCGATACTATGAAAACGTATCAAGTTTAAAAATATCTGCAAAAAAGAACCACATATTATCTGAACAAACAATTAATACAAAACATCAATCAACCTTCTTAATTTCATCTAATTCGCTTTTCTAATTCGTGCCATTGCCATCTCTAGTCAGTTTAAACACAACTATTTCCGAAAATAGCCTTTGGAAAGCCCATGGTATAGTTAATTGGCTATTTATAAAACTTAAACAGATTTTCAGCTTTAGTTTCAGAAAAAGTGACGATAGGTGGCGCTAGTAACACGATTCAGAGGAGAGTATGATAAAAAAATTGTAAAGTTTCGAAATAATGTTACAACTCTGTATTACTTATTTAAACAGTTTTAATATATTATTTGGTTGATGATTTTGTAACATATAATCATACACATCATGCCTGATTCCCTGTAGAGGGGTAGGGAGAGATCACTAATCCCCATTTGTCCGCATCCTGATAGACCACTTTCACTTCATTGACACTTATACATCTTCTCATACACACTCGACGGTTATATGCTTTGAAGAATTGTGTCAATTTTAATTAAATTAGATTAAATAATAATATCTAATTTACTTAAGTCTCTTTTACCCAAAAAGATACATATTGTCTATTAAATATCAATTTAAGCGATCCTGTACATATACATAGTCCATTTAATACCAATTTAAACTATCCTGACAAATCTCCCTTGCTTTTCTCACACCCATTAACCTTCTTACATGCTCTTCTGTTCTTTACACTACACCTGCCTTGAGAAGAATGTGTCCAATTTGATCTATATAAGTTCTACGCGGCCTACCCCATCCAATTCTACCATTAAAATTTCACAAGTTACTTAAAATAACTTTCTGAAAAATTATTTCACTAAAGTATTCAGGTATTATATCAATAATTGTTTAGGTGTAACTGAGACTACTTCAAGGGTTAATTTATCAAGAAAACTTCCTATCTCATCTACTACCCTTATACTAGTGACATCTATTGAATAAAATACGAACTTTGATAAGGGTAGTTCTTGGAACAAGTAAAATTTTATATATATGAATGACATGCATACGTAAAGTCATCGCTAAAAGTGCAGTCCCAGTAATTTTTTATAAGGTTTAAGTTTATACGAACAAAAGACAATATTTGACATTTTAAAACTGGCGCCATTATGCATTGTCAAGGCCACTATACGTTCGCGTGCTTCGAAATTAAAAATATTGTCTTTTGTTCTTATAGACTTAAGCCTTATAAAAAGTTACTGGGACTGCACTTTTAGCGTTGACTGTACATACACATCACGTCTGATTCCCTGTAGAGGGGTAGGCAGAGATCACGGATTCCCATTTATCTCGAACCTGACAGACACTCGGCGGTTATAGGTACTTACGTCACCCTTTTTCAATATAGAAATTATATTATATATATGAATGACAATGAAGCAATAGCGATTAACTAGAGGCCCGTGAATTCTGTCTACCACTCTATAGCGATAAGGGTATGATATTTATGTATGTAAATGATAATTTGTTAACTCACATGAGAAGGTTAATGGGTGTGAGTGAAGCAAGAGAGATTTGTCATTCGTTCAAGATCCTTGCTGTATGGGACGTAAAAAGAATGATAACTAGCTGCCGTTCTTCCCGGCATGTCGTAGGAGGTGACTAAGGTTACTAGGGGTATAAGGAATCTAATGAGCGATGGCCTAGCAACCTGTCACTAATGTTCCATGTCACATCACAAGCCTTATTTATGCTAAAAATTGACCGAAGAAATTTATCATTTATCCGAGGTTCTGTCCACCCCGAAAGGGATTTAAGGACGTTAATGTATTTGTATGTATGTTATAGGGGACAATCAATAATCTCTGTCTATGCCGTAAGGGATATAGGCATGAATATATGTAAGTGTGTTTGCTATCAACGCTAGATGTCGGTACATGTAACTTGATATTAGCAAGTGGTTTATTATTTGTTCAGGAACCAATTATTCATTGTTCTTTATTGGAGTATCAAGTAAAATTCAGTAGTTAATTATTTAGAGATGATTTTTAGGAACCAAATAATTTTTTATATTTGGTATTAGTAATAATTATATAAAACAGTCGTCTATGGTTTGTCAACAAAGTCAGCAGCTCAGTGAAATTTGTATATACTAATATTTATTTTCGGCAGAATATTTAATAATAATAAAATATTAAAATCGTTTATTTACAGCCACAAAAACATACACAATACAAAACGTTTACAATGAAAACTTACAAACTAGGGGGTATAGCTTGTGCATGTTATTGTCGCAGCAAAAGGGTTCCAACTCAGCTGGGTATTTTGCGTTAGATAGCAAACGCAACGCTGGTCTTATGTCAGAATCACTGTAGAGCAACGTTTATATCGTTAAAAAAAAAGTGACAAAAAAAAGAAGACAAACGCATTCACGACCATTAACCCTTGCGGGGTAGTCAGAGGTTCAGGTTTTCTTCTCCGCAATTGCGAAGGTAGTAATTCTATGGCCACCTCGAACCCACGTGTTGACCAGATAGTCAGTACTCAATGTGACAGGTGGTAAGCCATGTCGCCATTTTACGCAAGTGACTGAGTTTATATTATATTGCTAAGGTTCTGTCCGCCTCTGGAAAAATTTAGGTTTGCATATATTGGTATAGTAGGGTAAAGAAAATAATTACCCCAGAAGAAATAGCTATTAGTTCGAATTAACGGATATTACACATTTATTTTAAAACTATAGATACAATTTAAAGTACTTATTTTGCTTTAATACAAATAATATCGTTTTTGATGTGGCATTTAGCGACATCTAAGGTCTGCTTTTGATATTATTCAGACCTTAATTTGACATTAAGAATATTGTTTAATACATTTGATACGGTTCACTACCTATCACGTTGGGTGCTGTCTATCTAGTGAAACGCGGGCTTCGAGTGGCTCATACCTAACATGCCTTCGAAATTTTAGAGATGGACACTCAAGCCTCTGACTAACCCGCCACAATAAACAAGGGAGTGTATACACAAGTCGTGAACCGTATGTTATTTTGTATACTTGGTGTGATTGCAGCTTTAAGATGCATGTTCTTATTGGGACCCCTTTAATATGTTGCTCATAATATTCGTTTGGTTGCTGGTTAGGCTGCAGTCTCATTCTGATGGATTATCTAATTAAGTTGTAAGTATTGAAATATGTCTGCAGAGTTTCTTGGCATTTCTTCTCTGCAGGATTTTTCTTTACGAAATGCCAAAAGTTTAATTAGATTTATTGTAATTTTTTAAGATTAACTAATTTTAAGGACAATTTTTTAAGTAAAAATGTTTTATTTTTACTTTCAATAAGTGATTTTATGATGCTTATGTTGAATAAAAAGTATTTCATTTCGAAAAAAATTCTATTAACGATTTTCAGCCAATTTTAAAAGATTATAATATATAAATGAAAACTTTTCTCTTACTTACCTTCTTTGATATGTAGTAAAAAACCTGGTACCATTTTTAATACTTCTTTTTATTAAACGGTATCTTGAGGGTTCGATTCCCGGTGGAGGCAGAGTTAAGAACTGCGCTTTTCTTCCGCTTTCCAGTCTGGTCGTTGATTATTTATACAGATATATATTCACGCTTCTACGTCTTTTAGGGGATAGGTAGAGACTATAAGCATTTTTTTAAATTTACTTTTTCCAGGATTATTTACATTAAATCCGTTAAAAAATTGTTTTTTATTGATAGCTATAAATTTAAAATAAGTAATAGGAACCACTGTACTGTATAATAGCAAAGGGTGCAAAGAGAAAAGGTACAATATAACCTATTACAACCCTCGCCTTGTTATCAGAGCCATCTGTGAAATAATGCAATGAACTAAACACAAATGTAACACTTTTATTCAACATAAGTACAAGTACAGTACATTCATTGAAAGTCAAAACATTTGCCTGACACTGGTTGTCTCTTAGCATTGAAATTCTACCGTTGGTTCGGAAGCTCTGGCTCGGAAAGACAAATCTCTTGCTCCACTCACACCCATTAACCTTCTCATACATACATGCTCTTCTGTTCTTCACGCTACACCGCCTTGAGAAGAATGTCTGCAATTTGATAAGTCATTATATGTAATGGTATATAAACGTAAAATTTATTTTATTTATATTATTAGTCTATAAATCTATATAAGTCTATAATTATATTATATATAAGTCTATAAATAATAGACTATCATACAAAAATTAATATTATTTAGTTACCACTAATACAATAACATTTTTAAAAGAATTTAACATAAGAATATACTATGTATTATGAATAATTCAATATACAAATTGTATTTCTCCATCACTGCCATCTATATATAAAATTTATCTACATACATATAAAAGCCACTCCTTTTGTTGACATATACATTCACGTCCTTTAATCCCTTTCGGGGTGGACAGAACCTTGGATAAATGAAAACGTATTTGGTCACTGATAAGCATGAATATTGGGGTTGTGATGTCATATAGAACATTGGTGATAGGTTGCTAGCCCATAGCCTAATAGACTAAATATCCGTAGTCCCTTAGTCGCCTCCTACGACATGCCTGGAAGAACGGCAACTAGTTAGCATTACAGTCTATAAAAAGACTAGTTTCAAAAATGCGTGCTGTATATATTTACTTACACAACGCTAATATGAAGATAAATGTTTAAAATTAATCTTCATAAGAATATTTAACAAGAAATACAATATACTAATTGTGTAACGCTGGTAATGCCATCTATATGTTGTTTTAAATATTCTATATCAATACTACGGTGAGGGAAAACATCGTGAGGAAACCTACCTGTTTCCCGAACAGGTAAAAAGCGACATGGCTTACCACCTGTCACATTGAGTACTAACTATCTGGTTAACACGTGGGTTTGAGGTGGCCATAGAATTACTACCTTCGCAATTGCGGAGATGGACACCTGAACCTCTGACTACCCTGCAAGGGTTAATGATCGTGAACACGTTTGTTTTTATCACACCCCTCCTCATACACAGTCGGCGGCTATAGGTGCTGCTAACATCACCGTAATTCAATTTAATATTTACAAGATAGTCCTCATAATTTGGTTTGACTATTGCATATCACTAATAGGCAAATTCCCGCACCATATTTTTCCTTATTGTAGAAATTATGTATGTTATACATAACTTTCAAAAAATATTCATTAGGAGTCACTTTCATAATGGAGTAGATAATTTAGTATTTGTAATATTTACTTTTATTATATTATTTAAAAAGAAATGAATATTAATTGTTTTTTTAATGCATACGTAGAGACATCTATACCTATATACTTTATAACTTACCTAAATGATTTTTTGCTCTTCTGTTCTTCACGCTACGTACATCAGCTCAATTTGAACAACAGAAGAGCATGTATGCGAAGGTTAATGGGTGTGAGTGAAGCAAGAGAGATTTGTCATCGATCCAGGCGGCGATCGATACTCTCTGCCTATCTCATTAGGGACGTAGAGGCGTGCATATATGTGTGTATGTGTTAATCTGTTAATGTAGAACGCTAACTAGCTCACTTTCTTTCCCAAATACATATATTATAAGTATACTAATATTCCTAATATAATATAAATATATATGGGCACCTAACGGCGCAAAAACATCGTGAGGAAACCTACCAGTTCCCCGAACTGGTAATAGTCAATGCTTGTAAATGGCGACATGGCTTCCCACCTCTCATATTGAGTACTGACTATCTAGTCAACACGTGGGTTCGAGGTGGCCATAGAATTACTACCTTCGCAATTGCGGAGATGGCAACCTGAACCCCTGACTACCCCGAAGGGTTAATGGCCGTGAACGCGTTTTTTTTGTCTTATGTCAGTACAGAAATAGCCAGATATATATATTATTACTGTAAGTAATAATATTTAAAAAAATATGAAAATTGATCAACATCTTATCATGCTACATTACTGATAAGAAATCAAAAAAACTTCCTACAAACGCATTTATTTTAAACCTAAACCTTCTTCAAATAGTTACTAGAGACATCTAGTGTTTGAAAACTATACAGATTAAACCTAGTCATAACGTAGTGTAGAGTAAATAGTGACGTCATGATATTCAGAGGTTGAACTGATCAATGAGACGTGAGTAAATGATAAAACAAGTCACATTGGCCAATCGCAGACAACCGTTGTCACGTCTCATTGATCAAGACGTGGCGACATAATGACGTCACGATTTTCTTAATGCGAATGTATTATAAAAGTGTAGGACTAGTGTAGCGTAAGTAGCCTCGTGGATAAGACCTCTGACCTCTTGTTGGAGGTCCTAGGTTCGAATCCCGGCTCTAGCATGTACCAATGAATGAAATTTATATGTATTTCAATTATTAACATAATTAATTACAGTTGCTGACGGTGAGGGAAACATTGTGAGGATTGGCTATCCCTCGAGATAGATAAATGCCAGTGCCTGTTTACGACGATACGGTTGGGATTGAGGTCATTCCTGACATGCCTTCGAAATTTCGGAGATGGGCACTCAAGCCTCTGACTACTCCGTCACAATAAAAAAAGGGAGTGTGTATACACAAGTCGTGAAGTGTATGTTATATACGACGCCCCCCTGCTAGATGGACCGATGACCTGAAGAAGGTCGTTGGTAGTGGTTGGCTGAGGGCCACGAGTGATCGTGTTTTGTGGCGTACTCTTGGGGAGGCCTACGTCCAGCATTGGACTGAAATAGGCTAATTGATAAACATTGATTGGTTCAATTGAATTAATGAACGCTAATAGGCAACCAATTTGATTGGATTGAAGTAGATATACACTGAATATGGAAATGTAGGTCATAACAACTTGGTTAAATGATTGATCATTTTAACCATTTTTTTTATTTCTTTATTAAGCCATTCACAACTTAGGTTATGTCAGCTGAAGTCCAAATACTAATGCCACGCCGTTTGAACTTCTTGTTATTCCATCGCCATGGTTACACCAACGCCGCCAGCAGCTGCAACCGAAGAAAAACGAAATCGAAGCTTCAATTCTTCTCTTCCTTGTTCTTCGGTTCGTTCCAGTTGAGGATCCAAAGCTTATCCCAAAGCGAACATGTTTAGCCACTTTGGCATCACAACTAACTAAATATTCAGCCGAAAATAAATATTTTATATTTTCAACTTTCACTGAGCTGCTGAATTGGTTGACGCACCATAGACGACTGTAATGTTAACCATATTAATAAGGCCTTGCGATATCTAAGAAAAGAAATTAAGTATTCTGATTTTGTACATTTTGGCGATAAAAATACATTTGCTGATGCATGAAAAATATTATACTTGCACGAAATACTTGAATAATGACACTCCTTTACTCACATTCTATTTTAAATAACAAACATGTTATCAGCTCGAAACGGTAGATGTCACTACTGATATATTCAGAAGCAGTGTTGGTAATTTTAACCAGGAATAACGTCATTTATAGTAACATACTGACTATTAAATTTATTGAATAGAAGTATAAACTAATGATTTTTATCTTTGTAAGAACACTTTTTTTGTGTTCTGTCCGTGTTATATATACATACATATATGTGTCTGGGGTATATAGACATAAGGGATTCTTTTTTTTCCATATTTTGACAGTCCACTTTCGCTTCATTAGACACCTCCTCATACACACTCGGCAGTTATAGCTATAGTGTAGTTTTAGGTACTTCTAACGTCACCCTTTTTCAGTTTTCGTATATATAGCCTTAATATAAAGGCTTACATAAATACAATGTTTCACTTAGTAAATGATAACAACAATTTAAAAAAAATTGATTTAATTTTTTTATACATACTTTTATTATATTACATTTACTGGCGTTCTTTAAAGTAATTGCAATGACATCTAATGTTGGAAACTCGAATCATAATGAAGTTATATCTTCTTATCATTTCTGTGTTTATTTATTTTAAGATAAGACAAAACGCGTTCACGACCAATAACCCTTGCGGAGTAGTCAGAGGTTCAGGTGTTTATCTCCGCTATTGTGAAGATAGTAATTCTATGGCCATCTCGAACCCACGTGTTGACCAGACAGTCAGTACTCAATGTGGCAGATGGTAAGCCATGTCGCCATATACAAGCTACCTGTTCGGGAAACAGGTAGCTTTCCTCACGATGTATTCTTTCGCAGTATTATACGACACATTACGACGTAAATATATTTTTATTACAAAAAAGTACATAGAAATTCATTAAACTTCATTTCCATTGGTACATACTCAAGCGGGATTTGAACCCTGTACCCACTGATACAGGGTCAAGCCCCAAACAACTGACCTACGTCGAAATGATATAAGATAACAATGTTACTTCATTAACTAATGAAGTAAAAACATGCTCTTCTGTTCTTCACGCTACACCCGCCTTGAGAAGAATGTCTCCAATTTGATCTGTATAAGTTCTACGCGGCCTACCCCGTCCAACTCTACCTTCTACTTTGGCTTTATAGATTCCTTTTGTATATTATTGTATGTATGAGAAGGTTAATGGGTGCGAGTGAAGCAAGAGATTTGTCAACCGTTCCAGGTGGCCTAATAGTCTCTGCCTATTCCCTTTGGGATGTAGAGGCGTGAATATATGTATGTAAGAAATTAAATATCTTTTACATACGCTTCATAACTGTTTCGGGATAGACAGAGGTTTAAGTTACTATTTATCTTATAGACGACCTCCGTGGCGAGATCTGTTTAGTTTCTGAGACCTTAGTCCACTAATGCTTTTTGCAAAATATCAGATCAGTAATAGTGTGTGTGTGGATTACCAAACGTGACAAACTTTGCCATTTTTAAAGCGAAATTTGAGACTTTTGCTGATTTCACTAGTTAAATTTGTCACTTTTGCAAATCCACTATTAACTTCACTCTATTACTGATCTGATATTGAACTGTGTTTGTGCTAAAACGCATTTGTAGACTTGGGCCCCTGAACGATAATCGTGAAGTCACGGCTTAGATTCCCGTTGGAGGCAGACTTAAGAACTACGCTTTCATTCTGCCTTTACTAGTATAGTATCCTTTTATCTGTTACACACGAATTCTGTCTAGCTCATTGAATAATTGGGAACTGAATACATATATACACATCACACCTGATTCGCTGTAGAGGGGTAGGCAGAGATCACGGATCCCCATTTGTCCCGATCCTGACAGAGCACTTTCGCTTCACTGACACTCATACATCTTCTCATACACACTCGGCGGTTATAGGTACTCCTAACGTCACCCTTTTTCAATATAGCGTCTATTTATGGAGCTAAATATGTATGATATCAGTTATCTAATGACCGGATATGTATGTATGAGTTTTGTAATTGATATAATATGGAACAAAGATGTCTCTAGCTGTTATAACAAAAACGTAATGATTTGTTATATATGGCACTTTTTAATAATCTTTTGTCAGTTTTTTGTAGAAAACACGTAATAAGCGAATATATTTCTGATATAACTGTTAGTAATTTTGATTACTAATAACGGTTATTCATATTTCTAACGTCACCCTTTTACAATATGGCGTCTATTTGACTGTCATGTCTTATTGGCCCGGCCCCTACGTAACCGCCCTTCCACTTCACCCACATATATTCCTTTTGTCAATCTACTATCATTCATCCGCATAACATGTCAAAATGTATATTCTTATTATACTTTGAAATGCCATTATAATCGGTAATCGAATCTAGTACTTTTAGTTCATAATCAACCTACCATCAAACTAACAGTCTAATAACATCTCAATTCCCTAAACCGATAGATGGCAGTAGTATCAATTCTAAAAAGAGAGCGAGTTATTTTAACAGTGACGTCGCGAGAAAGTATACAATTTGATTACGTTAACAATGAAGCTACAATGTGTAGAAATTATTTGAATGGATTACATTATATTTTTGATGATCCTTATTGTAATTAGATGAATGCTAGCTTAGGATGTAATGAGATGTAACCATTCGGTAGCAGTATGCAGTAATGACCAAAGTAATTAACATTGTCTATCGATGTTGCAAGCTGAAGTGGCAGTGGGCCGGCGACGTCTGTCGTAGAACCGACGACCGCTGGAGTAAAGCGGTTCTCGAATGGCGGCCGCGTCTCGGCAAACGTAGTGTATTACGCCCCCCTGCTAGATGGACCGATGACCTTAAGAAGGTCGCTGTTAGTGGTTGGCTGAGGGCCACAGGTGATCGTGTTTTGTGTACCCTTGGGGAGGCCTACGTCCAGCAGTGGACTAGTATAGGCTGATTGATTGATGAAAGTCAGTCAAACCTTCGACTACCTTGAAACGATTGTACAAGTAACTTGTAATTGTGTAACACGTGATCCTGACTACCCCATTTGGTTCAACGGTCGTGAAAGTATATTATTCATATTACATTGACCATGCTTACGAAATCATATATACATAAACATTACGCCAGTTTCCCTGTAGAGGGGTAGGCAGAGATCCCGCATCCCCTTTTGTCCCACTGACAGACCACTTTCGCTTCATTGACACTCATACACCTCATACACACTCGGCGGTTATATCTATATTATTTAAGGTTAACCGGGGAAAGGACGAATCGGCATCAGTAAATGAGGTTATTTCGGACGTGGAGCACTGGTTTAGAGTAAATAATCTTGCTTTTAATTCTAATAAAACGAAATGTGTGAGATTTACATTGCCCAATGTTAGAAATTCTAGTACTAACATTGTAATCAATAGTGTGGCATTGGATATTGTTGAGTCCACAGCCTTCCTGGGTATCACAATGGACTCAAAATTACAGTTCGGGGGGCACATTCGTGGTCTGGCGAAGAGGCTAAGTTCTGCTGCCTACGCGGTAAAAAAAATTAGACACCTGACTGACGTTGACACAGCGAGACTTGTGTATTTTAGTTACTTTCATAGCGTCATGTCATACGGGCTTCTTTTGTGGGGCAATTCTGCCGATATTAATGCAGTATTTGTGCTGCAGAAGAGAGCCATTCGCTCGATCTACCGTATGGGCCCTCGTGAGTCTTTAAGAAATGTGTTTAAGACAATAAATATACTGACTGTGGCTTCTCAATATATATATGATAACTTGGTCTATGTTAAAAAAAATATAAATGATTACAAGCTTGTAAGAGACATGCATAATTGTAACACACGTAATAAAAATAAATTGTATTATAGTGGCTCTAGACTAAAAAGAATAAACGATTCGTTTATGGGCCTGGGCATAAAAATGTATAACAAACTGCCAGAGTCTATAAAGTCCTTACCTCTAGATAAATTTAAAGTTTGCACTAAAGCGACGTTGATCGAGAAGGGCTACTACAAAGTGAAAGACTTTATAAATGATGTTATGTGACGTTTCATTTTTGCGTGGTCATGGTTTCCCGTTCCAGTTCTTATTGGGACTCCCTTAAGTTTGTGTTAAACACTATTTGTTGAATGTGAAGCTTTGATCATGTTCTAATGAATTATTATTAAGTTTAATGTACACATTGTCTGCAGAGTTTCTTGGCATTTCTTCTCTGCAGAGATTTTTCTTTACGAAGTGCCATTAGTTTTATTGATTTAATTTGATTTATTTTAATAACTAGTGTATATTAATGACATGTTTTTTTTATAAAAAATGTTTTTTTTTTTTTTTTGACTTTCAATAAGTGATTTTATGATCCTTATATTGAATAAAAGATTTTCATTTCATTTCATTTCATTTTCATTTCATTTCATTTCATTTCATTTATAGATACTTCTCGGTTCAATGAACGCAAATATTTCTTCAATGTTCTTGAAATATGATCATCTATTTATAGATAAGAACTATGTTGCATTAACGAAAGATGTCACTACACGTTATGTTCAAAGCGCGATAGGAGATTCATGTGTCAAAACCGGTTTTCGGTGTTCCATATTTTCTTGTTTAGGAAACTTACAATCTTTTATTTATAAATTTTGACAATGGGCACAAATTTTATGCATGCCCTCGCATTAATAAGTACATATTTCTTAAATATACATCGACTAGTACCATTAACACAAGTCTTAAATGAACTTACCAAGGGGCTTGTTCAATTGGTGTAATAGTGTCCTAAATATTATTATACCTACATACATATACATTCACGCTCTTCAATCCCTTTCGGGGTGAACAGAACTTCGGAGATTTAGTATCTACTAGGCCAGTTTTTAGCATAAACATTGGGGTTGTTATGTCATATTGAACATTGGTGACAGGTTGCAAGCCCATCGCCTAAAAGATTCTGTTTACCCTTAGTCCCTTAGTCGCCTCCTACGACATGCCGGGAAGAACGGCAGCTAGTTAGCATTCTTTTTACGTCCCAGCTCTAATAAATTGAATATGTATATTAATTGTATACAGATCAAATTGGAGACATTCTTCTCAAGGCGGGTGTAGCGTGAAGAACAGAAGAGCATGTATGAGAAGGTTAATGGGTGTGAGTGAAGCAAGAGATTTGTCACCCGTTCTAGGTGGCCTAATAATTTCTGCCTATCCAGTTGAGGACGTAGAGGCGTGAATAAATTAATTGTATAACTTCCCACGTTTTTACAATAGATGTCAATATTAAGGGTTTGATAACTATAATTAATTATTTTTCGTTTAAGTTCAATATATCACTGTTTTACTATTTACCTGTATAAGAATACATCCTCTTTATCATTTGGTAAAATGTGTATTTTTTTATGTGCCTATATGTTTTTGGCATATATGACGTGATAGGAAGGTTAGCAGGTAATTATTCACTGGTATTATGTAAGTCCCTAACAAAGTACTTTTATTTATATTCATATATATCTCGCTTCGTACACATTCGGCGTTTATAAGTATGTACTATTAATCTTTCTATAAGACACGTAATTATTAAGTACTATTGACCCGCTCCGGCTTTGCACGGGTATAAAATATATAGCCTACTCCACTATTTAATGGATGTTATTATACATATAAACCTTCTTCTTGAATCACTCTATCTATTAAAAAAATCGCATCAAAATCCGTTGCGAAGTTTCAAAGATTTAAGCATACAAAGGGACATAGGGACAGAGAAAGCGACTTTGTTTTATACTATGTAGTGATTATGTGATAGTAGTATTAGTTCATAAGTGTAACTACCCGAAAAGGTTGAGAAGTCTTGTTATTTTAAATATTTATGTCACAGTAAGATAGATAAAGCCGTAATATAGTTATATCACTAGTCATATAATGTTCTACTACCCACAAGGAATATAGTTATAAAACGGTAATATACGATGCATTTCGTAAATGTATTTTTATTACGAATATGTAGGTACATAGAAATTCATTAAGCTTTATTTCCAGTGGTACATGCTCAAGCGGGATTTGAACCCTGCACCCACTGATACAGAGTCAAGCCCCATAAATAATCTCTAACTTGCACAAGCAGTATATACTCTTGGGATTGACAGTAGGTATATACTCGTAAATTACTATTTATTGGGATAGGCAGAACTGTAGAAACATTATATCGAATCTCTTTGGTCTCATTAACAATCGCATTGTACTGGCATTGACATAGAATTTTGTTAAAGGTTGCTAACCCATCGCCCAATAGATTCCATTGACCTCTAGTCTCTTAGTCGCCTCTAAGACATTGTGCTTGACATAACTCAAGAACAACTTTGCAAAAAGATGTAATAAATATGAAATAGACATTTAAAACGTGTTTGTGATAATACTTAAGAAAAGATTCAGTTAAAAAATGGACTCTTTCAAAATACAAGTACTTAGGACTTTCAAGTATGCACTAGTGACATCTAAGAGGGAAATTGTGGAACTAGTTTGTATATATGGTATGTTTAAAGTTAGCAGAGATGTAAAATGCTAACTAGCTGCCTTACGTCCCGACTTGTTAAAAGAAAAATAATTACATAAATACTTATGTGTGCTTGACTGTACCATTATATTATAACAATGGTATTACTTTCTGCATAGTTAGAGGTTGTGAGTCCATCATCAAATACGTTTTTTGCAATGTTTTTCATCACTTGATACTTTTACCTTATAATCAGTATCCAACGTGACAGGTGGTAAACCATTTCAACGCATACAGATACTGACTATTGGAGAAATAGGCAGGTTTCCTCAGGATGTTTTCTCTCATCGAAATCTAGATTTTCACCCATCCATATTATTCCCACGCCCGCGTTGCTTAACTTCGATAATCAAACGAGACTATCTATGTTCATGACTATGTTTAGGATTAATAACTTAATATACTAAAATATATACTATTTGTTTTTAATAGTATATGTATTGTATAGTGTCTGAGAGGCTAGAAAATTTTTGTTTATTTTATTAGGTTACTTAGAAATCGATCCAATAGGACATAAGACAGTCAGATTGACGCTATATTGAATAAGAGTGACGTTAGAAATACCTATAACCGCCGGGGATGTATGAGGATGTGTACGACTGTCAAAGAAGGGAAAGTGGTTTGTCTGATTGATGATTTTATGTATACTAATTGTAGTAATCATCATTTCCATTAGAACATGCTCCGGGGTTTGAACCCTGTATCCACTGATGCAGAGTCAAACTTAATGACTAAGATATACCTAACTTAACGTGCTTTAATCCTTTTGGGACTGGATACGACTTGGGAGACACGATAATATCTCCTAGATCACTTTTTAGCATGAATATTGGGGTTGTGATGTCATATGGAACATTGGTGATAGGTTGTATAGTTTATTAAGAGGTAATTTAAATATTACCTTTATAACAAAAAACACAATTAGTCATTCGTTTAGTGTAATTAAATATTCAACACATTTATCTTCTTTTAAACTATTAAAAATAAATAAGTTGATATGTTTACAAAAATACATTTAGCGCCCTCTTTACCATATTTGCATGTATCAAAATAATACATGCATACAAATGGAAATTGTGAAATAAATAATAATAATATTTGGACATTATTACTCTAATTGAACTAGTCCGTTGGTAAGTATATTTTAGACTTGTGTTAAGTCAACGTATATTTAAGAAATGTATACCTATTATGCATAGATAAATACAAAGCATATACTCGTATAATCAACAATCAGAGTGGAAAGCAGTAGAAAATCGTAGTTATTGACTGTGCCTCCACCGGAAAACGAACCCGGGACCTCACGATTAGCGTTCAGGCGGCTAACCGATCGCGCCTCGGAGGTCGTCATAATATAAATATGGCAAGTATGTAAATTAATCAATTGTAATACTTTCATCCTGATTCTAATGAATAAGTGAAATATTTTTTCATAAGCTTCAACCAAACGAATAAAATAATCATTAATTCAATTTTAATCAAAGTTTCAAAACATGTTATGTTTAGTCTGAGAGGTTCAGGTGTCAATCTCCGCAATTGCGAAGGTAGTAATTCTATGGCCACTTCGAACCTATGTGTTCACCAGATAGTCAGTACTCAATGTGACAGGTGGTAAGCCATGTCGCCATTCACAAGCACTAACTATTACATGTTCGGTTAACAGGTAATTTCCTCACGATGTTTTCCCTCACCGTAGTATTCGACGCATTTCGTAAATGTATTTTATTACGAAAATATACATTGAAATTCATTAAACTTCATTTCCATTTGTACATGCTCAAGCGGGATTTGAACCCTGTACCCACTGATCCAGAGTCAAGCCAGGTATCGTTTTTTCAAATTTTATTTTCTATGACCGTGGTCACGATTCGCGTGACAAACGCCATTTAAGGGCCCCAATTTTACTAATGGATTTCAGAAAAACAGTAGTTCAATGGTACTTCAACAGTAGTTCAAATTCAAAGTCAAGTGTTTTTATTCAACATAAGTTCAAGTACAGTACATTCATTGAAAGTCAAAACATTTGCCTGACACTGGTTGTCTCTTAGCATTTAAATTCTACCGTTGGTTCGGAAGCTCTGGCTCGGAGAAGAACCAACAAGAAACTCTGGCTTTCAGGATTTTTTGCCCAGTGCCAGTTACAATACCAAATTATAAAGAAACATAATTATTTTTGTACATATAGCTTAGATGCACTCATTGTTCAATAACATAAAGTAGTTGTAAATCGAATTGGAATTTAGTGGTACACAGAATAAATGTGATACTAATACATGAAATTCGATGTAGCTCAGTTGTTTGGGCCTTGACTCTGTATCAGTGCGGTACACGGTTTAAATCCCGCTTAAGCATGTACCAATGGAAATTAAGTTTGATGGATTTATATGTATATTTGTTTAATAAAATTCATTAGCGAAATACACCGAATACTACAGTGAGGTAATTATCGTGAGGAAACCTACCTGTTCCCCGAACAGGTAATAGTCAGTGCTTATAAATGGCGACATGGCTTCCCACCTGTCACGCAAGGTACTGACTATCTGGTCAACACGCGGGTTCGAGGTGGCCATAGAATTACTACCTTCGCAATTGCGAAGATGGACATCTGAACCTCTGACTACCACGCAAGGGTTAATGGTCGTCAACGTGTTTATCTTGTTTTTTTTGTTTTTTCAGCTCTCTACATACTCGTATACAAGGATTTTCAAACAGATTATTAGAAATCCATCTGTATCCCTACAAAATAAGATAAATAAGATATTATTTTTAACATAATACTATTCAAACTAATCATGCATTAATTCCCGCTTTTGTAACAACGCTTTCGAAATGGGACGTGGAGACATCTGCCGTGGTTTTAAACTAACGAAATTTATTTATAAACTATTTATTTTCGTCCCGTTTTGTGCTAGTCTGGGACGTAAAAAGAATGCTAACTAGCTGCCGTTAATACATAGGTTAAACTGTGTTAATATGTAAAGACTAATTTGTACAAAAGAGACAAACGCGTTCACGACCATTAACCCATGCGGGGTAGTCAGAGGTTCAGGTGTCCATCCGCAATCGCGAAGGTAGTAATTCTATAGCCACCTCAAACCCGCGTGTTGACCAGATAGTCAGTCCTCACAAGCTTAAACGGGATTTGAACCCTGTACCCACTGATACAGAATCAAGCCCTAAACAACTGAGCTACGTCGAATTTCATTATATACACCGAAACTACAAAAAGATTTCATTATACTTATACAATGTATTAACAAACACAAAAAGATTTAAATATCAACACTTGCGGAGTAGTCAGAGGTTCAAGTGTCCATCTCCGCAATCGCGGAGGTAGTCATTCTATGGCCACCTCGAACCCACCTGTTGACCATTCAGTACTCAATGTGACAGGTGGTAATATACCTACAAGCACGTTTAATCCCTTTCGGGGTGATCTGAACCTCGGAGCCATGAAAACATCTCCTAGGTCACTTTTTAGCGTAGAATTTGGTTGTTATATAGAACAAAGGTGACAGGTTGCTAGCCCATCGCCCAATAGATTCTATTGGTAATATGTATGAGGGAAAGAGCATTGTTATGCATATTCCCTCATTAGAAAATTCTTATTGCCATATTTATATGACACATACAATATTAACATTTTCAATCCGGAAAATTCTAGTCAATTTTCCTTCAAATTATGCGTTTTCCAACTTCGTAATACACACTACTGACACCTCGTGTTTTCGCGTGAAAATCTTTCACAGTATAGTTCTATTTTGGGTTGGCCTGGTTAAATTATAAATACACTCACACTCGCTAATGATTTTGTTGTTGCAAGATTCTTTACAAGTCGTCTATGGTTCGTCAACAAAGTCAGCGGCTCAGTGAAAGTTGAAAATACAAATAATTATTTTCGGCTGAATGTTTAGTCAATTGTGATGCCGAACTGGCTAAATATGTTTGCTTTGGGATTATATTTCGATTTTCAACTGGAATGAACCGAAGAACAAGGAAGAGAAGAATTGGAGCATCGATTCTTTAAAATGTAGGAACAAAAGCGTGTTGTATGTAATGTGTATATACACACTCAAATTTTGATTCTTACTACTTACTTTTTGAACTTACTACTTACCAAGGGGCTAGTTCAATTGGTGTAATAGTGTCCTAAATATTATAATTATTATTATACACATCACACCCGTTTACCTATAGAAGGGAAGGCAGAGATGACGGATCCATTGTCCTGATCCTGACAGACCACTTTCGCTTCATTGACACTCATACACCTCCTCATAACACATTCGGCGGTTATAGGTACTTCAAACAGAAACATTTTTCAATATGATCATTTTACTATATGGAATAGATACTAAATAAAATAAAGCCATATAACACTAAATAGTAACACTAATAGATTTTGACTAGAAATGAAACTGACTATTCCATATTTATTCACTTTATTGAGCGGAAGGTACAAAAGGAATCTATAAAGACAAAGTGGAAGGTAGAGTTGGACGGAATAGGCCGCGTAGAACTTATACAGATCAAATTGTAGACATTCTTCTCAAGGCGGGTGTAGTGAAGAACAGAAGAGCATGTATGAGAAGGTTAATGGGTGTGAGTGAAGCAAGAGATTTGTCACCCGTTCCAGGTGGCCTAATAGTATCTGCCTATCCCGTTAGTGACGTACAAGCGTGAATATATGTATATATGTTTTTCCACATCAAAGTAATATTTATTATTTCAATTATCGTAAAAACTATATAAGTAATAATGGCATTGATAATGGAACATTGGCGATAGGTTGCTAGCCCATTGCCTAGTTAGATTTATTTCACGCTTATCTTTTAATAGCCTATTCAGAAATGCTGAAAAGAACGGCAGCTAGTTAGCATTCTTTTTACGTCCCGACTAGAAAGTTAAGTTGTTAAGTAAGTCGTGAAGATTTACAATTTATCACTTCATAGTATAAAACAAAGTCGCTTTCTCTGTCCCTATGTCCCTTTGTATGATTAAGTCTTTGAAACTACGCAACGGATTTTGATGCAGTTTTTTTTAATAGATAGAGTGATTCAAGAGGAAGGCTTATATGTATAATAACATCCATTAAATAGTGGAGTAGGCTATATATTTTATACCCCTGCGAAGCCGGAGCGGGTCACTATCTATATAACTAACTATTGTATAGCAACGTGTCACGAATGTTCCATATGACATCGCAACCCTAATATTCATGCTAAAAAGTGACCTAGGAGATATTATCGTTTTTCCGAGGTTTTCTCCACTGCGAAAGGGAATAAACGACGTGAATGTATTATGTTACATGTATTTTTTACAAATATTTAATTCAAAAGTCTATACAGATAATAAAACTTACTACAAACCTGTCACCAATAACAAAGTATGATATAGTTACCCCAATATTTACGCTAAATAGTGACCTAGGAGATATTATCATTTTTCCGAGGTTCAGTCCACTCCAATGGTATTAGAGGTCTTGAACTAATGATCTGTTACATATTATGCTACTTTAATTCGACATAGCTCAGTTGTTTGGGGCTTGACTCTGTATCAGTGGGTACAAGGTTCAAATCCCGCTTGAGCATGTACAAATGGAAATAAAGTTTAATTTATTTCATGAAAAATTTCGTAATAAAAACACATTAACAAAATGCATCGTATACGGTGAGGGAAAACATTTGAGGAAACCTACCTGTTCGCCGAACAGGTAATGGTTAGTGTCACTGTCACATTGAGTACTGACTATCTGGTCAACACGTGGTTTCGAGGTGTCCATAGAATTCCTACCTTCGCAATTGCGGAGAAGGAAACCTGAACCTCTGACTACCCCGCAATGATTAATGCTCGTGAATGCGTTTGTCTATTATGCTACTATAAAGATGACTAAACATCATCATGTACAAAGATTGATATCGGATATTCATAAATGTTGTTTCTAATTTGTTGATCAATAAATCTAAACACAGAATTTAACATTCGATCTCCATTAATTAATCCAACATCGACTCCAAAGTTATTAGTAGCGACATCTGTGGTTAAAAGCTTGTAGTAATTGTATGGCCACCTCAACCCAACGTCTTGACCAGATAGTCAGTACTCAATGTGACAGGTGGTCAACCATGTCCATTTACAAGCACTAACTATTACCTGTTTAGGGAACAGATAGGTTTCCTCACGATGTTTTCCCTCACTGCAGTTGGTGCATTTAGGAAATGTATTTTATTTTGGTTAATGTTTGAATAAAATAAAATAATATAGTAGGATTGTATTACACCAATTGAACTAGCCCCTTGGTAAGTTCATTGAGGACTTGTGTTAAGGGTACTAGTCAACGTATATTTAAGAAATGAATACTTTAGTGTTTACATTTTAGTGTAAGTAGTATTTAGGGTACTTACAGTTATTTACTAATAACAGGTTGAATTTTGTCAAAGCTACGTCTTTCTCAGTGGTATAGACAGAGATCACGGGTCCTTATTTATGAACATATATGTATTGGTGATGATGTCAGTATAATATGAGTATTGAACGCTAATCGTGAAGTCCTGGGTTCTCTTAAATCGAATGTACCAAGTCACAAATGACTTAGACAATACAGCATACATTCACGCTCTTCAACCCTTTCGGGGTGGACAGAACCTAGGTCACTTTTTAGCATGAATATTGGGGTTGTGATGTCATTTGGAACATTGGGAGAGGTTGTCAACCTATCGCCAAATGGATTCCATATACCCCTAGTCGCCTCCTACGACATGTCGGGAAGAAAGGAAGTTAGCGTTCTTTTTACGTCCCAGACTAAGTCAGCACAGGTGGTTAAGTAACATAAGTGTCTGATTTCATATTGTTAATGCGAATGTTATTTTTGCTAGCATCAATGGTGAAAATTGTTATTTTTGTTACTTTGCTAACAAATTATTGATTCAATTATCGCTATATTGAAAAAAGGTGACGTTAGGTGTACCTATAACCGCCGAGAGTGTATGAGAAGATGTATGAATGTCAATGAAGAGAAAGTGGTCTGTCAGGATCGGGACAAATGGGGATCCGTGATCTGCCTACCACTCTACAGGGAATCAGGCGTGATGTGTATGTATGGACTCCTGACTTCCCGTAACTTCTACATGGCCTATAGCAGAACTGTTTCTTCGTCTTTCATATATGCGACCGGCTATATAAGAAATTCGACGTAGCTCAGTTGTTTGGGGCTTGACTCTATCAATGGGTACAGGGTTCGAATCCCGTCTGAGCATGAATCTATAGAAACTTGATCCTCTGACTACCCCGCAAGGGTAAAAGTGAATGCGTTTGTCTTTTTGCCATAGAGTAACGTTGTTATCGAGGTGGGAAAAGAACACCATATTAAGCCATTCACCACTAAGGTTATGTGGGCTGAAGTACAAACAACCAAGTTATTCCATCGCCATTGTTACACCAACGCCACCAGCCGCTACAACCGAAGAAAAACGAAATCGAAGCTCCAATTCTTCTCTTCCTTGTTCTTTGGTTCGTTCCAGTTGATTATCCAAAAATAATCCCAAAGCAAACATATTTAGCCAATATGGCATCACAACTGACTAAATATTCAGCCGAAAAAAAATAAATTATTTGTATTTTCAACTTTCACTGAGTTGTTGACTTTGTTGATGCAGACCTTGTTAAACGATTGTTTGTGATTTTTATTCACGTACATTATTTACATTTCCCAAACGGTGAGGGAAAATATCGTGAGGAAACCTGCCTATATCTCAGCATAGGTAATAGTCAGTGCCTATATACGATACGGTTCCTAACTATCACGTTGGGTGCTCTCTATCTAGTGAAACGGCTTTGAAATGAATGAATGAAATGCTTTTTATTCAATATGAGTATTATAAAAAATCACTTATTGAAAGTCAAATAAAAAAAAACATTTTCACCGGAAAAGTTGACATTCGATTAGTTAAATCTTATAAAACATAAAATTAATCTACTTAAACTATTGGCATTTCGTAAAGCAAAATCCTGTAAAGAAGAAATGCCAAGAAAGAAAGCTTTGAGTGGCTCATAGCTAAGATGCCTTCGAAATTTCTGATATGTGCGCTCAAACCTCTGACTACCCTGCAAAAAAAAGAGTCTGTACACAAATTATGAAGCTTAAGTTACGCGTATGAATCGCCTAGATACTTTTAAGTTAGCACCCAAATGGGCACCCATCCTTATCAGTTCAAATGTGCTTAGCAGCGATGATCGAGAATATTAATCGTTTATTATGTTAGAAGTATTATTTAACGTAGATACTTCGTTTTACGACTGTATACCTGGCATGGTAATCAGAGGTTCGCGTGTCTATATCCGCCTATATCCCGTATATAAATGCGTATTATTTCATATATGGGTATATAAAAACATTATTGTTACCCCATATTATCGAATTTTGAACACAAAATATGAAATTTATATTTTTAATTCCTTGGTACGCGCTCTAACTGGGAATCGAACTCGGAACCTTATATTCCCAATCCTTAGTCTAATCATTAAAACCTATATGCATCTATAAAATTAAATATGTATGATTTTATTACATATTATACAAAAACTATGCAATAAATTAGTTTAGCAAAACCAAACATAGATGTCGCGCGGCATATTCTTGCAACACGCAGCGATTTACGTTGATAAAGTAGTTGTATTGAATTAGTTACATCAATAATTTATACATACACTCACGTTCTTTTATGTGCTATTTAATAATGGTACATGCTCTACTTTTTCCATAAGATCCGAAGTACTGAGATCTTATATTAATAACCAAAACTATAATATTCAGTAAACATGTAAAAAAGTTAAAACTATAAACTTAAGAACCATTAAAACTTATATGGAAAATTCAACATAAATAATAGTTTTTATTCAACATAAGTACAAGTACAGTACATTCATTGAAAGTCAAAAAATTTGCTTGACACTGGTTGTCTCTTACATTGAAATTCTACCGTTGGTTCGGAAGCCCTGGCTCGGAGAAGAACCAACAAGAAACTCCGGCTTTCAGGATTTTTTGCCCAGTGCCAGTTACAAAAACAAATTATAATCATCGCTGTCAGAGGGTGGTAGGGTTCCCAAGACACTGATAGCATTCCCCTCTGAATAGCTATGCTAATTCTCTGAGAGAAAAATGCTCCAGCCCTGGGATCCCCACACTTATCAATTAAACGGGATTATATTTCCTTTACTAATTGATTAATAATATTAACTTTAACTTAATATTCTGCATTGCATTTATATCTGCATAAGTTCTACGCGGCCTACCCCGTCCAACTCTACCTTCCACTATAGCTTTATAGATTCATATGTTGTATAATACTACGGTAAGAGAAAACTTACTAATATCATACATACATACATATCACGCCTGATTCCCTGTAGAGGGGTAGGCAGAGATCACGGATCCCCATTTGTCCCACTGACAGACCACTTTCGCATCATTGCCACTCATACACCTCTAACACACTCGGCGGTTATAGGTACTCCTAACGTCACCCTTTTCAATATAGCGTCTATCTGACTGTTGAAATCAAAAATATAACAGTTCTGTGTTAATACTAACTAGCTACCATTCTTCTTAGCATGTCGTCGAAAGCGACTAAGCGTTTACATACCAATCGAATCTATTGGGCGATGGGCTAACAACTCTAATTGACAAAAAAGACAAACGCGTTCATGATCTTATGGTCAGGTTAGGTTAATTGCCCATGAGGGTAATTCTATGGCTACCTCGGACTCACGTGTTGACCAGTCAGAACTCAATGTGACAGGTGGTAAGCCATGGCGCCATTTACAAGCACTAGCTCTTACCTGTCTAATTATTAATATTAACTGTTCGGGGGGTTTTCATCACGATGTAATGTATATGATTTAAAGAAAATGTACATAGAAATTCATTATACTTCATTCCCATTGGTACATGCTCAAGCGGGATTTGAACCCTCTACCCACTAATACAGAGTCAAGCCAACAACTCTATTAATACCATTACAACTAATTTAGATTATAATAGTATTAATTATTGCTGAAAATGAGTAAGGAGATGTCTTAGAGGTTCTATATACTCCAAAAACGCTAAAAAACCGTGAAGGTTAACGTATAGTAATGAAGTGCCTATTAGTGTTGTTTGTTGAACGCTAGATGTCAGTAGCGGTAGACGTGAATGTTCCAACTGAATTATTAGTTAGTCTACAAATACAACTCTGAATTATTGTCTTCCTAAACTTTTTTATTTTTCTTGACAAATAATCTTATTTTTAAAGGTTTGTTAACCTATTATTAAGGCTAAAATTTTATTACTATAGAAAATGGAATTTTAGGTAGTAAAATAACGTTTTTAAATGTTAGAAGAAGATAAATAAGTAATTTTCAACCTACACTTTAATACTAAACATAACTACATCATATATACTTTATTTTTTTATTACAAATCCACATACAAAAATCAGATGGTCGAAAGGTTGTATTACATTTTCTTCATCACAGATGACACTACTGTTTATATAGAAAAAGCCTCCGATGTGATTTTTCCTTTTGCATAAAATGAAAATTGTACTAAGGTTTTCAATAGCGTAAATTAACATTATGAAGTCTTTACAATTAATTTTTACGCTGTGGCGATTCGTTAACACAGTTCGAATATATAAATATTTATACAATCATACTTTAATCCCTTTCGGGGTGGACAGAACCTCAGAGACATAATGTATGTAGCGGCTAATATATGTTAAGACCTCTGACTTCTTATGAGAAAGGTCCTAGGTTCGATTCCCGGCTCTGGCATGTACCAATGAATGAATTTAAATGTCTTTTTCATTTACGTTCATAATTTACAGTCGCTAACGCTGAGGTAAAACAGCGTGAGGAAACCTCCATATTCCACGGGATAGGCCTATATACGGCGATACGGTTCACTACCTATCACGTTGGGTGCTGTCTATCTAGTGAAACGCGGGCTTTGAGTGATCCATACCTAACATGCCTTCGAAATTTCAGAGATGGGCACTCAAGCCTCTGACTATCCCGACACAATAAGAAAGGGAGTGTAGACACAAGTCGTGAAGCGTATGTATGTATAATATCTCCTAGGTCACTTATTAGCATGAATATTGGGGTTGTGATGACATATAACATTGGTGACAGGTTGCTAGCCCATCGCCCAATAGATTCCATTGACCCCTAGTCCCTTAGTCGCATTCGATGTTCCATTTAAATGCTATCACATCACTATATATAAAGGGGTATATACAGATACAGATACCATTTCTCTCAATCTTAAAAAACCATTTTCGCTTCATTGACACTCATACACCTTCTCATACACACTCGGCGGTTATAGGTATTTCTACAACACAAACATTAAGTTCTGTTTCTGTTTTGATGACCTCCGTGGCGCGATTGGTTGAGCACCTGAACGCTAATCGTGAGGTCCCGATTCCCGGTGGAGGCAGAGTTAAGAACTACGCTTTTCTTCTGCTTTCCAGTCTGGTTGTTGATTATATATGCTATATATGTATTTATCTATGTATAATAAGTATATATTTGTTAAATATACGTCGAGTAGTACCCTTAACACAAGTCTTAAATGTACTTACCAAGGGGCTAGTTCAATTGGTGTAATAAGTCATCAAAATGACTAAACAAAAATTATTTTAAGGTTACAAGTAGTTTAACTATAATATAATAATACATATTTAACATATTCATAAAATAAATACCTAATTTATACATAATACGATTTACGTATAATTATTAGTGACATCTTTTGTAAATACATACATACCTTTCACCCTTTCGGAGTGGATAGAACCTTGAAAACATTATTATACATATACTAGTGACCCGCTCCGGCTTCGCACCGGTATAAAATATAGCTTACTCCACTATTTAATGGATGTTATTAATATTTAAACCTTCCTCTTGAATCACTCTATCTATTAAAAAAAACGCATCAAAATCCGTTGCGTAGTTTCAAAGATTTAAGTATACAAAGGGACATAGGGACAGAGAAAGCGATTGTTTTATACTATGTAGTGATATTCTCGTTCACTTTTTAGCATGAATATTAGGGTGGTTAATATGAAACATTAGTGACAGGTTGCTAGCTCATCGTCCAATAGATTCTTTTACCCCTAGTCCCTTAGTCGCCTCCTACGACATGCCGGGAAGAACGGCAGCTAGTTAGTATTTTATGTTTGTCTTGGATTTTAAAAAAAGAACTTAGTCTTTATATAAAAATTTCCAAGATTACAATTGCAATATGCTTAATATGGAATATAGAATAAAATGGGTAATATTATTAGATATATTTTCAATTTACGTTTTCCATATTGTTATTAGTGACATCTGTTGACGACCTTCGTTGCGCGATCGGTTAGACGCCTGAACGCTAATCGTGAGGTTCCGGGTTCGATTCCCGGTGGAGGCAGAGTTAAGAACTGCGCTTTTCTTCTGCTTGCCAGTCTGGTCGTTGATTATATATGCCATATATGTATTTACCTGTATATAATAAGTATATATTTCTTAAATTTACGTTGACTAGTACTTACCCTTAACACAAGTCTTAAATGTACTTTCCAAGGGGCTAGTTCAATTGGTGTAATGATGTCCAAATATTATTACTATGTTATATGATACACGTTCCGAAAATACAAAAAATAAAATTTTGTAATTATTAGTATAGTAAGGGGTAAAATTATTAAATAATTTATATTAACAAAATATAAATTCCTCAAATACATACATGTCACACCCGTTTCTCTGTAGAAGGGTAGGCAGAAATCACGGATTCCCATCTGTCCCGATACTAACAAACCTCTCTCATACATACATTGACAAAAGGAATATATATGAGTGAAGTGGAAGGGCGGTTACGTAAAGGGTGACCTAATAGGACATATGACTGTCAGATAGACGCCATATTGGTAAAGGGTGACGTTAGAAGTACCTATAACTCTTCACTACATAGTATAAAACAAAGTCGCTTTCTTTGTCCCTATGTCCTTTTGTATGCTTAAATCTTTGAAACTACACAATGGATTATGATGGGGTTTTTTTAATAGATAAAGTGATTCAAGAGGAAGGTCTATATGTATAATTACATCCATTAAATAGTGGAGTAGGCTATATATCTTATACCCGTGCGAAACCGGAGCGGATCACTAGTTAGATATAAAATAAATAAATAATTATTATATCGGTAATAATTATTGGTATTGGAATATGGTTATAGAATATAGTCTGAGTTTAGCTAGCTGGCTTTCTTTTCGGCATGTACGAGACTATTAAAGGAATATAATGTTTATTTAACTGGGCAAAGGACTAGCAACCAGTCATCAATATATAGTGACGACCTCCGTGGCGCGATTGGTTAACCACCTGAACGCTAATCGTGAGGTCTCGATTCCCAGTGAAGGCAGAGTTAAGAACTACGCTTTTCTTCTGCTTTCCAGTCTGGTGGTTGATTATATATGCTAAATATATATTTATATATATAATACGTATATATGTTTTAAATATACGTTGACTAGTATCCTTAACACAAATCTTAAATGTACTTACCAAGGGGCTAGTTTAATTGCTGTAATAGTATCCTACAAAATATTATCTATAGATGCCATCATAACTTCGATATTATGTTAAACGTGACAGAAGAGATTTTTATGTGTCCAAAGTTCAGTCCACCTCTAAAGGAATTAAAGGTGTGAATATATGTATATATAAAATAAGGTCCATAAAACGAATGACCCTGGGAAAAATTCATTGAACTTACAACCACTTTAAAAGTCAATTATAATACTCTATAACCACTGATATAATTGAAAGAGGTATATTTCAAAATACGTTTTGAACGTAGACTTTGGCGACATCTTTCGTTCGTTTATTCTAATGAGGGAAAACGCGTTATAAATATTAATACATTACCACCTGTCACATTGAGTACTGACTTGGTCAACACGTGGGTTCGAGGTGGCCATAGAATTACTACCTTTGCAATTGTGGAGATGGACATTTAAAATTTTGACTACTTTACAAGAGGTAATATTATTACACCAATTGAACTAGCCCCTTGGTAAGTTCATTTAAGACTTGTGTTAAGGGTAGTCGACGTATATTTAACAAATATATACTTATTATATTTAGATAAATACATACATAGCATATATAATCAACGACCAGACTGGAAAGCAGAAGAAAAGCGTAGTTCTTAACTTTGCCTCGATTCGAAATCGGGACCTCACGATTAGCGTTCAGGTGGTTAACCAATGATTCTGAAGTTCTGTTACATAAGTTGTTACTTACAAATATTCTTTGAACCCCATTTAACAATGTATACGGCGATACGGTTCACTGCCTACCACGTTTGGTGCTGTCTATCTAGTAAAACGCGGGCTTCGAGTGACCCATACCTAACATGCCTTCGAAATTTGAAATGTCCGACATGGGCATTGAAGCCTCTGACTAACCTTATACAATAAAAAAGGTAGTATGTATACACAAGTCGTGAAGCGTATGTTATGTTGTGTAAAGTAATATTTTATTTTGGTTGCTAAGCAACTAAAAATTGACATAATATATGGCCCCATTAATCTTATTACCTGCACACACTCTACGTTCAATATCTCCCTCACATTTTTCTTCAATAGTAAATACACACATATTCACGCCTCTACTTTCCTAACGGGATAGGCAGAGACTATTAGGCCACCTGGAACGGTTGACAAATCTCTTGCTTCACTCACACCCATAAACCTTCTCATACATGCTCTTCTGTTCTTCACGCTACACTCGCCTCGAGAAGAATGTCTCTAATTTGATCTGTATATATATATGTATATATTCTGTAAGTATTAATTTGACAATTGGAATATGTGTGAGTGAATTGGAAGGGACATAGAGACCGGCCTAATAAGAAATGACAGTCAGATAGATGCCATATTGAAAAAGGGTGACGTTAGAAGTACCTATAACCGCCGAGTGTGTATGAGGGGTATGGATGTCAATGAAGCTAAATTGGTTTGCCACAGGTCGAAATGGGTACTGTGATATCTGCCTACCCCTTTAAAGAAACGGGTTACAGGTTTAAAATATCAGTCAATAAAAAGATTGACCGTACAAAAATAATCCATGCGTTAAAACACATTTATTGGATCCAGTTATATAGCTTAATTAAATTAGTATAGATTAAAATAGGTGTATATCAAAGTACGTTTTCCACATAGATATTAGCGACATCTGTATTTATGTTAATATATTATATATAAAATATATTTAAGTCCTTTAATCCGTATGGGAGTGGATAGAACCTTGGAAACACATTAACTGGCACTGGGCAAAAACTCCTGAAAGACGGAGTTTGTTGTTGGTTCTTCTCCGAGCCAGGGCTTCCGAACCAACGGTAGAGTTTCAATGCTAAGAGACAACCAGTGTCAGGCAAAAGTTTTGACTTTCAATGAATGACTGTACTTGTACTTATCTTGAATAACAACATTTGACTTTGACTTTTGACAATATATTTTGGTCACATATAGTCTCAAAATGGTGATGATAATTAATAATGTAATTAAGACAGATAGTACATCGCCCTATCGATTCCATATACCCCTAGTCCCTTAGTCGCCTCCTTCTAAAGAAAGAAAGGTAGATAATAATAATATTTGGACATTATTACAGCAATTGGACTAGCCCCTTGGTAAGTACATTTAAGACTTGTGTTAAGGGTACTAGTCAACGTATATTTAAGAAATATACACTTATTATACATAGATAAATACATATATAATCAACGACCAGACTGGAAAGCAGTAGAAAAGCGTAGTTCTTAACTCTGCCTCCACCGGGAATCGAACCCGGGACCTCACGATTAGCGTTCAGGTGTCTAACCGCTCGCGCCACGGAGGTCGTCAATTAAAATAGATATTTGCTGTTTTAATATCGTCCCAAGAGGATCAAAGAAAATTATTGACCCTTTCAAACATTTCTTGAATAAAGAACCCATAGTGTGACGAATTTCACTTGAAAATATCTCTAATATTATAAGGGAAACCTTGAGAGTACGTTTTGTACACCGACATTAGCGACATCTTTACTTCGTTTATTATATTTGTTTCATTAGATGAATGGAATTAAATATTATATAAAGAGTATATTTTCGTTATTATAAATTCGTTTTTAATTATATGAAATTGAATATTAAACGATATACGGATATATTATATGTATTTATGATATATATGTTAAAAGTGCTTATTACCGCCGAATGTGTATGGGGAGGTGTATGAATGTTAATGAAGAGATAGTGGTTTCTACTTACTCTCTGTAGAGATACTTGAAACTTAATATTAAAATAAATTATAAATATATCGTTGGGTGCTGTCTATCTAGTGAAACGCGGGCTTCGAGTGGCTAATACCTAACATGCCTTCGAAATTTCGGAGATAGGCACTCAAGCCTCTGATTAACCCGCCACAATAAAAAGTGAGTGTGTATACACAAGTCGTGAAGCGTATGTTACGTCATGTTTATTTCACTTATTCGAAACATAGATGTCGCTAAAATATTTTCGGAAAACGGAATTCATCTCAATATCTGAATGATAGTGATTAATCTCTTGTTAAATAATTAAATGTATTATTTAATATATGCGTATTTTTAATAAGGCCATCGTTTTGATTGTCTATTGCTTGATTCGATATTATACATACATAGAGATATTCACGCCTCTACGTCCCTAACAGGATAGGCAGAGACTATTAGGCCACCTGGAACGGGTGACAAATATCTCTTGCTTCACTCACACCCATTAAACTTCTCATACATGTTCTTCTGTTCTTTACGTAAGGAATTTTTACAATCTAATTGGAAGGTAGAGTTGGACGGGGTAGGTTGAATAGAACATATTATATACATTAAATAAGAGAAAATAACAATAATAATCGACGACCTCCGTGGCGCGATCGGTTAGACGCCTGAACGCTAATCGTGAGGTCCCGGGTTCGATTCCCGGTGGAGGCAGAGTTAAGAACTACGCTTTGCTACTGCTTTCCAGTCTGGTCGTTGAATATATATGCTATATATGTATTTATCTATATAAAATATGTATACATTTCTCAAATATACGTTAACTAGTACCCTTAACACAAGTCTTAAATATACTTAACAAGGGGCTAGTTCAATTGGTGTAATAACGTCCTACAATATTATTAATAATAATAGTAAGATTCAGAATTGATATTAAATCCTGAATATTTGAATTATATTTACTTTTTTATATGTATGTGTATACTTTTCTATACTAATAAATTTGTATCTATTATAACAATATCAACCTTCGAAGCATGCCCTTTTCAATCTTAGTCACTACATCTTCTTTCAAATCACAATAATATGGAATACCATAAAAGCATGTATTCCTGTATAAAAATTTTCAAGTATGCGTACTAAGATGAATAATCAAAATAATCATTTCGAATAAATCCTGTTTGTTTCACGCTATATTTTATTAAAACGAATCGCTTCGTTTTCTGGCTCTCGTAACGCGACATCTATATTTGTGGAGGAGAAAGTAATTGAGGTCACAATGTATAAGGTTATATAGGATTATCATTTAAAACCTTAATTAATATGTAACCAAGTAATTATATATAAAATAAGTAACAATCATTATTTAAGGGTATATACATAGTTAAATACAATTTAATTCAACTGAATCAAATTTAAAAATTTTGTATTTTCAATACTTATTTCTTATCAGAATATTTTATCTTACATGACACAAAAGTACGGTATAATATATGTATGTATAATATTCTTATTTTCATATACTTTACATCGATCTTGAAACAGTGAACAAATAAATAAATACATATGAATAAAAAAACTAAAATAAAGGTTAATGACTCCCTATAAACAGCCGCTATGTATAAGGTTAATGACCTTAGCCCTTCATACAACGATTTCGGTAAAGATTATTTCTTCATCTAACCATAGATGTCGTGACTGCGTACCTGAAAACCGGTATTGTTCGTTTTACGTAATAAATACGGTTGTATTAATGTTAAAGAGGCGCTATTCTACAATTTTAAAAAGTGGTTCTTATAAAATATTATACAAATATTAATTTTTGCGGGGTCAATTCTAATGTTTTGTTAGAATGAACACCAATAACATAAATACAAACACATTCACGACTAATAACCTATACGAATTAGTCAAAGGTTCGAGTGTCCATCTCCGCAATTGCAGAGGTAGTAATTCCATGGCCACCTCGAACCCACGTGTTGACCAGATAGTCAGTCAGTCAGTCAGCTCAATTGTTTGGGGCTTGACTCTGTATCAATGGGTATCTGTACAGGGTTCAAATCTCTGAGCATGTACCAATAGAAATGAAGTTTTCTCATTTTCGATGTACATTTTCGCAATAAAAATACATTTGTGATATACATCGAATACTACGTTGAGGGAAAACATCGTGAGGTAACCTGCCTATGTATTGAGATAGCCAGTGCCTGTATACGGCGATACGGTTCACTACCTATCACGTTGGGTACTGTCTATCTAGTAATACGCGGGCTTCGAGTGACCCATACCTAACATGCCTTCGAAATTACGGAGATGGGTATTCAAGCCTCTGACTACTTCGCAACAATAAAAAAGGGAGTGTGTATACACAAGTCGTGAAGCGTATGTTATGTTCAACTTAAACTAGGAAAGTTTAAGTGTATAAAAATGTGATATAATTAAATTTTGACTTAATATGAAATAGTTATAAGTTCGTATATATATCTCTACAAATATTGAACTGACATAGAGTTCTAAATAATCAATAATGACCTCTAGTGTTATTAATTTCCAATTTAGATAAGACACTTTAGTATTACGACGTTTTAAGTACTTATAACCGCCGAGTGTGTATGAGGAGAGATGTATAAGAATCAATTAAGCGAGTCTTTTACTAGAGTTGTGACATATTGGGATCCGTGATCTCTGCCCGCCCCTTTATAGGCAAACGAATGTTATATGTATGGACATAAATTTACATATGTAGAGGAGTAGGCGGAGATCACGGATCCCCATTTGTCCCGATCCTGACAGACCACTTTCGCTTCATTGATTTATACGAACATATTTAATATGACAAAACGTCTAAAATTTGGTAATAAATATTATTTATATACTATTTATTTTTTATTAATTCATTTTATATATCCATATATAATGGCATTAAGTCTCTGTCTATCCCAAAAAGGCATAAGTCGTAACATTATACTCATATTCAACCCAGATGTTGAATCACCGAACTAAATGTATTTTGGGAACATGTGTCGTATAAAGGTGGTTGTACACTGAAGAAAACGTGTAAGTAAATATATTTTAACTTTGTACCCACGTAGTTTGTTAACTATGGTACTGTATATACAGACATATATTACAAATACATACATACCATGTCTGTTTTCCTATATAGATGTACATATATAATTTGTAATTTGACACTTTTGGCACTCCATTACCAAATTTTGACCACTGAAGCGCTATCGAACTACATTTGAAGTAATTCTGCGTCTGAAGTGCAAAAAGGCCCCTGTTCCTGTAGTATAAACAGAAATAAACTTTTTATTATTTTTTATATTTTAATAGTTTCCTAGTGCATTGCATACATTGCAGTATATTCAGAAGATTGGATGTCCATCTTCGCAGTTGTGACGTTAGTGATTCTATGTTGAGACGGGTAGCCATTTACAAGCACTCACTATTACTTACATTGTCAAAAGGAATATACGTGGGTGAAGTGGAAGAGTGCTTCCTTAAGTGCTGGCCCAATAAGACATATAACAGTCAGATAGATGCCATATTGATAAAGGGTGACGTTAGAAGTACCTATAACCACCGAATTTGTATGAGGAGGTGTATAAGTATCAATGAAATGAAAATGGTCTGTCAGGATCGAGACAAATGGGGAACAGACACTCATTTTTAATATGGCGTCTATCTGACGATTTATATCTATATCTGAATAGGAAAACAGACATGGTGTGTATGTATTTGTAAACAAACGTATGTACGCGTTCACGACCATTAACCCTTACGGGGTAGTAAGAGGTTCAGGTGTCCATCTCCGCAATTGCGAAGGTAGTGATTCTATGGCCACCTCGAACCCACGTGTTAATAGCTTTGGGGTACGTTAGCATAAAGGATACTATTCTCTGTAATTTTTAGCATATATATTGGAGTTATAAATAAATATATGATATGGAACATTAGTGACAGGTTGCTAGCCTATCACACAATAGAATCCATTTACAATACTCCCTTAATTAAGTTACGTAGTACGTAATAACTTTAGTAGTCGTATAATTTTAGTAGTCGTTTATCTTGCACATATCTCAAATTATTCACATATCTCAAATTGTTTACTGTACAAGTGATACATGTCACATTGTTTTGGTTGTCCCGACGCATGAACCAAATATAAAGAGGACCCGGCGTAAGGAGTCCAAATGGCGTGATTTAATTGGTGCGGAGTCTAAAAATGTGTAGTAGAAAGAAGATACCTAATTTGATTGGCCGATGCCGTGTTGTTGTACACATATACGAGTATATGTATTGAGTGCTAACCACGAACCAAATATAAAGAGGACCTGGCGAAAGGCGCGGTCCCCGTTACGCGGTGCGGAGTCCAAATGGCGTGTTTTAATTGCTGCGGAGTCTTAAAATGTGTCGTAGAAAGAAGATACCTACTTTTTGTATCAAAAATGCCGTGTTTTAATTGGTTTTAAGATCTCCCCTCCATCCCGCGTGCCTCGTTTCACCCTGCGTAATGCCACGCTAGTTTCCATACAAATATTGCCTAAGACCCACTCCTCTTATTAATTACTCCATGTCCCGACATCACGTCTTCAACTAAAGCGTCTAAAAGCGAAGCCGCTTCGTCGCCGCCTGGAACAAGTGTGTCCTAACCTTTATTCAATCTGTTCTATTTATATTCAAACCCCTATTTACTCCCAACAAACTAGAGATGACGTTAGAAGTGATTTAGAAGAAGGTGGTCTAGTTAGTGCTTCGAGATTAGGATAGATTTTTGAATAATTAATAAAGGGAACAACTCATAGATATGATAAGCAAAACTTAACTTGTTTTTTTAGAACAGATCTTGGGATCTGAGTATAAATAACATATATTTAATAACTATTAACACTTTTATCAGTCGTCTATGGTTCGTCAACAAATTCAGCAGCTCAGTGAAAGTTGAAAATACAAATAATTATTTACGGCAGAATATGTAGTCAATTGTGATGCCGAACTGGCTAAATATGTTCGCTTTGGGGTTATATTTGGATCCTCAACTGGAACGAACCGAAAAACAAGAAAGAGCAGAATTGAAGCTTTGACTTCGTTTTTCTTCGGTTGTAGCGGCTGGCGGCGTTGGTGTAACCATGGCGACGGAATAACAAGAAGTGCAAACGCCGTGGCATCGGTGTTTATACTTGAGCCGACATAACCTTAGTGGTGAATGGCTTATTAAAAAAAAATAAAAAATAAAAAAAAAACATTTTAATAGTCTAAAGTATAGTATAGAATTCTATGGCCATCTCGAACCCACGTGTTGACCAGATAGACAGTACTCAATTTATAAAGCCACAGTGGAAGGTAGAGTTGGACGGGGTAGGCGTAGAACTTATACAGATCAAATTGGAGACATTCTTCTCAAGGCGGGTGTAGCGTGAAGAACAGAAGAGCATGTATGAGAAGGTGAATGGGTGTGAGTGAAGCAAGGAAGATTTGTCAGGATTGGTATGTGTGTATGAGTACTCAATGTGACAGGTGGTAAGCCATGTCGCCGTTTACAAGCACTGACTATAAGCTGTTTCGAGGAATAGGTGGGTTTCCTAGCAATGTTTACAATGCCGATGGTAATGCTAAAAGTAACGAGTAAATATATATCATCTCTTAACTCATTGACAACCTCCGTGGCGCGATCGGTTAGACACCTGAACACTAATCGTGAGGTCCTGATTCCCGGTGGAGGCAGAGTTAAAAACTACGCTTTTCTACTGCTTTCCAGTCTGCTCGTTGATTATATATTCTATATATGTAATTATCTATACACAATATGTATAAATTACTTAAATATACGTTGACTTGTACCCTTAACACAATTTAATGTACTTACCGAGGGGCTAGTTCAATTGGTGTAATAATGTCCGAATAGTATTATTTTTATTATCTCTTCAAGGTTCTGTCCACCCCGAAAGGGATTAAAGGATGTGAATATATATGTATGTACAGTTTGACATACAATTATAAAAATAAGTTACTACAGAAAGAATCACTAATGAACTCAATATTAATTGGTACATTATTTGAACAGTTTGTAAAAGCACATTTCCTATTTTGACTTACTCCTACTGACACCTTTCGGGTGTATGAGGAAACTTCCTTTTTAAGTATGATTTGAAAATACACATACATTCACGTCCCTGAATACCTTTCAGTATAGACAGAAGCTTGGAGATATAGTCTCACATACATACATACATACACATCACGCCTGATTCCCTGTAGAAGGGTAGGCAGTGACGGATCCCCATTTGTCCCACTGACAGACCACTTTCGCTTCATTGAAGTGTCAATACATCTTAACATACACACTCGGCGGTTATAGGTATATATTATATTATTACCTTGGTTGCTTTTGACAAAAGTATCAGGGTTTGGTTAGGTTGCTAGCCCATCGCAACAAAAGTTCAACTGACACCTAATTCTTATATTCCTTACTTTAATTGATGTGGTAGGAGGTGACTAAGGTATTGAAGGTAAATGAAATCTATTTATCTATGTATCAGTAGCTATATATTCGATAGAAAAAAATATATATTAAATACTAGCGACCCGCTCCGGCTTCGCACGGGTATAAAATATATAGCCTACACCACTATTTAATGGATGTTATTATACATATAAACCTTTCTCTTGAATCACTCTATCTATTAAAAAAAACCGCATGAAAATCCGTTGCGTAGTTTCAAAGATTTAAGCAAACAAAGGGACATAGGGACAGAGAAAGCGACTTTGTTTTATACTATGTAGTGATAGTGATATAAGTAACTTATGACATATTATGTCTTTGAGATCCTGTTCAACCCGAAAGGGATAGGTCGTGATTATGTATGTATGGTGAAAGGAAAAGTGACATTACGTGATGTAAACATAGCTTTGAGTATATAGAAGAAACCAAAAGATTTCCATACTACAAAATTTTATTAATTTCATTATCAGATGAGAAGAAAATTTAAATATTCAATATTACTTTCGGCAGCGAAATTTTCCTTTAACTAACTCTACACTACATAGAGAGACATCTTTAGTTTTTCATGAAGAATATACGTTTCTATTTTCGTAACAGTGAATTGCTGTTTGAGTCCAAGTCTACTAAAGCGTTTTAGCACAAACGCAGTTCAATATCAGATCAGTAATAGTGTGAAGTTGGTAGTGAATTAGCAAGTGTCAAATTTCACAATTGATGACGTCAAAATTGTCTGTTGACACTTTTACTATTCCACGAACAACTTCACACTGTTACTAGAGTTATATTGAATTGATATTTTGCATATAACATTAGTGGAATTGGGACAGATCAAATTGGAGACATTCTTCTCAAGGCGGGTGTAGCGTGAAGAACAGAAGAGCATGTATGAGAAGGTTAATGGGTGTGAGTGAAGCAAGAAATTTGTCACCCATTCAAGATGGCATAATAGTCTCTACCTATCCTGTTAGGAACGTAGAGGCATGTATATATGTATGTGTGTATGTAAAACTATATTACTCAGTACTGTGTAGCATTAATAACTTGTATGTATATGTTAAACACATACATATGTCCAGTGCTAGTCTGGGACGTAAAAAGAATGCTAACTAGCTGCCGTTCTTCCCGGCATGTCGTAGGAGGCGACTAAGGGAGTATGAGTAAATGGGATAAATTGTGTGTTGGTTTAGAAACCTGTCACCAATGTTCCATGACATTACCACCTCAATATTTGCTAAAGAGACCTAGGAGATGAATATCTCCCAGGTTCTGTCCACCCCGAAAGGGATTGATGGATGAGTATGTACATGTACATACATATATGAGAAATGATGTATTACTTTTATAATAAAACACATATATTCATTGAAATAATTTGTATAGACAGAGACTATTAGGCCATCTTGAATGGATGAGGTTACCATGGCTTGCCACCTGTCACATTGAGTACTGACTATCTAGTCAACACGTGGGTTCGAGGTGGCCATAGAATTACTACCTTCGCAATTGCGGAGATGGAAACCTGAACCTCTGACTACTCCGCAACGGTTATTGGTCGAAAACACGTGTGTCTTTTTTGGCTAGAATGGGTGACAAATAACTTCATTCACAACCCATTAGCCCTTAGGGTATGCTAGTAAGAAATAGAACCTAAGACCTGAGACTTAAATAGGATCTCAGTAAATCTGTGGTCCCTACAAAATAAACAATTTTATCAGTAAAGATTGAGAGAACAATTAAAAAGCTCAAATTGATTAACTAAATGCAATACAAAGTACTGACATGCAATCAGATGCAACCATTGCTGACATCTGTTGTTTGTTAATGCAATTAGAATGCAAATGTCATTTGTATTTATAGACTGTCAGTACTAAATTGCATGCATTGAGTGTTTTTTACATCACTACATAGCTTATAACAAAGTCACTTTCTCTGTCCCTATGTCCCTTTGTATGCTTAAATCTTTGAAACTACGCAACGGATTTTGATGCGGTTTTTTTTAATAGATAGAGTGATTCAAGAGGAAGGTTTACATGTAAAATAACATCCAATAAATAGTGAAGTAGGCTATATATTTTATACCCATGTAAAGCCGGAGTGAGTCGCTAGTACATACATATAGAACGAGATAGGCAGAGACTATCGCGACTTGAAACGGGTGACAAATCTCTTGCTTCACTCACACCCATTAACCTTCTCATACATGCTCGTCTGTTCTTCACGCTACACCCGCCTTGAGAAGAATGTCTCCAATTTGATCTGTGTAACTAATCTTTCCAATAATGGCAGACATTTTTCTGAATGACGTCAATTGCGCAACGCAAAATAGTTAACAATGAGTTTCATATTGTAAAAACCACAGACCTCTATAACCCTAGATGCCGCAAATGCACTCATTTCTATGAAAACCGCGCGTGCCGAAATATGCGTAGGTATTATGACGTCACAGCGGCGATTTAGTGATGGGAAAATACTCGCGCATCAAAACGATTCAACGGAGTGCGACGCATAATAGTACTTACAAATTATTGGTGCCAAATAAAACTTCAAATGTGATTATGAAAAGTTTATTCATGTAAGATATTGTTATGTTATATAATATAGTTTTAAGTTAATCTAAAGTTACTATTAAGTAGGTATATGATTCGCTTAGTGGTATACACAAGTGACTTATCTAATTAATGAGACTTATTTAATTATTCTTTTGACCAAAAAACATAATAAAAATTTAAATCAAATCGTCATTTTATTACTTATAATAAATACTATTTACAGATATTATATTTCACGAAGTCCGTTTAACTTTGGTTGTAGTTGTGTATACAAGTAGTTCGATTGTATGCGTTAAGGTGGGGATCGTTGGCACCTACCTACACTAAACAATGTATAGGTACACGTGCATGCCGGCACACATTCATAATCAAACGGACTTCGTAAAACAGAATATCTCTAATTACTCTCCCTGAAATAAAATAAGTTTATTGTATAATTGTCTTTTGGTTACTGAAGATTTTATGTGTTTGGTTAAATAATGAAACCGAATATCAATATATTTATTTGCTACCGCCTTTATTAATCATCATCAGCATCAATCCACCTTTCTTTAATATAGGGGTCGCTTGGAAACCTGTAATGAAAATTTACTTTACGTTATTCTAATTCTTAACAAATAAATACAACATGAACAAATTTTACAAACATAATTTTCTTATAATTTTAATCAGTAAGAGTACCTATTTGTAGTTTTGAAATCGATTCGAATCGACAACCATAACTGGAATCGATGCATGTGCACAACACTATTTGCCTATTTGGTAAGATGAATGAGAATAACTTCTGTACCACGAAGCGCAACTACCACTGAAAGTATCGATCGTTCCGTGTTCACTGCTTGCTTTATATGAACTGATACAACACCTTTGGAACTAAATGCAGCAATGTAATTTGAACACGTAGTATGCACACATTTACATGTATTTTGGTGGTTTACATAGTAATAGACACAAATAAGATAAAATAATTGATTTATAAATAAAATACGCACAATTAAATAACAAATTTACTTACCGGTGAAAAGAAATATTTCCATGATCTCGGCTTACTTTTCTTGAATTATTTTTACAAGATATTACGGCACAACTAGGCATTTTTCTGAGGAGCGCTTCACGTTCGTCAACGATGACGGTAGGGACGGAACTAAATGACCGCCGTCAAAAGGTTGATCATTGATCAACCTTTTGACACGCAAAGTACGTACACTTGCGGTATCTAGGTTATAGAGGTCTGTGGTAAAAACGTAATTTTGTTACTAAAAAAATAAAACAGTACATATTATGTGAGTGTTGTTATATTACAAGTACTGACAATTACCTGTTCGAGTAACAGGAACGTTTTCTCACGATGTTTTCCCTCACTTTAGAATTCGGTGTATTTCGCAAATGTATTTTTATTGCGAAAATGTACACAGAAACTCATAAAACTTCATTTCCAATGGTACATGCTCAATCGGGATTTGAACCCTGTACCCTCTGATACAGAGTCAAGCTCAAACACCGAGCTATATAAAAAAAATGATTTGTAGTTTATAAATATACGTTCGTTCAAGTTTTAATTCCATTTGCAAACGTTAGATGTCATTAATAGTTATATGTAATGGCATGTCAGTACTTTATATTGCTATTTATTAGTGCATATTTAGTTTATCAATGTCACTTAGTCTTAATATATCTTTGTAGTAATTTTGTATGAATCTTACATGATTAGATTCAATATATACCATATAGACAATAAAAACAAACGCGTTCACGACCATAAACCCTTGGGGCGTAGTCAGAGGTTCAGTTGTCCATCTCCGCAATTCCGAAGGTAGTAATTCTATGGCCACCTCGAACCGACATGTTGATGAGGAGCCCAAGTCACTTTTTACAAAATATCAGTTCAATATCAGATCAGTAATAGTGTGAAGTTGGTAGTGGATGACAAAAAGTGACAAAAATTTTTAAGCGAAATTTGACACTAGCCGATTTTAATTGTGAAATTTGACACTTGCTAATCCACTACCAACTTCACACTCTTACTGATCTGATATTGAACTGCTAAATTGCATTAGTGGACTAAAGCCCCAGATAGTCAGTGCTCAATGTGACAGGTGGTAAGTCATGTCGCCATTTACAAGCACTAACTATTACCTGTTCGGGGTACTGGTAGGTTTCCTCACGATGTTTTCCCTCACCGTATATATCATTAACTACATAAACGCCATATTAAAAAAGGGTGACGTTAGAAGTACTTATAACCGCCGAGTGTGTATAAGATGTAAGAGTGTTATTGATGCGAAAGTGGTTTGTCAAGATCGGGACAGACAGGGATCCGTGATCTTTGCCTACCCCTCTACAGGCAATCAGGCGTGATGTGTAATGTACGAGACTTATGACGATACTTATGTAGGTGAGATGGAAAAACAGTTAATTTTGTTATATACAGGGTATAAGTAAAGCATTTGTTTAAATACAAATTGCACTTAAAATATAAATAATAATTTTACATTTATATAAGTGATAAAATAGGTCGTAATATTGGATTTGATTGAATTTATTTCCTTTATAGTTTCTAAATTGGTACTAAGGACATCTAGTGTAATTCTTGCGTAAACATTTAGAAATAATTACACTATACTACCACAACCATTATTCCTAGGGTATAGTCATACTGGGACATTACACACACACACAGTAGTTTATAAAACAAAACATACAAACCGAACGCGATCACGACCATTAACCCTTACGGGGTAGTCAAAAGTTTCCATCTCCGCCATTTCAAAGGTAGTAATTCTATGGCCACCTCAAACCACGGGTTGAGCAAGTCAGTACTCAATGTGACAGGTGGTCAGCCATGTCGTAATTGTATAATAACATAGTTTAAGTAATTACAAAAATAGATAATATATTCCATTGACCCCTAGTCCCTTAGTTGCCTTTTACATACAGTCAACGCTAAAAGTGCAGTCCCCGTAATTTTTTATAAGCTTTAAGTTTATAAGAACAAAAGACATATTTTACATTTTAAAACTGGCACCTCTATGCATTGTCATGGCCACTATACGTTCGCGTGCTTCGAAATGAAAAATATTATTGTCTTTTGTTCTTATAAACTTAAACCTTATAAAAAGTTACTGGGACTGCATTTTTAGCGTTGACTGTATATTGAAGAAAGGTAGCTAATTTGTTTTAAACAAATTCCATATTTGCTTGTAGGTAAATATACCTTTATGTTAAAAATTTAAATGAAGTTCATTTTATAATTTTGTGATAAAGTATAATAAAATCGTATTTAAAAGAAAACCTTCTTATTATGATGAAGTGCATTTGGGAAATGTAGTGGAGCGCCATCTATTAGGGGGTTTTAAGGTCGACGTAGCTCAGTTATTTGGGGCTTGACTCTGTATCAGTGGGTACAGAGTTTAAATCCCACTTGAGCATGTACGAATGGAAATGAAGTTTAATGAGTTTCTATGTACTTTTTTGCAAAAAAAATACATTTATTAATGTACCAACTATGGTTAGGGAAAACATCGTGAGGAAACCTACCTGTTCCCCGAACAGGTAATAGTTAGTGCTTGTAAATGGCGACATGGCTTACCACCTGTCACATTGAGTACTGACTGGTGAACACGTGGGTTCGAGGTGTCCATAGAATTACTACCTTCGCAATTGCGGAGATGGACACCTGAACCTCTGACTCCCTTACAAGGTATAATTGTCGTAAGCAAGCTGTATATTTGTTTATTATACGTCATATGTGTTACCATATGGAAGCCATATTTAAAAAAGTTGACGTTAGAAGTACCTATAACCGCCGAGTGTGTTAGAGGTGTATGAGTGTCAATGAAGCGAAAGTGTTTTATCAGGATTGGGACAGATAGGGATCCGTGATCTCTGCCTACCCCTCTACAGGGAATCAGGCGTGATGTGTATGTATGTATTCATAGATGTCATACCATATTTAATGAAAGTTAAAGTAAATAAATTTATTTGAGTATAATGTTTAATATGGTTATAACGTATGAATACTTTTTCTACAAATATTTTCTTACAAACTAATTTTTAATTGGATATTAAGTATCCTTGTGTAGAATATACATACATATACATTCACGTCCTTTAATCCCTTTCGGGGTAAATGAAACCTCAGAAACACGATCACTCGTGGCCCGCAGCCAACCACTACCAGTGACTCTTTTCAGGTCATTGGTCCATCTAGCAGGGGGCGTCCTACACTACGTTTACCGAGACGCGGTCGCCATTCGAGAACCGCTTTGCTCCAACGGTCGTCGGTTCTGCGACAGACGTGATCGGCCCACTGCCACTGCGTCATATCTTCGTCGCCACTACTGCAGTGTCTTAAGACCAGGGTTTTCAATCAGTGCGTCCTACCTGTAATGGCATACGGTGCCGAGACGTGGAACATGACAGGAATGATCACTATTGTTTAATTATCCAATGTTTTCCCAAAATGCCTTGGTTTTTTGCAAAAACCCGAAATATCAAATCATTCTGCGACATTTATAAGAAATCGTATAAAAACGAGTGTGTATATGGAAATATTGTTACATCGAAAGTAGTTGCATAAAAAGTGTTATTGATAAAAAAATTACTTCTATATTGTATTTTTGCCTACGAGAGGGCGTTACAAATACTATTGAAAACGTATCGGTTTCAATTTGGCTTTTGCAAGGTTTTTAAATTTTAATTTAAATTCATGCTTTTATACACAGAATTAAATTTGAGTATTTTTATGGTCTTAGGTTATTATTTACCTATGACTTATAAGTATATTACATTCACGCCTCTACTATCCCTAACGGGATAGGCAGAGACTGTAAACCATCTGAATAGGTGACAAACCTCTTGCTTCACTCACACCCATTAACCTTCTCATACATGCTCTTCTGTTCTTCACGTTACACCCGCCTTGAGAAGAATATTTGAATGCTATAACATACATACACATCACACCTGATTCCCTGTAGAGGGGTAGGCAGAGATCATTGACCCCATTTGTCTCAATCCTGACAAACTGCTTTAGCTTCATTAACATTCATACACCTCCTCATACACACTCGGCGGTAAGACCAGAGATTCATACTATGTAATGTATATTTTTATATTATTGGACACATACTAAAGGAGACCTTTTAAATGTAAACCTGCCTATACCTCGAGATAGGCAATAGCCATTACCTGCTAACGGCGATACGGTTCACTACCCATACATGCCCATTAACCTTCTCATACATGCTCTTCTGTTCTTCACTACATAAACCTTTGCTTATGTAAGACTTATACCGAACTTACAGTTATGATAAAACGTTATAAAAACTTGCCTATTCTTCGATAATAGTCAATAGTCAGTAAATAGGTTACCTCAAAATTCCTTTACCATTTTTTCTAATAAAGACATAGACAACCGCGTTCACTTGACCCTTGTGTAGTCAGAGGTTCAGGCGTCCATCTCCTTAATTGCGAAGGTAGTAATTCTATGGCCACCTCGAACCCACGTGTTGACCAAGTCAGTACTCAATGTGATAGGTGCTAAGCCATGTCGCCATTACGTATATAATATTGCCATATTATTACACAATTTAAAGCAATATACTAGCATTTAATTAAGCATATTGCGGAATAGTTTATTAGAAGTACCTATAACCGCTGAGTGTGTATGAGTGTCAATTAAGCGAAAGTGCTCTGTCAGGATCGGGACAGATGGGGATGCGTTATCTCTGCCTACCCCTCTACAGTGAAAACGGGCTGGATGTACATGTATGTATTCATATCTTCATTTAAGCAGTTTGATTTCCACCCTCTCAATATAACATAGATGTCGCTGGTTGAAAATTGGGAGCGATTAAGGAATTGTTTTAGGGGGTTTCTCTTACGTTCCCTTACAAGTCTAGTTGACATTTACAAATTTCGTAAAAATCTCAAAATTCCATCCTATTTTTGTGACATATTTGACATATTGTCAAATGGATTATAAATATACATCACTACATAGTATAAAACAAAGTCGCTTTCTCTGTCCCTATGTCCCTTTGTATGCTTAAATCTTTGAAACTACGCAACGGATTTTGATACGTTTTTTTTAATAGATAGAGTGATTCAAGAGGAAGGTTCATATATATGATAACATCCATTAAATAGTGGAGTAGGCTATATATTTTATTCCCGTGCGAAGCCGGAGCGGGTCACTAGTTCACTAATATTAGTCACTACATCTTTCGTCATCAACATTCCCTTATCATACAAAGGTTAAAGTTTAGACTTTGCTACGCTGATAGACAATAGATGTCTCTCCATGTTAATTCAAACTCAGTATTGGTATAATTAAATGTAATAAATTGACATATTTCTTGTAAATTTCTTGTAATTCGGAAATCGGAAATGAAAATTAAGCAATTTGTTGCATTATGTCTGTTTCGGACATTTTAATAACTAAACGTATATATCATACATATCACGCCTGATTCCTTGTAGAGGGATAGACAGAGATAATGAATCCCCATTTGTCCCGATCCTGACAGACCACTTTCGCTTCATTGACACTCATATATAATCGTATACTTAGTATTAAAAACAAACAAATATATATGCTATTAAATGATCAAGAAGATGTTATATCTCTCTAAGGTTCTGTCCAACCCGAAAGGGAGTAAAGGACGTGAATATATATGTATGTGTGTATACTTTCTTTTAAGACCCCTACGTAACCTCCCTTCATAATTTCATATCAAGTTTTGTTTCCTTCAAATATGTGTAGATGGCTGTACAGTGCAAATGTATCCATGATTAATAACTAGCGGGACTTATCGCGTATGTTTTTTTTATAATAAAGTTACCTTTATTAACCCGACGTTTCATACGCGATAAGTCCCGTTAGTTATTAATTATGAGTATAAATCGAAAATCACTTAAAACTATGAGTGCAAATGTATGTTGAAATTGAAATAATTTATCATTCGAATACTTAAATTTTATGTCTTAGAGTTTGAATATTATTATTTTTGATTGAACATTTTTTTAATATGGACATGGTTTTAAATGGCCTATGAGAAAATCTGACTATTTAATGGAATAGGCAATAATAGTCTATGCCTGGACATGGCAGCTCACTTGTTACTATAAATGCTGACTGTCTGGCGAAAACATACATACATACACTTCACGCCTGATGCCCTATAGAGGAGTAGGCAGAGATCACGGATCAACATCTGTCCCGATCCTGACAAACCACTTTCGCATCAACAAAAACAAACGCATTCACGACCATTAACCCTTGCGGGGTAGTCAGAGGTTCAGGTGTCCATCTCCGCAATTGCGAAGGTAGTAATTCTATGGACACCTCGAGAACCCACGTGTTAACCAGATAGTCAGTACTCAATGTGACAGGTGGTCAGCCATGTCGCCATTTACAAGCACTAACTATTACCTGTTCGACGAACAGGTAGGTTTCCTCACGATGTTTTCCCTCACCGTATAATTCAACGCATTTCGTAAATGTGTTTTTATTACGAAAATGTACATAGAAATTCATTAAACTTCATTTCCATTGGTACATGCTCAAACGGGATTTGAACCCTGTACCCACTTATACAGAGCCAAGCCCCAAACAACTGAGCTACGTCGAATTACTGAGCTACGTCGAATTTCGCATCATTGACACTCATATACACTCGGCGGGTATAGGTACTTCTAACGTCACCCTGTTTTAATATGGCGTTTAGCGACAATTGACATAATTTACTCAATATTAATTACTATATACTTATAATATTAGTATACACTTGAATCTCTGATTACCCCATAAAATAAAGGATAATATTAGGAATTAACACAAGTACTATATTTATTCTACTTGTAGGATCAAAGTTTAATCTAGGTATACTAACTAAATACCTTTACAAAGAATAACATATAATATTTTCAAACTCTAATACTTGGCTAAAACATTCATACGTTTCTGCAACATAAATTCATAAAACAAATCATAGCGTGTTTTATAGTACATACGTCGACATCTATTGGTGAAAAACGTAGCTTAAAGTATCGTAAGTTAACTTATATACTTAAGTACACATCACATCACGCCTGTTTCTCTAAAGAGGTAGGTAGAGATTAGGCATCCCAATCTGTTAGAATACTATCAAAACATTGTCGCTTCATTAACATTCATACATCTCGTACACACTCGGCGGTTATAGGTACTTCTAACGTCACCCTTTTTCAATATGGTGTCTATACGGTTAGGCTGCAGTCACATACTGATGGATTATTAAACTAAATTTATGTTGAATAATGTCCCCAGGATTTTTCTTTACAAAATGCCAATAGTTTAATTAGATTTATTTAATTTTTCACGGATCCCCATTTGTCCCGATCCTGACGGACCACTTTCGCTTCATTGACACTCATACATCTTCTCGTACACATTCGGCGGTTATAGGTATTATTTTTATAATATTAGTATGTGTATGGAGTTAATACTACATAATTCATATAAAGTAAGATGTATGATGTACAAATAGGCGAGTTAATGAAAAAGGGTGACATTAGAATTATCTATAACCGCCGAGTGTGTATGAGGAGGTGTTTGAAAGTCAATGACATTTCAGGATCGGAATATATAGTCGATGTTATATATGTATATACGTAATTTATAAAAAAAACTGCAAAAAAGCAATTTAAATCAAAAATACGATTATTTATGTAATATACGATTTTAAGGGCCATATATATTTCCTATTTATATAAACGATATGACAAAAACAAAATCGCCTTTAAACAGTTAAACCACGACATCTCAGCTTAAAAATTAACAATACACTTTCATGAAACAATGCACATAATGTACAGTCAACGCTAAAAGTGCAGTCACAGTAATTGTTTATAAGGTTTACGTTTATAAGAACACTAGCGACCCGCTCCGGCTTCGCATGGGCATAAAATATATAGCCTACTCCACTATTTAATGGATGTTGTTATACATAAAAACCTTCCTCTTAAATCACTCTATCTATTAAAAAAAACCGCATCAAAATCCGTTGCGCAGTTTCAAAGACTTAAGCATACAAAGTGACATAGGGACAGAGAAAGCGGCTTTGTTTTATACTATGTAGTGAAGAGACAATATTTTACATTTCGAAGCACGCGAACGTATAGTGGCCATGACAATGCACAGTGGCGCCAGTTTTAAAATGTAAAATATTGTCTTTTGTTCCTATAAACGTAAACCTTATAAAAAGTTACTGGGACTGCACTTTTAGCGTTGACTGTACATACGGATTGATATTACATCATTTAACAATAGCATTGATATAATCGCAAAAGAAATTTGATATACTCGTACTTACACAAACACATACATATACAACGTCTATATCCTTATAGAGGGGTAGGCAGAGATCACAGATGCCCATTTATACCCAAAGTCAAACCACTTTCGCTTCATTGACACTCATACATCTTCTCTTACACACTCGGCGGTTATAGGTACCTAACGTCACCTTTTTTCAATATGGCGTCTATCTCACTGTCATACATTATATTACTTGTATTAGGATATTTTACGTACCTATATGTATGTACAATAATACTTAATTACATACATATACTTCACGTATCAAATCACCAGAGGTTTAGACAGATATATGACGTCCAAAAACATAATTACGTTTGACATTTAATATAAGTTCAATGAACTAGAGTATTAATAGACTAACATTACATATCCTGGTTTTTTCTAACAATATAAGAAGCAGAAAGTTAGCTAGTTTATATCTAAAACCATCCCAAATTAACATATACGAAATATAGTTGACAAAACTTTTCAATAGATGTCACTAGTTGAACAGCAAAGCGCGCTCTTTGTTTGTTAAAAGTGTAGATCGTTTTTATATTTGCTCTGATTAGAATAAGTCTATGTGTATAATTTTAGTATTCAAGAATGATTCTTTAGAAAATGTCCTTTTTTAGGACACTTGTGTTAGACATAACATACGAAAACATTGTGAGGAAACCTACCTGTTCCCGAACAGGTAATTGTCAGTACTTGTAATTGGCAACATGGCTTACCACCTATCACATTGAGCACTGACTATCTGGTTAACACGTGGGTTCGAGGTGGCCATTGGATTACTACCTTCGCAATTGCGGTTATGCTAAACTGAACCTCTGACTACCCCGCAAGGGTTTATGGTCGTGAACGTGTTTGTATTTTATTATGCTTACTAATTAATATGATGATGACATAAATATTCATCATTGACATAAATATGAAATATTTGTTATTTTGTGGTAGTTATATTTATCTTAAGGGTTCTGGAACCGATCGATCTCATTTTAAAGTCATTACGAACTGAAACTTTAATAAGCGACATCTATTGTCACTGCAAGTTAACTGTTTATAATTATCGATTTATTGAACTGGAATAAGATTTTATAATTAATATGAATGTGTTAAAAAAAATGATTTAAATATAGTATAGTGAAGAACAGAAGAGCACGTATGAGAAGATTAATGGGTGTGAGTGAAGCAAGAGATTTGTCACCCGTTCCAGGTGGCCTATTAGACTCTACCCATCCCGTTGGGAAGTAGGAGGCTAGTATACGTATATATGTGTATGTGTAAATAAAGAGAAAATTACCAAAGATATTATTTATCATACTACATACATACACTATAAATATAAATCAATTTTAATATAAAGACTAAAATTTGTCCTTAAAAATATACCTTATTTCAAGATATGAATTTCATCACGCATATACAAATATACATCTATATTTATACATCATAATTCAATCTTGCAACTCTGTGTTTAAAAGCACTTTATACGTCATCTATCGTTCGTTTTGTCGAAAGAAAGGTCGTTTACCTTAGCAGGTAAAAGTGTAATTACGTAGAGGTCAGGTTTTAAAGAAGTGTGGTACTAAGAAGAGACAAACAAATGCGTTCACGACCAATAACCGTTCACGACGGTAGTAATTATGTTATATGGTTTTAAGAGATTCGCGATTTATACTCATGATTAATAATTAACAGGACTTATCGTGTAAGCTTATATATAATAAAATAAGTAAGTCTGCCCGTGACCATGGCTACTGCAACGTAGCCGAAACGTCGGGTTAATTAAGGTTATTTTATTATATATAAACTTACGCGATAAGTCCCGTTAATTATTAATCATGAGTAAATCTATGGTCAGTTGACCAGATCAGTACACAACGTGACAGGTGGTAAGCCATGTCGCCATTTACAAGCACTATTAACTTTTCTTACTTTAACTTCACTTAAGAAAAGTAGTTTATTTACATGGCTTACTAACTGTCACATTGAGTACAGACTATCTGGTCAACACGTGGGTTCGAGGTGGCCATAGAATTACTACCTTCGCAATTCCGAAGATGGAAACCTGAACCTCAGACTACCCCGCAAGGGTTAATGGTCGTGAACATGTTTGTCTTTTTTTGTCAATCGTAACTTCATTGTAAAATACATATACTCAAAACACTTTTATGATTTATATGTTTTTTCAACTAATGCAATGTAATAAATAGTATTAAGATTAACACTAATATCTATAATTAACTTAATTCGCACTTATTTCTTAATCTAACTTTGACACGAGATGTCTCTACTAGTAAATTAAAGCACGCAGCGGATTGTATTTGCACTGGTTTGTGGTATTTTTCTTTTATTATTTACCGTAACCTCGTCAAAATAAAATAATACAAGAAATATTTTTATAACAGATCTTTTCAACATCTGTACGTAGGTATGTATTTAATTCACATTTTGGTGTGGACAGAATCTCTGAGATATAATATTCATTTAAAAAAGACAGGACAAACGCGTCCATTAACCCTGGCGGGGTAGTCAGAGGTTCAGGTTTCCATCTTCGCAATTGCCAAGGTAGTAATTCTATGGACACCTCAAACCCACGTGTTGACCAGATAGTCAGTACTCAATGTAACAGGTGGTAAGCCGTGTCGCCATTTACAAGCACAAACTATTACCTGTTCGGGGAACAGGTAAGATTCCTCGCGAAGTTTTCCCTCACCGTAGTATTCGTTGCATTCCGTAAATGTATTTTATTCTTTCAGTCAAATATTTTATAGTTATTCTGAATTTGAAAGCATTAATATGGTTTGGGCATAGACTTCTATTACATCGCTCTGTTAATTACAATTATCAATGGTACCTTAGTCGCTTTTTACAATATAAGGGACGAAAGTTAAGTAAGTAATTTAATTTACAAAAAATAACTAATTTATAGTATTTCAAATATTAGATGTCGCGAGGTTGTATTTCGAAAACTTAAGGGTTGGTTTTATAATTCTTTTTATATTTCACATAATACTTGTTACTAAGATATAGAATAAACAAATTATAAGATATTTTGTTAATTAATCCTATGGGTTAATTTATGTATAGAAATATCTATAACCGCCGAGTGTGTAAGAGGTATATGTATGTTAATAAAAAGAAACTATAAGCTAAGATGAAGAAAATGATTAGTAATGGATTTCGAGTGACTTTTTTCACTCTTGTCAATTCTTTCGCAGTAAATTCACTCAGTCGAGTGGTTGTTTGATATTTTTAACTCTATCACGTTGGGTGCTGTCTATCTAGTGATACGCGGACTTCGAATGATCCTTACCTAACATGCATGCAAATTTCGGAGATGGGCATTCAAGCCTCTGACTACCCCGCCATAATAAAAAGGGAGTGTGTATACACAAGTCGCAAAGCGTATGTTTATGTATGTAATGTATGATTTTTTTTCGAGTATTCTAAATCTTCACTTAAGTAAGCGAAATCACTACATAGTATAAAACAAAGTCGCTTTCTCTGTCCCTATGTCCCTTTGTATGCTTAAATCTTTGAAATTACGCAACGGATTTTTTTTTTTGAATAGATAGAGTGATTCAAGAGGAAGGTTTATATGTATAATGACATCCATTAAATAGTGGAGTAGGCTATATATTTTATACCCGTGCAAAGCCGGCGCGGGTTACTAGTATAATATAAAAATGACTCAATTTACTCGAGCCCGATCACTAAAAATGGGTATGCGTGATCTTTTTCTATCTCTATAGGAATATGGCCATCTGTATGTATGTATTAAGATTGAATACTTTTTATTAATTACTAAGCTATCCGGTAAAGTCCATTGGTTAATTAATTATTGTTTTAAAGAAGAAAACATACATACACATCACGCCTGATTCCCTGTAGAGGGGTAGGTAGAGATGGATCCCCATTTGTCCCAGTGACAGACCATTTTCGCTTCATTAACACTCAGACATCTTCTCATACACATTCGGCAGTTATAGGAACTCCTAACGTCACCTTTTCAATATAGCGTCTATGTGACTGTTATATATATGTCTGTAATAAAGAAGAAAAGTAGATCGTTAATATTATTTTAACGTTCCAGCCAGCACGGGATTGATAAGATATATAAATCAAGACGATAGATGTCGCAATGCTACATTTTCAAACCGGTATTGTTCATGTGTTTTAAATAAAAGGGTTTTTTCAATTAACCTATCTTAAAATGGATGTAAAGACTCTATGATGTATTAGTATAATTTTGAATTAATCCGTTATATGGATTAATTAACTTATTAACTAACACATATATACATTCATAGTATGTGTATACTCACGGCCTTCTATTCTTTTCGAGGCGGCAAGAATCTTGGGTAAATAGGTACGGGTAAGTAAAATAATAATAAATATTTTGATAGTAACATTTAGAATAAATAAATTTATATATTAATTATATATAGCTTAATTAATAATCAAAGAAATAATGAAATAACAAATACAATATATTGAAAAAGGATAGTGTTAGAATTGCGTATAACCGCCGAGTGTGTATGAGAAGATGTATGAGTGTTATAGATGTGAAAGTGCTCTGTCAGGATCGGGACAAATGGGGATCCGTGATCTCTGCCTACTCCTCTACAGGGAATCAGGCGTGATGTGTATGTATGTAAATATAACACTTTTGCTAATCCACTACCAACTTCACACTATTACTGATCTGATATTGAACTGCGTATGTACTAAAACGCATTAGTGGACTAAGGCCCCAAAGACTAAGTGTCTCAAGATTCTGTCTGCCCTGAAAGGGTTAAGGGTGTAATACATACTAAATTTTGGCATAGTAACATTCCCTTATCACATTATTTTACATACATATATTCACGCCTCTACGTCCCCAACGGGATAGGCAGAGACTATCGATCGCCACCTGAAACGGGTGACAAATCTCCCTTGCTTCACTCACACCTATTACTTCACTTCAATACTCACGCCTAGACAAATGTTTATATATAAATATTGTTCGATATCAAAATATATACGATGAGGGAAAACATCGTGAGGAAACCTAGCTGTTCGTCGAACAGGTAATAGTTAGTGCTTGTCAATGGCGACATGGCTGACCACCTGTCACATTGAGTACTGATTATATGGTCAACACGTGGGTTCGAGGTGGCCATAGAGTTACTACCTTCGCAATTGCGGGTATCGTCACCTGAAACTGTGACTACCCCGCAAGGGTTAATGGTCGTGAACGCGTTTGGTTTTTGTTTTATCTATTATAATTAATGATCGCATTTCAAATATATTGATAAATATTATTTAGGGTACTGAAAATCAACCCTGACAAAAATTATATCTTTTTAAATTTATGTCTAAATTTTGATTGTACGTTAATATATATAAATATTTAAGTTCAGTACTTTATTTAGGCAATTCCGACGTAATTCAATTTATATACATTTACTCCTGACATCTAATAAAAAATCTTGTAACTAATAGACAAAACGCCATATTGAAAAGGGTGACGTTAGAAGTACCTATAACCGCCGAGTGTCTATGAGGCGAAAGTTGTCTGTCAGGATCGGGACAAATGGGAATCCGTGATCTCTGCCTACACTTCTATAGGGAAACGGGCGTTATGTGTATGTATGTATATAGATATATATATATATATATATGTATTGGACTTTCATACAAAAATTTTCTAAACATTTTCCATTACAACATAATTAAACTATTTATTTATATATATATATCCATACATACATACATATTCACGTATATAATTCGTAAAAAGATTAACAGAACAATAAGTAACAAACAATTTAATAACTCATATCATACTATTGTTTACATACATACATACACATCACGCCTGATTCCCTAACGGATAAGCAGAGATCATGGATTCCTATTTATATCGATTCTAGCAAACCACTTTCACTACATTAACATACATTCACCTCATACACACTCGGTGGTTATAGGTACTTCTAATGTCACCCTTTTTCAATATGACTTTTTGATTTTTATGTAATATGCCATTTAATTATGTAGATGTCTCTATGTATTTTATAGAAATTTAAATTTGCTTTATTGTAATATTAACTATATGGTTAGTAAAGATTTTAATGATTAAATATATAAAACTTCAATTAGTGTAAATTTTGAAGAGTAAAATTATTTAATATTTTATTCATATGGATGAAAGGAGGGTTACAAAAGGAATCTATAAAGCCAAAGTGGAAGGTAGAGTTGGATGGGGTAGGCGTAGAACTTATACAGATCAAATTGGAGACATTCTTCTCAAGGCGGGTGTAGCGTGAAGAACAGAAGAGCATGTATGAGCAGGTTAATGTCTTAAGATGCGTATAATAAGTCCTTAAGTACGTGACCATAGATGTCTCTAGTTGTATAGTATAAAACGTATGTGTTTTGATTACAGTATTAGACGTTTGAAATACCTATGTAGGGAACATTATCATTGAAAAAAATTAAGCTATTTAACAAATACTTTGTTTTTGGGATGAATAAGTATTTAATCTTATTCGTTACGTATAAATAAGATCTTCACTGCATAGTATAAAAAAAAGTCGCTTGCTTTGTCCCTTTGTATGCTTAAATCTTTGAAACTACGCAACGGATTTTGATGCAGTCTTTTTTAATAGATAGAGTGATTCAAAGGGAAGGTTTATATATATAATAACATCCATTAAATAGTGGATTAGGCTATATATTTTATACCCGCACGAAGCCGGAGCGGGTCGCTCGTATAGGATAAATAATACTTTAAAAACATATAAACATACGCTTCACGACTTGTGTATACACACTCCCTTTTTTATTGTGTGGTTAGTCAGAGGCGTGAGTGCCCATCTCCGAAATTTCGAAGGCATGTATGGTATGAGCCGCTCAAAGCCTGCGTTTCTCTAGATAGACAGCACCCATCGTGATAGGTAGTGAACCGTATCGCCGTATACAGGTATTAGCTATTTATTACCTATCCCTAGGGATAGGCAGGTTTACCTTGAAAACCTCTTCTTTAGTATGTTTCCAATAATATAAATATATACATTACATAATATGAATCTATGGTATTACCGCCGAGTGTGTATGAGGAGTTATATGACTGTTCATGAAGCTAAAGTAGTTTGTCAGGATAGAGACAAATGGGGTCCATGATCTCTGCCTACCCCTCTACAGAACAGAAGAGCATGTATGAGAAGGTTAATGGGTGTGAGTGAAGCAAGAGATGTGTCACCCGTTCCAGGTGGTCTAATAGTCTCTGCCTATCCAGTTAGGGAATAGGTGTGAATATATGTATGATTAAGGTGTATGAAAGGACGTAAAATATTCCTTCCTTATAAAAAATTATAAACATTCACGTTGTCAATTATATTATTCTTATTATATATCTAAAATGATATGAACTCTGTTAATGTAAAAGAAAGTTATACCATTTTTAAATATACTAGTGGTGACATCTGTTTCTGTAATCAAAATTTATGTATACAAATTACAAACTTTATTTTTAAATATATATATACATACACATCACGGCTGTTTCCCTGTAGAGAGGTAGGCAGATACTACGGATTTCCATCTGTCTCCATCCTGACTAGCCTCTTTCGCTTCATTGACACTCATATACACTCGGCGGTTATAGGTACTCCTAACGTCACCCTTTTTCAATATGGCGTCTATCTGAATGTCTTATGGGACCGGCCCCTACGTAACCGCCCTTCCACTTTCCTTTTCTATTATGTTCTATTACATACATATTTTATAGTGTTAAAATATTCATTATCAGCTCTTTTCCCATTGTCGCCTTTTACAAAATACGAGTATGTGACTAAGTAAGCCAGTTACAAAATATTAGTAGTACTGTAGTATTATATTATCTGTGGTAGCACTTAAACATTATCCATAACATAATATTTGGACATTATTACACCAATTGAACTAGCCCCTTGGTAAGTACATTTAAGACTTGTGTTAAGGGTACTAGTCAACGTCTAACTAAGATCGTCGTCTAGTAAGAAATATATACTTATCATATATAGATAAATACATGTATAGCATAAATAATCAACGACCAGACTGGAAAGCAGAAGAAAAGCGTAGTTCTTAACTCTGCCTCCGCCGGGAATCGAACCCGGGACCTCGCTATTATCTAACGGTCGCCACGGAGGTTGCCGAATTATAAAAAAGGATAAAATTCCTTATACTAAAAATTATTGTTAAAATATTAGGTCTTATCTATATACATACTATATTGTGTATATACGCTAGCCAACTTGAAGAAATGACGTAATGCACTTTCACTTTAGCAGCTAACGACACCTATTGTTGGGTTTCGTCATAACTTAAATCGAGGTTCTATTATTCAAGAACACTGAGTCTCCATCTCATTCTAAGATTTTGAGCTTCCATTAAATTTCAACAGATGGCGATATGTGCTTTCAGATAGTTGACGACCTCCGTGGCGCGATCGGTTAGACACCTGAACGCTAATCGTAAGGTCCCGGGTTCGATTCCCAGTGGAGGCAGAGTTAACTACGTTAAGAACTACGCTTTTCTATATATGTATATATCTATATATATTTCTTAAATATACGTTGACTAGTAGTACCCTTAACACAAGTCTTAAATGTACTTACCTAGGGGCTAGTTCAATTGGTGTTATAATGTCCAAATATTATTATTATAGTAATACTAGTATACATACGCATCACGACTTGTGTATACACACTCCCTTTTTATTGTGGCGGAGTAGTCAGAGGCTTGAATGCTCATCTCTGAAATTTCGAATGTATGTTAGGTATGGGTCACTCGAAGCCCGCGTTTCACTAGATAGACAGCACCCAGCGTGATAGATAGTGAACCGTATCGCCGTATACAGGCACTGGCTATTACCTATCCCGAGGGATAAGCAGGTTTCCTCACGATGTAATCCATAATTAATTAAGTAATTTTAAGATAGATGTCTCTCTAATATGTTTTAAAATTGCATTATATTTAAACATTCTATTATTAAATATGAATATAATGTTACTTATCGTCGCGCTATTTCAAATATTTTTTTTCGTAATAATTTTTGTATAGGATTATTTAACCTATATTGAAGAATACAAAATTAATGTTTTGATAGACATATTAAGATTGGGGTTGTGATGTCTTATGGAACATTGGTGACAGGTTGCTAGCCCATCGCCCAATAGATTCAATTGACCCCTAGTTAAGGAATTGATATGACTATTAAACTAGTTTTTTTAATTATATATGCTGTAAGACATATGACAGTCAGATAGACGCTACATTAAAGAAGGGTGACGTTAGGAGTATCTGTAACCTCCGAATGAGTTTGAGAAGATATATGAGTGACAATGAAGCTAAAGTGGTCTGTCAGGATCAGGATAAATGGGGATCCGTGATATCTGCCTACCCTTCTAAAGGGAATCAGGCGTGATGTGTATGTATGAAATGAAAATCTTTTATTCAACAAAAGGATTATGAAATCACTTATTGAAAGTCAAAAAAAGAAAACATTTATAAAAAAATATGTCATTAATATAAACTAATTATTAAAATAAATCACATTAGATTAATAATTTTGCATGTATGTATGTATGCTATATGTATTTAAAAGTGATACCAAGGGGCTAGTTCAATTGGTGTAAGACTGTCCTAAATATTATTATAACATTAAGGTTGTAAGAGGTATATAAATTATATTACCCTACAAATAATACATCAATAATGTTAAAGATTTTCATTGGAGTTGGTTAATGAATACAACGCTTATATACAACTTAAAGTAAGCCGCTCTGTTTTCTAATTAGTTCATAGCGACATCTAGAATGTTGAACTCATACTTATTCTTCACCAACAAGGTTAAGCAGCGTCTCAAAAGACGAACGCGTTCACGACCATTAACCCTTGCGGGGTAGTCAGAGGTTCAGGTATTTATCTCCACAATTGCGAAGACAGTAATTCTATGGCCACCTCGAACCTACGTGTTGGCCAGATAGTCAGTACTCAATGTGCCAGGTTGTAAGCTTTGTCGCCATTTACAAGCACTGACTATTACCTGTTCGGGGAACAGATAGTTTTCGTCACGATGTTTTACCTCACCGTAGTATTCGATGCATTTCGTAAATGTATTTTTATTACGAAAATGTACATAGAAATTCATTAAACTTCATTTCCATTGGTACACGCTCAAACGGAATTTGATCCCTGTACCCACTGATACAGAGTCAGGCCCCAAACAACTAAGCTCCGTCGAATTATATATATAAATACATATAGAGCATAAATAATCAACGAGCAGACTGGAAAGCAGAAGAAAAGCGTAGTTCTTAACTCTGCCTCCACCGGGAATCTTTGGGACCTCACGATTAGCGTTCAGGTGGTTATCCGATCGCGCTACGGTCGACAGCAATAAGTGATACACACATACATATATTCACGCCTCTACGTCCCGAACGGAATAGGCAAATAAAACTTACGAAAATATACACTAATAATACTGAATAGCATACAAAATTAATATAGTTCCAACCCAAACATAATGGTGTTCATAGGTACTTCTAACGTCACCCTTTTTCAGTACGTTTATCTGAGTGTCATATGTCTTATTGGGCCGGCCCCTACGTAACCGCCTGTCCAGTTCACTTAAATATATTTTCTTTTGTCAATCTACTATCATTCATACGCATAACATGTCCAAACCATCGAAGCATGCCCCTTACAATATTTCATAGTCACGAATCGAACCTTAAACGTCATTATAATATACATTCTATTCCATTACGGACAAAATTTAAAATGGAAGTGCATCAAACGTACTATAGATGTCGCTAAAAGGCCGCTGAACAAACAAGCGGTATTTTTATGAAGAAGCTCTGACTAGACAGTGTTTATGACGTCACCATTATAATTCGATTAACATAAATTAAATATCTTAATTTTGTATGTGTCTTGTAGATATATGACACTGGTACATAGAAATGTAATAATAGTAATATTTGGGTCAATGTTACACCAATTGAACTAGCCCCTTGGTAAGTTCATTTAAGACTTGTGTTAAGGGTTCTCAATATTTATACGCAAAATATAGTACATATTATAAATAGATAAATAAATATATACAACGTTCATACTTTTCAAGTAGTGTTTACATTTTCTTATAAATTACGTTAGATGTCACCCGCAAATGTTTATAAGTGGCAGGCGTTCATAAAAAATGTGAGTATATTAAAGCACAATTTAAAATTCATAATATATATAATAGCTATTGAAACCTTTAATCAATTTTTAAAAAGGTTTTTTAATATAGAGACCTTAACTCATTATAATGAATATCAAGATTATACTGCGACGCCGCCATTTAAACGATCGTGAACACGCTAGGCGTGTCCGCGGCTCTTTGAATTAGAAAATAGGTATTTTTGTAAAGAGGGACATTTAATAATCTGTCGTTCTCAAACTTAGTTGTATTTTTTTTTATTATAATTCAATCAATCAGCCTGTACTAGTCCATTGCTGGACGTAGGCCACCCCAAAGGTACGCCACAAAAGACGATCTTTCGTGGCCCTCATCCAGCCACTACCGGCAACCTTCTTAATATGGTTTTATTAATTTATAATTAATATGGTTTTATTTGCTGCATATCCATGTATATATTTTGAAGAGGCTGTATGTTTTTTTAACATTTTGCGATTGTAAATATTCTTGTAGCTTTGGTTTTTATGGGATTCAAATACTTTCTGATCTGATCAAATATATTTATTTCTCGCCAAAAACAGCAGCAAACATTACACAGAAACATATTATGTACTAATATTGGAATAAATCCACTGATAAACGTAATTGCGACTACAAAACTATCTAATGTAGGCAATTTATTGGAAATAAAAACTAAATAAATTTCAGACATTTTTGGTACCTTTGGTAGCATAATAAAAGTAAACACGCCTGGCGTGTTCTTAGCATTACATATGATATTTTTTTAATATTAACATAAATTGTTATGATCTCGAAACCACGCAAATTTACAGTTATACGTATGCTAAATCCTATCTATCCGGAGGATCGGCGTCGTGAACTTCCCGGTTCCCGACATATGCTGAGTCTGGGCCCTTTCACGACAGCAATACAGCGCGCCCAACAATTACTGTTATTCGTATGTGTTTGTAACAATTTTTGTAATGTGTGTTGTATTGTTGTGTTTGTGAATAAACGTTTTTCTATTTCTATTATTTAGCCGTTTACAAATGGCGCAATCCGTTTGCAAAAACGCGCTATTTTCTAACATGCTTAAGGTAAATCATAATATGCCCAGCGAGTTTGTAATACAATGGGGGAAAACATCGTGAGGACAACTACCTTTTTTAATTATGTGTAAGACAGTGTATGAATGTCTATAAAGCGAAAGTGATTTGTCAGGATCGGATCTCTGTCGTAAGCTCTGCCTACCCCTCTACAGGGAATCGGGCGTGATGTGTATGTATTTATTTTATTAGACTACCCGATCCGAGTAATAGGTAGTCTATACATAAATATAATTTCATAATATTTAATGTACAAACACATAAATCATTTACAGTAATTATTAATTTTAAGTACATGAGAATATAAAGAAATCGATAGATCCAAGTTGTAAATTCAATCGGTGACATCTATATTTTTAATGAGGTTATTATAGATAAGTGATTGATAATAGATACGTAGATATGAGATTAAAATAAATCTATACTAAAATTATAAAGCTGAAGAGTTTGTTTGAACGCGCTAATCTCAGGAACTACTGGTTCGAATTCAAAACTTCTTTTTTGTGTTAGATAGACCATCTATTGAGGAAGGCTTTAGGCTATATAACATCACCCTGCTACTAATAGAAGCGAAAAATACAATAAAAAAAGAAATTATAATTACAGTGTCATCTATGTTTCATGTAATGAAAACTTATGAAAAAATATAAATGTAGCAAATTATTAGATAATGCTTGTATATGATAAGTCGTAATCATTAACTTACCATAGCGTAAGGTACAAATTATTTTTATTGCCAAGTTTTTTACCAAGTGGGTAAGACCTCTGACTTCTTATTAGTCCTAGGTTCGAATCCCGGCTCTGGCATGTACCATGAATGAAATTTAAATATGCATTTCATTTACATACGTAATTTACAGTTCGCTAACGGTGAAGGAAAACATCGTGAGGGAACTTAGCACTTTCAACATTAATTTTGCCGTTGTGATGTTTTTTTTTAATTCTTTACTAAGCCATTCACCACTAAAGTTATGTCAGCTGAAGTACAAACACTGATGCCACGGCGTTTGAACTTCTTGTTATTCCATCGCCATGGTTACTCCAACGCCGCCAACCGCTACAACCGAAGAAAAACGAAATCGAAACTCCAATTCTTCTCTTCCTTGTTCTTCGGTTCATTCCAGTTGAGGATCCAAATCTTATCCCAAAGCGAACATATTTAGCCAGTTTGGCATCACAATTGACTAAATATTCATTCGAAAATAATTATTTGTATTTGCAACTTTCACTGAGCTGCTGACTTTGTTGACGCACCATAGACGACTGCCGTTGTGATGTTACATGGAACAAAGCTAATAAGGCCTATAGCCAAAAAGCTTCCAGTTTTACCCCTAGTCCCTTAGTCGCTTCCTATAACATGCCGGGAAGAACGGCAGCTAGTTAGCATTCTTTTTACATCTCAGAATAGCACGGTTATTATTGTTGTAAATTGTCTGCAGAGTTTCTTGGCATTTCTCTCTCTGCAATGTTGTATATACGACATACCAATAGGTTAATAAGAATTGTAAAGAATATATTATTTAACGTTACGTAGGGGCCGGCCTAATAAGACATAATTTTAACAGTCAGATAGACGCTATATTGAAAAAAGGTGTCGTTAAGAGTACCTATAACAGCCGAGAGTGTATGAGAGGATGTATGAATATGAATAAAGCGAAAGTGGTCTGTCAGGATCGGGACAAATGGGGATCCGTGATATCTGCCTACCCCTCTACAGGGAATCAGGCGTGATGTGTATGTATGTGATATCAATCAATTTTGATAGAAAATATACGTAGAGTACAGCTAATAAGCATTACTTACACATATTCACGCCTCTACGTCCCTAACGGGATAGGCAAAGACTATTAGGCCACCTAGAACGGGTGACAAATCTCTTGCTTCACTCACACCCATTAACCTTCTCATGCATGCTCTTTTGTTCTTCACACTATACCCGCCTTGAGAAGAATGTCTCCAATTTACTTATAGATGCGTATTGCGTATCTGTATGGATGAATGAATTAATTTTGAAAGGAATATAATTAAATATGAATGTAAAATTCTGTAATGTATTCCAAATATATTATGTATATTAAAGTACAACAACAGGTTAGGTTTTTGTATTATATTGACGTGAAATTCAGTATTTTATATTCATTTAAATACTTGTCATTTTAAAATAGATGTCTCTACATGAAATTCCTGAAATGACGTTTTTAATTTTGAAAAAGATTTTAAATATTTAATTTTTAATTATATGCATGAACAATCAGAAAAAATATTTCAATTTTTAAGAAAGCCTTTTATTATGACTTTCATACAAGAAATTACCTATTCTTTGGGATAGGCAATTGTCAGTATTCGTATACATACATACATACATACATACACATCACGCCTGATTCCCTGTAGAGGGGTAGGCAGAGATCACGGATCCCCTTTTTTCTCGATCCTGACAGACCACTTTCGCTTCATTGACATTCATACATCTTCTCATACACTCTCGGCGGTTATAGGTACACCTAATGTCACCTTTTTTCAATATAGCGTCTATCTGACTGTTATATGTCTTATTAGGCCGGCCCCGGCTCAGTATTCGTATATTATGACATGAAACTCCACCTGTCACTTTGGGTGCTGACTATCTGGTGAACCATGGTTTTCAAATAGCCATATATTGAATAGTTCGCTATACAATAAATGGACACGTGAATTTCTATCTTTGACAGATAATCAGTACTCAATGTGACAGGTGGTAAGCCGTGTCGCCATTTACAAGCACTGACTATTTCAAAGAATATCTAGATTACTTTGTTAGTATGTTTCCTTTGTTAACAAATAGGTGTCACTACTGATTACTTACAACCCGTATGTGTTCAATTCCACCAGTGCGTTCTGTAAGATTTTAATTTTAAATGTACTAAATAATAACTTTACAACAGAATAATTAAAATTTTTGAGAACAGATTTCCAAATATTCTGTTAGTGAATCGTATTTATGTAAATATATGTATCAATTGTTATTATACAACCTTCACGACTTATTGCTTACAGATTAGTCAGTAGACATTAGAGTCCAATTATCTACTGCCAAAATTACAATATTGTTCTCTGGGAAGCAAAAATGCTTACTAGCTGCCGTTCTTCACATCATGTCGTATGAGGCGACTAAGGAGCTATGGGTAAATAGAATCTATTGAGTGTTGGGCTAGAAACCTGTCAACAATGTTCCATTATGACATCGCAACTCCAATATTCATGCTAAAAGGTGTCAAAGAAGATTCTTTCATATCTCCAAGGTTTTGTCCACCCCGAAAGGGATTAAAGGACGTGAATGTATCTATGTAAATTACAATTGGGAATATATTTAGGGAATTTGTAATTTTCTTAGTTATTAAAAAATCAAAATACATTTCCTTCCTTCGTCCATGTTGTGATAATTCAGTTATAGTATAGTTATAGTATAGAGTGATACGCTGGCATTTTCGATTTATCGTCAATTAATCAATCAGCCTATACTAGTCCACTGTTGAACGTAGGCCTCCCCAAGGTAACGCCACAAAACACGATCACTCGTGGCCCTTAGCCAACCACTACCAGCGACCTTTTTCAGGTCATCAGTCCATCTGGCAGAAGGGCGTCCTACACTACGTTTACCGAGACGCGGTCGCCATTAGAGAATCACTTTGCTCCAACGGTCGTCGGTTCTACGCATGGAGTAATTAATAAGAGGAGTGGGCCTTACGCAATATTTGTATGGAAACTAGCGTGGCATTACGCGGGGTGAAACGAGGTACGCGGGATGGAGGGGAGATATTACAACCAATTAAAACACGGCATTTTGTGAGACAAATCTTAGGTATCGTCTATCTACTACGCATTTTTAGACTCCGCACCAATTAAAACACGCCATTTGGACTCCGCACTACGTAACGGGGACCGCTCCTTTCGCCGGGTCCTCTTTATATTTGGTTCGAGGTTCTACGACAGATGTGGCCGGCCCACTGCCACTTCAGCTAACAACAGCGATAGACAATGTCTATGACTTTGGTTCTTTGCCGGATAATCTCGTTCCGGACTCTATCATCATACCTGTTCCCGTATATTAGGTAGGCAGAGATCACGGATTCATCTGTACCGATCCTGACAAACGTTGTTCGCTTAATTAACGTTCATATACCTCTTACACACTCGTTGGTTATAGGTAATAACGTCGCCCTTTTCAATATGGCTTCTATCTGACTGTCATATGTCTTATTGGGTAATAAATAAGATAAAAGGAGTTGATAATATAATTCGAGTCCCATAAAACATATTATTTAATTTATGTAGTTATAACGAAATGGGCAACGTAAAAGAAACCCACCATAGGAAAAATTATTGAAATTTAATTTTCAATCTATCTATATACTTGTAAACAGTTATAACTAGAAATACCGAAATCGCAAACCTTTTATATAATTTACAAACAATGGCGCTTTTAATTGTACATATAGCGCCACCTTTACTTAACTTATTTAACTATAATCATTATTTCATAGCACGAACACAATATTTTTATGAAACAGTGATGGAAAACATCGTGAAGAAACCTACCTATCCCTCGGTATAGGTAGCCAGTGCCTGTATACGGCAATGTGGTTCACTACCTATCACGTTGGGTGCTGTCTATCTAGTGAAACGCGGGCTTGGAGTGACCCATACCTAACATGCCTTCGAAATTTCGGAGATGGGCACTCAAGCCTCTGACTACGCCGTACAATAAAAAAGGGAGTGTGCATACACAAGTCATAGATTATGATATGTTTTTTTCTCTCCTCTTTTTGGTCACTTTTAGTATTTATACATACATACATACACATCACAACTGATGCCTTGTAGAGGGGTAGGTAGAGATCACGGATCCTCATTTTTCCTGATCCTAACCAGACAACTTTCGCTTCATTGACACTCATACACACTCGGCGGTTATAGGTACTACTAACGTCACCCATTTTCAACATAGCGTCTATCTGACTGTCATATGTCTTATTAGGCCGGCCCCTACGTAACCGCCCTTCTACTTCATTTTTATCTGTGACAGCATAAAGACATACATATAATATGTAGTCTTATTAAAAATTGCATTTAATCAGTATGTTATTTATTAATTATATGTATTTATATGATTATAATAATCACCTTAATATAAATTTCTTCTTTATATGTACCAATCACGACATCTACTGATATATTTTATTAGTTAATAAAGTTCTAGGTTCGATTCCCAGTAGATACAAGAATAAAATTGTGATTTCATACATACATACACATCACGTCTGATTTGCCGTAGAGGGATAGGTAGAGATCACAGATTCCCATTTATCTCTAAAATCACTGTCGTTATTTGACATACATTTCATACACACTCGGCGGTTATAGGTACTTCTAACGTCACCCTTTTTCAATATGGCGTCTATCTGATTGTCGTGTATATATTATTCCGACATTTACGTAAAAGTTATGATATCTGCTATGCCTCTACAGGAAAACGGGCGTGATGTGTATGTATGTATGATTGATATTACAAAACCAACACCAGATGTCACTTATCATGATTTTAAAAAGAAATAACTTAATTATTTTAGTATGATTAGAGTATATAATAATAAATATTAAATTTTATTATAGATTGAACTGAAATTTGAATTTTTATTAATCCTTAATGTAGGATTTATCAATATACTAGTGACCCGCTCCGGCTTCGCACGGGTATAAAATATATAGCCTACTCCACTATTTAATGGATGTGGTTATACATATGAACCTTCCTCTTAAATCACTCTATCTATTAAAAAAACCGCATCAAAATCCGTTGCATAGTTTCAAAGATTTACGCATACAGAGGGACATAGGGACAGAGAAAGCGACTTTGTTTTATACTATGTAGTGATACCTTATTAGTCTGGGACGTAAAAAGAATGGTAACTAACTGCCGTTGTTCCTTTAAGAACGTGACTAAGGTATACACATAGCGATAGGCTTGCAACCTGTCCTTAATATTCTATATTAAAGTGATTAAAACTAATACATCACTTATATAAATGTTATGTTAAATACTAACTAATACATTTTGTACGCTAGCTTCAGTTTACCCTTAAAAAGATACATGGTAAGTTTTACATATGTTTGTAACATATATTTAACGATTTGAAATAAGAATTATACATATACCTCCATTAATCCCTTTCGTGGTGGACAGAACCTTGGAGATATCCCTATGTCACTTTTTAGCATGAATATTGGGGTTGTGATGTTATATGGAACATTGGTGAAAGGTTGCTAGCCCATCGCCCAATTGATTACACATACTCCAGTAACACGGGATGAACCAAAAAATATTTTCATTTCGAGTAAATTACAACAGATGTCACTAATAGTAAATGTTAACGCAGTTTTGGTATATTTATCCCTTTTCAGTGTACGTTATCTCGTTACCTTAAATGTTTAATAATATAACTATGCAATAATTATTACATTTTGGAAGGAACAATTACATTAGTTCCTCTGTATTATTAACTAGCTGCCGTTCTTCCGTATGTTGTAGGAGGCGACTAAGGGTATATGGAATCTATTGGACGATCGGCTACTAACCTGTCACAAATGATCTATATTAATAACATTGCAATGGTAGTAATGTTAAAAGTGAGTAAAAATATATGGTAAGTTTAAAGGTCTATGTTTGAACATACATATACATACTCGTATGCATTTACGACCGTAATATCCTTTCGGGGTAGTCAGAGGTTGAGTGTCCATCAAGCGAGCATTGTGATTGTCTTGGCCACTCGAAACACACTTGTTACCAGATAATCAATACCCAACGTGACAGGTGGTAAATCAATCAACGTTTCAATCAATCAATCAGCCTATGACAGTCCACTGCTGGACGTAGGCCTCCCCAAGGTAACGCCACAAAACACGATCACTCGTGGCCCACATACGACCACTACCAGCGACCTTTTTCAGGTCATCGGTCCATCTGGCAGGGGAGCGTCCTACACTACGTTTATCAACGTTTAGTTAAACAATATTAACTAAAAAGGTTTTCTCATAACGAACAGAAGAGCATGTATGAGAAGGTTAATGGGTGTGAGTGAAGCAAGAGATTTGTCACCCATTCTAGGTGTTAATAGTCTCTGCCTATCCTGTTAGGGAAGTAGAATCGTGAATACATACATACATAGCGGGAAGAACGGCAGCTAGTTAACATTAATTAAATACATATATGCTATTTAATAATGTATACTGAAGGTAACGGTGAGGGAAAACATCATGAGGAAACCTACCTGTTCCCCGAACAGGTATTAATTAGTGCTTGTAAATGGCGACATGGCTGACCACCTGTCACATTGAGTACTGACTGTCTGGTCAACACGTGTGTTCTAGGTGGCCATAGAATTACTACCTTCGCAATTGCGGAGATAGACACCTGAACCTCTGACTACCCCGGAAGCGTTAATGGTCGTGAACGCGTTTGCGTTTTGTCTATACTGAAGACTAGGGTAGTTTAAATACATAAGAAAAAAGTTTAAAACGAGATAAAATAATGACATATAACCACAAACATAAGAATACTATAATACATATAACATACATACATATATTCAGGCCTCTACGTCCCTTAAGGGATAGGCAGAGACTATTAGGCCACCTTGAATGGGTGACAAATCTCTTGCTTCACTCACACCCATTAACCTTCTCATACATGCTCTTCTGTTCTTCACGCTACACCCGCCTTGAGAAGAATGTCTCCAATTTTATTTTGAATATATTCCATATAAATTAATGAAGGATCTGACATTATATTTCAGTTGCCTTTTACAAAAATCCAAATTTTATTTATTTGAATGAGTTAATACATTTTGTATAAAAACTATATTCTACAACCTTCCCTAATCTACCATTAGCATATTAAATAGCACTCCTGCTGACATCTAGGTGAAAAACGAATCAATAATTAATTAATTAAAGAAAAGCTTTTATTAACCTCCGTGGCGCGATTGGTTAGCCACCTGAACGCTAATCGTGAGGTCCCGATTTCCGCAGGCAAAGTAAAAAACTACGCTTTTCTTCTGCTTTCCAGTCTGGTTGTTGATTATATATGCTATATATGTATTTATCTATGTATAATAAGTATATATTTGATAAATATACGTTGACTTGTATCCTTAACACAAGTCTTAAATGAACTTACCAAGGGACTAGTTCAATAGGTGTATTAGTGTCCCAAATATAATTTTTTACACCACTAAGGTATAAGTGTGTAGTACTGATAAATTATACTTGAATGATAGAATTAAAAATAGTGTGATAAGGGAAGGTTGCGGTTTGAAAGAAGATGTAGTGACTAAGATTGAAAAGGGCATGCTTCAGTTTGGACATATGCGGATGGATGATAGTAGATTGACAAAAGGAATATATGTGTGTAAACTGGAAGGGCGGTTATGTAGGGGCCGGCCTAATAAGACATATGACAGTCAGATAGACGCTATATTGAAAAAGAGTGACGTTAGGAGTACTTATAACTGCCGAGTGTGTATGAGTGTCAATGAAGCGAAAGTGGTTTGTCAGGATCGGGAAGAATAAGGATCTACAATCTCTTTCTACCCCTCTAAAGGGAAACGGGCGTGAAGTGTTGTATGTGTTACAGTCTCGATAACAAATGTGTTTGTTATCAATCGATATATTGATAAGGATTTCCAATATCTCAAAAGATGTCGTTAGCGGTAACTTTAAAACTCACTTTAGTGTTTAGTTTAGGTATTGAGTGTGTATTGCTGAAATGAAGAATGACTGATTTCGATTCCCCATAATGATCTGAAAACATTTTTTGAGGATATTATATTTATAATATCTATATTACTAACAGCTCAGTTGTTTGGGGCTTGACTCTGTTTCAGTGGTACAGGGTTCAAACTTTGGATGAACAATGGAAATTAAGTTTTATGATTTACTATGTACATTTCCGTAATAAAAATACATTTAAGAATTCGTGGAATACTACGGTGAGGGAAAACATCGTGAGGAAACCTACTCGTTCCCCGAACAGGTAATAGTTAGTGCTTGTAAATGGCGACATGGCTTAGCGCCTGTCACATTGAGTACTGACTATCTAGTGAAACGCGGGCTTTGAGTAGCCTAAGACTTTTAGTAAAGACCTTGGTTTTAAAGCATCTGACTACCCCGAAAGGATTAATACACACATACATATCACACCCGATTCCCTCTAGAGGGGTAAGCAGTATCACGGATCCCCATTTGTCTCGATACTGGCACTCATACACCTCTTCATACACACTCGGCGGTTATAGATACTTCTAACGTCACCCTTTTTCAATATGGCGTCTATCTGACTATCATTTCAGTAATAGTCGATATATTATATGAAGGTCAATGAAGCGAATTTGTTTGTCAGGATCGGGTCAGATGGGGATCCGTGATCTCTGCCTACCTCTATAGGGAATCAGGCGTGATGTGTATGTAGTTTTAAAAGAGGATAACAAATATCCACCATTCAAAAATACGATAGTAAGAAAACATTTATTTGATAAGTATTAAATTCGTGACAACCTTATTAAACCTTGTACACTAAATAAATTTTCGTTCGTTTTAAGTACATACACAGCGACATCTCTGTATATGTTATGTTTTTTTATGTTTGCACCAGTAAGGTTATGTCGGCGAAAGTACAAACACTGATGCCAAGGCGTTTGCACTTCTTGTTATTACGTCGCCATGGTTATGTCAACGCCGCTACTACAACCGAAGCAACGAGGTTAAAGCTCCAATTCTTCTCTTCCTTGTTCTTCGGTTCGTTCCAGTTGAGGATCCAAATCTGATCCCAAAGTGAACATACTTTAGTCAGTTTGGTCATCACAATTGACTAAATATTCTGCCGAAAATAATTATTTGTATTTTCAACTTTCACTGAGCTGCTGAGTTTGTTGACGAGCCATAGACGATTGATGTATATCTATGTCATGTTACTTACTACATATACTGTATATTAAAGTTAAAATGCGGTAACGTAGGGGTCTCCTAGTAACATATAACATACATATATTCACACGTCAGCTTCGTTAACGGTATAGGCATTGAGAATAAACCACTTTTAATGGGTGACAAATCTCTTGCTTCACTCACACCCATTAACCTTCTCATACATGCTCTTCCGTTCTTCACGCTACACCCGCCTTGAGAAGAATGTCTCCAATTTGATCTGTATATGTTTTTAGTATCCATTATACATATTCTTACTCAATTTAATCATATTATAAGTAATGTTCATTATTACACCAATTGAACTAGCGTCTTGGTAAGTACATTTAAGACTTATGTTATAGTAATTTACTAGACTACATTACATATAACCTACATACTTATAATACATACATATACAGCACGCCATTTTCTCTATCAGCCCCGATCCTGACAGACCACTTTTGCTTCATTGACACTCATACACCTCCTCATACACACCCGGTGGTTTTAAATACTTCTAACGTTTTACACATAGATAATAAATATATATTATCAACAACTATATAGTTACTTCACCACTGTTAATCTTATCCGGGTAATCAGAGGTTTGAGTAACTTTGTCACTGTTTAGTCATTCAAAGCCCATTTTCCATCCCATAGACAATACTCAAAGTGTCAAAAAATATGCAATTTTGTTCATTATCATTCATGTCAAAAAATATGCAACTATGTTAAGAATACCTTTATATTATGAGTAAAACTATAAGTACATAGATGTCGTTACAAGTTATTTTAAATCCGGTCGTGATTGATTTATAAAGATAGTATGAAAAGGTACAGTTAAAAAAACTAATTCATTGATAAATTTAATGAAACACTTAAATAAATATTTGTATAAGTATGTATATTAAGTGTTTTTTATATACATATATTTAGATTTATAATCTTAACCATTCATATTAGTTACAGAACATACATACATATATTCACGCCTCTACGTACCACCCTGTTCTTCACCGTTGTTATTAATTACATACATATATATTATTATAGTCCCGTGCTAGCCTGGGACGTAAAAAGAACGCTAACTAGCTGCCGTTCTTCCCGGCATGTCGTAGGGTTTGGGTTTTGGGGTAAATTTAATCTATTGGACATTAGTATGTTATTATTATGTTATGTGGATGAATAATAGCAGATTGACAAAAGGAATATATGTGTGTAAAGTGGAAGGGCGGTTACGTAGGGACCGGCCTAATAAGAAATATAACAGTCAGATAGATGCTATATTGAAAAAAGGTGACGTTAGGTGTACCTATAACCGCCGAGTGTGTATGAGGAGGTGTATGAGTGTCAAAGAAGCTTAAGTGGTCTGTCAGGATCGGGACAAATAGGATCCGTGATCTCTGCCTACCCCTCTACAGGGAAGTGCATGATTATTATGTAAGTTGATAAGAATTAACTTCAAAAATTTCAATTAAAATCAGCTATAAATTCATTTTTCTCATATTTTGAATGACATAAAAAAATCACTTTATTTCTTTATAATACAATCACTACCGCGTTTGGCATTTGTAGTAGTGACATCTAGTGTGAGACATTATCAAATTTGATTAAACTTGATGTTCATAATATTATATACACATACATTAACGTCCTTTTATCCCTTTCTGGGTATACAGAACTTTGAAGACATCTCTTTGTTTACTGTGAAGACCTCCTTGGCGCGATTGGTTAACCACCTGAACGCTAATCGTGAGGTACCGGGTTCGATTTCCGGTGTAACCACCAGACAGGTAAACGGAAGAAAAGTATAATTCTTTAACTCTGCCTCCACTGGGAATCGAACTCGGGACCACACTATTAACTCTCAGATGATCAAATGTTCCTAATAGCGACTATCTAATTTGTATGTGTCATTTTATAATCTCTATTTACCCTTCATACAATATAGAGAAATAGGTGTATGATATCATAACATACATACAAAGATATTGCGATGTAGCCCAGTAGGTACGACCTCTGATTTCTTATGTGAAGGGTCCTAGGTTCGAATCCCGGCTCTGGCATGTACCAATGAATGAAATTTAAATATGTATTTTTAATTTACATACATAATTTACAGTCGCTATCGGTGGGGGAAAACATCGTGAGGTAACTTGCCTATCCCTCGGGATAGAGAAGTCAGTGCCTATTAGTATTCACGTTGGGTGTTGTCTATCTAGTGAAACGCAGGCTTCGAGTGACCCATACCTAACGTCTAAAATGACCTCGAAATTTCGGAGATGGGCACTCAAACCTCTGACTACCCCGCCAGACTAAAAAAGGGAGTGTGTATACACAAGTCGTAGAGCATATGTATATTGAACTCGTCTTTTTATAGAGGTGTAGGCAGAGATTACGGATCCCCATTTATGTAGATTCGGTCAATTACTTTTGCTAAATTTATTTTCTATTTATTTACTTAATAAACCCAATAATAACATTACAGGCTATTCAGTATTATTGAGTATTCGATATTATATTTGACTATCGTTCATGCACCTCTTCATATACATTCGGTGATTCAATATATTCAAACATACACATCACGCCTGATTCCCTGTAGAGGGGTAGGCAGATCCCGGATCCCCATTTGTCCCGATCCTGACAGACCGCTTTCGCTTCATTGACACTCATACACCTTCACATACACACTCTGCGGTTATAGGTACTCCTCACGTCATCCTTTTTCAATATAATATATTGTTTTTAACTATAATAATATGATATGAGTAGTAATACATGGATCATAAACATTAATTTATGTCCACATTCAAAACGACTATTACCTATCCATCTTGAAAAGGGATATTAAACCATTGAATTACGATTAAAAGCATTCGATAAATAAACGCAACTTGGACGTTTATAAATACATTACTAGTGCCATCTGAAATTTTTATTTTGTACTAAAACACCTTACGTTAAAATTTTAGTAATTCATATATTATATAGAAAGAAAACATTAGCCTTCTTTATTGGATGTTGTAAGAGGCTACTAAGGGACTATAGCTTCTTATTTTAATATCCAACCAGGGTAAATGTTAACTATCTACGTATAGTGAACTCTAATGTAAGACAGTGTGATTAACACAATATAACAAAAAAAATCCGTTAATCTTTTAGTATCCAATTAAGATATGGACATATTTTACGAACATTTATTTATTGAAAAGGAAACAAAACAGTAACAAACCAGTTATAGATACAGTAATTAAGAGTATATGCTTAAATAATTAAGTTTGCTACATTATAATGTTTCACTGAGAACAAAAACAGACAAATTATAAAATAATGATAGCAGATACATACATACAAGAAACCAACTAAACCAAAAAGAAAAAATAGAGATACATAAGTATGAAAACAATATTGAGATACATATATGCAAGCACTTTATTTTATACAAGCAGTAACTATTACCTGTTGAGGTAGGTTTCAAGACTTTCAAACAATATTAAAAATTTGTCACATTTTTATTTTTTCAGAAGTTTTCAATACATGAAACATAGATGGCACTGTAATTATAATTTGATTTTTATATTATATTCTTCGCTCCTATAAGTAGCAGGGTGATGTTATATAGCTTATAACCTTCCTCAATAAATGGTCTACATAACACAAAAAGAAATTTGAATTCGAACCAGTAGTTCCTGAGATTAGCGCGTTCAAACGAACAAATAAACAAACAAACAAACTCTTCAGCTAACAAACTCTACTGTATAGTATTATATTATCTGTGCTTCAGCTTTATAATATTAGTATAGATTGAAAACCAGTCATAAAGAAAGCTTACACAGTGATGACTTAAAAGCATTGTGGAAGCACGAAAAGAGATCAAGTTCTAAACAATATAACATAAATATAAAATATAACAACAAACAAAAAAATGGAACGGCGGCTGTAGCCCAGTGGGTTAGACCTCGGACTTCATATGAGAAAGGTCCTAGGTTCGAATACTGACTCTGGCATGTACCAATGAATGAAATTTAAATGTGTTTTTCATTTACGTACATAATTTACAGTCGCTAACGGTGAGGGAAAACATCAGTATCTGAGGGAAACCTGTCTATTAGTGTTGCCCAAATGCAAGAACAAGACGAGACTTAGCCAGTCTTGGTCTTGGTCTTGCACCAATACACCTGGTCTTGGTCTTGGTCTTGGTCTTGCAGCAAGAGTCTTGCAAGTCTTGCAATTACCTATTAGTCTATTACTATTTATTAAAGTTTATTTTAAATCTTAGAAAAACGTATTAGACTTGGAACATTGTGAGCTTGAATTAACATAGCCATAGTAAAGATCAAGTAGATTAATAAATTACTGAAGATTTGATAAGAAATTTGAAAAATCAACTGACCTATATGTCGTTTTTCATGGCAAATAAGTTTACATTTGCTAAAACGTGTAATAAACAAATTAATTACAATAACTTGACTGTATGTTAAAGAACAATATCTGTCTAGAAAGATTGAACCCTCAACTTATATAAAATTTAATAAAAGAATTTTACCATTTATTTCAATAAAAAATAAAAAAAGTTGGCAGGCTTCAATAAATTATCTTGTATGTGAAAGAAAGGTCAGATAAATTTGTTTGGTTACCTACATACATATGCATCACGTCCATAATCCCCGAAGGGGTGGACAGAACAAAAGATTCCAAAGACCCTTTTTTCACGTTTAGCCTGTTGTTGGGGGACAAAGATATAAAAGATTTTGGTACACTGGGGATGGTGGCTAGCCAATCGCCCAAAATACCTAACAAACCCCCTAGTCCTTTAGTCGCCTTTTACGACATGCCGGGTAGAAGGCAGCCGGTTACATTCTATTTTAGTCCCAGACAGCACGGGACTACAATTCTCAATAACCTACTGAAAAGTAAACAAACTTTGAATCGCCGACAAAAATCCTAATCCATATTTACTACAAACAGATTTTGAGCCTTATTGCGTAATGAATAACGTCGTCGTCGTAATAATCCTTACCATTTTATCGTAATCATAATACTACTTGCGTGATCATTGTAATGTATTCATTTTCATTTTAAGCAATCTGAAACTTATTTATTCTTTAGAACACCTGTAGATACTCTTAAAATTCGAAATTATTTTGTATGAGTATACCTTCGCCCTGTGGCGGCCTCAAAATAGTGTAAAATGTTGTGATTTCGGCGCGGCGGCAACGATTGTTGTTATGATTTCAAAAGAAGCCGCCGGCGCGTGTATCATAACCATGTACTTCCGAAAAGCGGCAAATTTCTTTGAGAAGTAAGTACAAAACCTTTGATGCCGCATCATCAAAGTGTCGATGATTAAAACATAACTATGCATGCACTCAGTTTGATTTTAATGGATATTTTTTTATTCGCTATTTAGGTATGTTTATGGTACTTATTAGTCGTAATGAGCATAGGTCCAATTTGTCATATTCTTTGATACAGTTTTTTGCGTCTCATAGAATTCCTAAGCGTACCTATACACCGAACTGTTACACCTAACTACTCCGTGAAATAGCGCTAAGTCCTAGGTGCAAGACGCAAGAGTCTTGCAGGCTAAGTCTTGTTCTTGCTCAAGTCTTGCACGGTGAGTCTTGGTCTTGGTCTTGCTAAAAATACGCGGTCTTGTTCTTGGTCTTGGTCTTGCAAAAACGCAAGAACAAGACCAAGACTGCAAGACCAAGACTGAATTTGGGCAACACTACTGTCTATCCCTCAGTATAGGTAATAGTCAGTGCCTATATACGGCGATACGGTTCACTACCTATCACGTTGGGTGCTGTCTATCTAGTGATACGCGGGCTTCGAATGACCCATACATATGTATGTATGTTATGTTTATATAAAAAATCTCGAGGAAGCCTGCCTATTAGTCGGAATATGCAATAGTCAGTGTCTAAACGTTAAATGTCTAAAAGCACATTGATATATTAACGACCTCCGTGGCGCGATCGGTTAACCACCTGAACGTTAATCGTGAGGTCCCAAATATTCCCGGTGGAGGCAGAGTTAAGAACTACGCTTTTCCTCTGCTTTCCAGTCTGGTCGTTAATTATAATGTTATATATGTATTTATCTATCTATAATAAGCAAACATTTGATACGTTGACTAGTACACAAGACTTTTATGAACTTATAAAGGGGCTAGTTCAATTGGTGTCACTGTTATAGTCTTGAATAACGAGCATAAAAACACATTACTACTCTTTAAGAAATATTCTATAACGTCTCACATATTCTAAGAATATTTAACCCAATTTTATTGTATGGTAAAATCGTATTTAAAATTAATAAAAATACTCATTGCTATCCCTAATGGCTTACTAGCGACCTCTTGGGTAATTTAGGTTACATCGATAGATAATAACAGATATTGAGTTGTTTTTAAAAAAATTCTTCGTTCTTATGGCAATAGACACGCTAACCTCTAAATACCCCATATGGGTTAAAGGTCCTGAAGTATTTGTTTTATATGCCATCATAATACATACATACACATCACGCCTGATTCCTTATAGAGGGGTAGGCAGAGATCACGGATCCCCATTTGTCCCACTGACAGACCACTTTCGCTTCATTGACATTCATACATCTTCTCATACACTCTCGGCGGTTATAGGTACACCTAACGTCACCTTTTTTCAATATAGCGTCTATCTGACTGTTATATGTTTTATTAGGCCGGCCTCTACGTAACTGTTACAGTTATGCCACAGTTGAAAGAAAAATTGTATTCAAGGTTCTATCCACCCCGAAAGGTATTAAAGGGCGTGAATGTATTAGTATATAAAGGTAGAGGAATAAGAAAGTATTCCGATGGACAAAAATAAAATTTGTATTGTTATTAAGACACGTATTAAGTTAACAAAATAACTATTTAGTACTGACGATTCAAGTAATACGAACTTATTCACGTTTAAACCATTTTGAAGGACATCTAGTGTTTTTTATTGACAATTTCTCGCACATTTACTTATACAATATTAATTATTGATTATAATAGTACGCTAAGAAGAACAGAAGAGCATGTATGAGAAGGTTAATGGGTGTGAGTGATGCGAGAGATTTGTCTTTCAGGTGGCCTAATAGTCTCTTTCTATGCCGGTGGGATGTAAGGCATGATCATATATACGTATAGTGATATCTAGTCCATCACTTATTAGATATATATATGCCAGAAGTGTCATAAATATAACACTTCGAAGAAAAATTGTAAATCTTAAGCTATTAAAAAATATATAACAACATAATATTATTTTGTCTCCCTAGAATTAAGTATAACCGAAACCCTTGCGCCTTATTATATGCATAGGGTGACATCTGTTAAAATTTTATTTTACTAAATCGGTACGTAAATATTAGGGTACATTTCTGTTTTACAAAAATAAGAAGAAAGTTAGTTATATAATGTTGCATAATATATTATTAATGAATATATATGTATATACGTACATATAACGAACAATAAATTTTACTACTATGATTTATACTGAAAAAGGGTGACGTTAGAAGTACCTATAACCGCCGAGTGTGTTAGAGGTGTATGAATGTCAATGAACCGAAAGTGGTCTATCAGCATCGGGACAAATCGAGATCCGTGGTTTATAAATTAGAAATATGATTTAACATAAAAATAGTGTGAGACGGGAAGGTTGCGGTTTGAAAGAAGATGTAGTGACTAAGATTGAAAAGAGCATGCTTCAGTTTGGACATTACGGATGAATGATAGTAGATTAACAAAAGGAATATATATGGTTAAAGTGAAAGTGCAGTTACGTAGGGGTCAGCCCTATGAGACATATGACAGTCAGATAGAGGTGTGTGAGTGTCAATGAAGCAAAAGCGGTTTGTCAAGATCGGGACAAATGGGGATCCGAGATGGCTTAACCCTCTATTGGGAATCATGCGTGATGTGTATGTATGTATGCAAATATGAGTATCAATGATGTTTACACGTATGTATGTATGTTATAACACAGGTGGCAGTGGCGATGTTTAAAAGAACAATAGTGATCTTTTTATCACGCCGTATTTGAACGACTCAGGAATTGTTTCATGAATCTAACACTTTGTAAACTATTAATAAATGTATTTTTCATTATGTTATGGTTTTTATCATAACATACATACATATATACATATCACGACTATTCCTTTAATAAGGGATACACAGTGATCATAGTAAACGATTGTGGATTCGTCATCACTCATGCATCTCCGCATACAAGCTCGGCGGTTATCACTACATAGTATAAAACAAAGTCGCTTTCTCTGTCCCTATGTCCCTTTATATGCTTAAATCTTTGAAACTACGCAACGGATTTTGATGCGGTTTTTTTAATTAGATAGAGGGATTTAAGAGGAAGGTTTATATGTATAATGACATCCATTAAATAGTGGAGTAGGCTATATATTTTATACCCGTGCGAAGCCGGAGCGGGTCGCTAGTAATATATATTTCTAATGTCATATATCTGCAGTATATCTCTCATTTGAATAGATCAAATACATTATTCTGTATGATTTCGTAAATAAAGTACATAAGTACAATTGTATGGTTGTCAATGAAGCGAAAGTGGTTTGTCAGGATCGAGATCCGTGATCTGTGCCTGTCTACCGCGGGGAAACAGGCGTGATGTACATATACGTTTATGATGTAGCATGTATATTTATAATGATTTTATAATAGATGGCAGTACACATCTAAAAGCACACGCAATTGATTGCATTATCGCTTCAACGAGGAGCCAAATCAATAATTACATTAATGACTATTATAGTCACGACAATATTTCTACGAAATACTTTTTATATGGTTATGGTGTTTTACCAAACCTCTATTTACATACATACATATATAACTACTATACTATACTACTCTCTATGGGATAGGCAGACTATTGAGCCATTTTGATCGATCCTGATAAATCTCTTGCTTCACTCACATTAATTAACCTTATTATTATTTGACGACCTCCGTGGCGCGATCGGTTAACCACCTGGGTACTTAGTTCACTAATGCTTTTTACATAATAACAGTTCAATATTAGCAAAAGTGATAAATTTACCCATTTTTTAGCGAACTTTGACACTTTTGCCGATTTCAACGGTGAAATTTGTCACTTTTGGTAAACCACTACCAACTTTACATTATTACTGATCTGATATTGAACTGCGTTTGTGCTAAAACGCATAGTAGACGGCACCAGAATGCTAATCGTGATGTCCCGGTGGAGTTTTAGTTAAGAACTACGATTTCTTCTGTTTGCCAGTCTGGTCGTTAATTATATATGCTATAAAAGTATATGTAAGTATATATATCTTAAAGATACGTTGACTAGTATCCTTAACACAAGCACAGATAATAAAATACTACCACAAGTCTGGAATGAACTTATCAAGGGGCTAGTTCAACTGGTGTAATAGTGTCCTAAATATTATATTAGTAAATTATTAGCTTTATTATTATATACTCGTATGACGATGATTCATTAAGCTATTCAATATAATTAAGTGGTCAATATTTGTGGATTTGTTTACGCAAAACTAATCACAGAGGTCGCAGTACTTTGATTATTATTCAACTCATTAGGATTCAAAACTGTTATATGAAATCAATCTTCATACATGCATATATATTCACACTTATAAATCCAATCCCATAGGGATTAGGCAGAGACTATAGATCACCTACTGGACCAATCCTGACAAATATCCCTTGCTCCACACATAGACATACAATATTATCGTATTCTGTACGAAATACATTCTTAACACATGTATACATTATTGTCCTGTAATACCTTTCGGGGTGGACAAAACCTTGGAGACAGGATTACATCTCCTAGTTCACTTTTTGCGTAAATATTAGAGTTGTGGTCTCATGTAGAACATTGGTAACAGGTTGCTAGCGCATCGCTTAATAGAACCCATTACTCATTGTTGGGAAGAACGGCAGCTATTTAACATTCTTTTTATGTCTCAGACTAGCGTGGGATTCTTAAAAAATATCTGAATTACTATGATAGATTTCTTTCAAGAATGGAGTGAATAATTAATTCATGCAAACACACTGAATACCCTGTCGTCTATGGTTCGTCAACAAAGTCGGCAGCTCAGTGAAAGTTGAAAATACTAATAATTATTTTCGGCAGAATATTTAGTCAATTGTGAAGAAATGAAATGAAATGCTTTTTATTCAATATGAGGATTATATAATCACTTATGGAAAATAAAAAAAAACATTTCTACTGGAAAAGTTGTCATTACAATTAGTTAATATTAACAATTTTTTAATAAATCTAATGAAACTATTGGCATCTCGTAAAGCAAATTCCTGCAGAGAAGAAGTGCCAAGAAACTCTGCAGACTTATTTCAATACAACTTAATTAAATAATCCATCAAAATGAGACTGCAGCCAAACTGGTTAAATATGTTTGCTTTGGGATAAGATTTGGATTCTCAACTGGAACGAACCGAAAAGCAATTAAGAGAAGAATTGGTGTTTCAACCTCGTGTTTCTTCGGTCGTAGCGACTGGCGGCGTTGTTATAACCATGGCTACGGAATAACAAGAAGTGAAGACATAACCTTAGTGGTGAATGGCATAATAAAGAATTAAAAAAAAACACTTCAATATGATTAGTGTACGTTTACATTCTAACCGGTAGATGTCACTACCTATGATTTAACACACGCAGTCGTTTCTGTTCTTGCGTTTGTACGCAATTGAAGATTATGTAACTACTTGTGATAAATTTACTATATAAAATCGTACGTTCAAAAATTTTTGTATAACCGTCCTATATAAGACGGCTGGGTTATACAAATCTAAAAGATAAACGCGTTCACGAACATTAACTCTTGCTGTGTTTCCTATTGGGCGATGAACTAGTAAACTATCTTCAATATTCTACATGAATGAACGAGCTCATATTAAATCTTCAAGGTTCAGTCCATCTAGAAAGGGATAAGGACATGAATGTTTGCTGTTTGCCGAGTTTCTTGGCATTTTCTTTGCAGGGTTTTCCTTTACGAATTGCCTATAGTTTAATTAAATTTATTTTAATTTTGTAAGATTGTCTCATTTTAAGAACAATTTTTCAAGTGAAAATGTTTTTTTTACTTTCAATAAGTGATTTTATGATCCTTATGTTGAATAAAAAGCATTTCATTTTATTTCGAAGAATGCCCTTTTTAATTTCTTAATTCTTAAATATAGATGTCGTTATAATTAATATCGAAACTATTAATGCTTATTTTAAATATAAGAAATAGTCAATACTATTAGTTTCTATAAATACTAAATAAAGTTATAAAATCTCATTTTTATTTTTATAATATGCTTTAGCATATTCTACATACATCTAAAACATACATACATACATATACATTCACGCCCTTTAATCCCTTTCATACATACATACATACAATTCACGCCCGTTTCCCTGTAAAAACGTAGACAGAGATCACGGATCTGTCCCGATCCTGACAAACCACTTGTTGTATGTATGTACATTATTACACCAATTGAACTAGCCCCTAGCTAAGTACATTTAAGACTCGTGTTAAGGGTACTAGTCAACGTATATTTATCAAATATATACATATTATACATAATTATATAGAAAAGCGTAGTTCTTAACTCTGCCTCCACCGGGAATTGAACCCGGGACCTCACGGTTAGCGTTCAGGCAGCTAGCCGATCAGAGGTCATCAAATGTAGTTGTTTATGCCAATTTGTAATAGTCTGTGATGTAATGTTAGGTTATTGCTAAAATTCTGCGAAACCTTATAAAATTACTACTTTTTGTCTATTAGGACGTTTGTCTTATACGACTATTTTTAATAAAAAGCAAACGTCGTATACAATATTTACTTATTTCGCCTTTTAAAACGCAAGGCGCGACCTCTATTGTACATTGAAGGCATTAAAGAGAAGTGGATGTGACTTGGGAGCAAGCATTTGTAACAGAAGGTTTTGGGTTCGATTCCCAGTCGAAATACGTACTAAAAGATTAAATTTAGTATTAAAAAAATAATGTATATATATTTTAAATTAGTTACATACATACACATCACGCCCGTTTCCCTGTAGAGGGGTAGGCAGAAATAGGGATCCCCATCTGTCCCAATCCTGATAGACCACTTTCGCTTCATTAACACTCATACATCTCCTCATACACACTCGGCGGTTATAGGTGCTTCTAACGTCACCCTTTTATAGCATAGGTATTTCTTTAGTGAGACTATACGTAGGGAATGTATAAGTATCAACTCTTTACAATAAGCAATAGTTAATACCTGACATGGAATACCACCTATATATTACCTATCGAGATACGCGCTGACTATCTAGTGAACATTGGTGACAGGTTGCCAGCCTATCGCCCAGTAGAGTAGTGTTAGTAGTAGAGTAGTAGTTAGTGTATACACATTCACGTCCTTTACTCCCTTTCGGGGTGTACTAAAACTAGGATATATAATATCTCCTAGGTCACTTTAGCATGAATATTAGGGTTGTGATGTTATATGGAACATTGGTGACGGGTTGCTAGCCCATCGCAAAATAGATTATATTACCCCTAGTCCCTTAGTCGCCTCCTACGACATGCCGGGAAGAACGGCAGCTATAGTATATTCGCTTTAAGAAAATAGTGACGTCATCAAGGTCTCCATGATTTAACCAATGAGATTTTATAGGGGTTGTCTGTTATTGGTCAATGTGACTTCTTTTCTCATTTACTCACGTCTCATTGGTCAGTTTGACCTCTGATTATCATGACGTCACTATTTACTTAACGCGAATAGACTATAGTTAGCATTCTTTTGCGTCCCAGTCTTTGAATAAACAATGTAATCTTAGATGTCTCTAGTGGTTAATTAAAAAAGAAAGTTTTTATTTTTCAAACCAATGGTTTATACATTGTTTTTTTATAGTTTAGATACAATGTTTAAAAAACTTTACGATTATTTATTGATTAGATGCTTCTGTTATATGTATGCATCTAAACACATATATTCACGCCTCTACTTCTCTAACGGGATAGGCAGAGACTATAAGCCACTTAGAATGGGGGACAAATCTCTTGCTTCACTCACACCCATTAACCTTCTCAAATATGGTCTTCTGTTCTTCACTACTAACACCTTACCATATTTAGTATACATATATTTAATATTGGTGACAGGTTGCTAGCCCATCCCTTAATAAACATAACATACGCTTCACGATTTGTTGTAACTTGGTAGTTAGAGGCTTGAGTGCCTATCTCCGATATTTCGAAGGCATGTTAGGTATGGGTCTTTCAAAGCCCGCGTTTCACTAGATAGACAGCACCCAACGTCATAGGTTGTGAATCGTATCTCTGTATACAGGTACAGACATTATTTTATATATATAGATACTTCATTGACCCCTAGTCCCTTAGTCGCCTCCTACGACATGCCGGGAAGAACGGCAGCTAGTTAGCATTCTTTTAAGTCTCAGACTAGCATGGGACATATATATGCGTGCGCATATATACTGCGCATGTGTAGAAAAAGGTACTAAACATAACATAAAAACTTCACGACCATTTATTCCTTAAAGAGACGTAGAATTGCGTGTATCATAATATTTATGGCTATTTCGAACCCACGTGTTGACCAAGTCAGTACATAATGTACTCATAATCACTACATAGTATAAAACAAAGTCGCTTTCTCTGTCCCTATGTCCCTTTGTATGCTTAAATCTTTGAAACTACGCAACGGATTTTGATGCGGTATTTTTTAATAGTTAGAGTGATTCAAGAGGAAGGTTTATATGTATAATAACATCCATTAAATAGTGGAGTAGGCTATATGTTTTATTCCCGTGCGAAGCCGGAGCAGGTCGCTAGTCTTTTTATTTAAAAAAAGCCTTTTAATTGACACGCAAAAACACAAGATGTCACTACATGCAATAGGAAAATTGGAGGGTGAAAATCTATGTGTAAATTCTACTGGACTTTTCCATTATATATCGTTACTGTATATTACGAAATTAAACTATAAAATTTTGGGTACCATTTGTCTAATGGCATGGTTTTAATAACAGTAGAATGATAACTAGCTGCCGTTCTTCCCGGCATGTCGTAGGAGGCGACTAAGGGACTAGGAGTAAATGAAATCGGGGCGACCGAAACCTCTATAAAGAATAACATTCATAATTTTCATACAAGTAGATATCTATAAGTATAGAAGTTATAAGTTAATGCTTAATAAATAAATGATTAACTTCCAAAAACTTCTAAATAATTTATTACAATATACTTAGACCATATTGAATAATACACTGGAGACATCTATGAATATAAATATACCACCTGCCTCTCTAGGAAATATCGGGCGATGGGCTAGCAACCTGTAACCAATGTTCCATATGACATCAGAACCCCAATATTCATGCTAAAAAGTGACAAGGGAGATGTTGTATGTCTTAGAGGTTTTGTCCACCCCGAAAGGGATTAAAGGACCTGAATGTATATGTATATATGGACGGTTAAAAGGTGTAACATAATGGGTTAAGAAAGTCTTTGGGGGCTTGACTCTGTATCAGTGGGTACAGGGTTCAAATCTTGGTGCATGTAGCAATGGAAATTATGTATAATCTTTTTTCTATGTACATTTTCATATTAAATGTAGCGAATACTATGGTGAGGGAAAACATCGTGAGGAAACCTATCTCTTCCCCGAATAGGTAATAGTTAGTGCTTGTAAATGGCGACATGACTTACCACCTGTTGCATTGAGTACTGACTGGTCAACACGTGGGTTCAAGGTGGCCATAGAATTACTATCTTCGCAATTGCGGAGATGGAAACCTGAACCTCTGACTACCCCGTAAGGATTATGTTTCTCATTAATCATGACGAAAGATGTCGTTGGTGTGTATTTAGAAACGGAATTGGTCGTTTTATCAAGATATATTATATCTTTCTCCTGTCATATATAAGATATCTTTTATTTAAATAGTACTGAATTTTTTAACAAGTTAATTTTCTTGTTATATTAATAACATAAAATACTTTCGTACGTAATAATATTTAAATGATTTAAGTTTTAATAACCACATTATTAAAAATAGTGTAATAAGTCTGTGGTGATAAGGGAAGGTTGCGGTTTGAAAGAAGATGTAGTAACTAAGATTGAAATGAGCATGCTTTGATGGTTTGGACATGTTATGCGGATGAATGATAGTAGATTGACAAAAGAAATATATGTGAGTGATGTGGAAGGGCGGTTACGTAGGGGCCGGCCTAATAATACATTTAACAGTCAGATAGACGCGATATTGAAAAAGATGACGTTAGAAGTACCTATAACCGCCGAATGTGTATGCGGTGTATCATTAATGAAACGAAAGAGGTTTGCCAGGATCAGAATAAATATTCCGTGATCTCTGCCTATCCTATGTAAACTTGATGTGTATGCATGTGTATTTTAACATCGCTTATACGATATTAATGGCGATAGAATTGTGATTGTAATGAAAAAACATGAGCTTTTTAATAACTATACATATATATACCCACATTGAAAATTGTGGTCACTTAAGCCTCTAACTACCCCGAAACGATTATTGGTCGTGAAGCTTGAATTTAAATATGGAAAAATAATTCATTGCACATGAAAAATACTGAAATGTACACCAAAATATAGCTAAACGCACAGCAAAGGTTAGGTTTGGGTTGAGATTGTATTATTTTGGTGTACTATTCAGTATTTTCGGAGTGTATTTTTGTATTATCTGATGTTCCTTTAAACACTAACCTTTATATATTACGTAAAAATGTTTAGTTCTATATTTACTATAGTATTGACTTAAACATTCAATACCTTTAATAAATTGTTGTTATGTTGTTATATTAAATAGGTTAGCTAATAATTATCATAATTGTTTATCAATATAATTATAAGTATTATCCATTCAACTTCTGCATACCATTACTGACATCTGTTGTAGACAATAAACGAAACATTCACGTTTAAATAAAATCTATTAAATAAAATAAAAACTATCGTTATCACTTCCTTCAGATAAACTTTCAGCAGATAGGTCAATAATATTGTCTACATAATTATCAACTTCATACAGTTTGGTTTCGATCATTTAGAACTACAGCGTTAGTGTGAAATGAACTTTATGCAGGGGCCTTACTCCACTAATGCATTTTAGGCACAATATTACTGCAGTAGCGATATAGTAATACTTCAGTGGCCGTAATTTGGCACTCCACTATGTTTATATATTTCCATTATATTTGACACACACTAAAGTGTTAAATTACGGCCACTGAAGTATTACTGTATCGATACTGAAGTAATATTGTGCCTAAAATGCATTAGTGGAGTAAGGGCCCTGATTACGTGGACCAATAGCAACGCAATTAAACTTTTTTGTACTCGTTCCTTATCACTACATAGTATAAAACAAAGTCGCTTTCTCTGTCGCTTTGTATGCTTAAATCTTTGAAACTACGCAACGGATTTTGATGCGGTTTTTTTAATAGAAAGAGTGATTCAAGAGGAAGGTTTATATGTATAATAACATCCATTAAATAGTTGAGTTGGCTATATATTTTATACCCGTGCGAAGCCGGAGCGGGTCACTAGTATAATATAGACTATAGTTTGTTTTTTTGTATACAAAGATGTAAGAAACTCATATCTACATAAAATAATGTAGTAAGATATGATAAGAACCAACTAAGCGACTAGGGGCCAATAGAATCTATTAGGTGATGAGCTAGAAACCAGTCATCAATGTCTCATTTAAATACATATACATTCACGTCCTTTAATCCCTTTCAGGGTTAACAGAACTTTTGATATATAACGTCTCCTAGGTAACTTTTTAGCATAAATTTTGGGGTTGCGATGTCATAATGGAACATTGGTGACCGGTTGCTAGCTTATCTTCCAATAGATTTTAATTTACCCCTAGTTTCCTAAGTCGCCTCCTACGACATGCCGGAAAGAACGGCAGCTAGTTAGCATTGTTTTTATGTTCCAGCTAGCACGGGACAATTTTGCATCACTACATAGTATAAAACAAAGTCGCTTTCTCTGTCCCTATGTCCCTGTGTATGCTTAAATCTTTAAAACTACGCAACGGATTTTGATGCGGATTTTTTAATAGATAGAGTGATTCAAAAGGAAGGTTTATATGTATAATAACATCCATTAAATAGTGGAGTAGGCTATAATATATTTCATACCCGTGCGAAGCCGGTGCGGGTTGCTAGTTTATTATAACTAAAATAACACAAAAAATCTCTTACATGCTCTTCTGTTCTTCACGCTACGTTAATACTATCTGGTAAATACCGAGTATTAGGTAATATCGGAGTTAAATACTCATTTATCTGACTACCTTTTTATGGATTAACGTCGTGATGTCTCTAATAATATGTTTGTTTTCTATAGATCAACTAAATATAGTGAACTATAGGTAAAGAATAGGTTTTTGATTATAATGCATATACTGTATAATAATACAATATTAATGATTTTCTTATAAGGAATAATTATGTATATATCGTCTTCTGGGTACATAGTAGTGACACCTAATGTTCGATAAGTTAAAACAAGCAAGATTTAGGTGAGATAAACTATAATTCCCCCAGGCAAGGTGGGAAGACGACCTGCGCAGGTTGGCCGGCATCGAATGGATGCGTACGGCCACTGACAGGGAGAAGTGGCGTCATTTGGGGGAGGCCTATGTCCAACAGTGGATGCATACAGGCTGATGATGATGAAACTATAATGTGTTTCGGTAATAGTCAGTGTCTATGCGGCGGCATGGTTTAGCACCTGTCACGTTGGATACTGATTATCAGGTAACAAGTGGGTTTCGAGTGGCCAAGGACCATCACAATGCTCACTTGATGGACACTCAACCTCTGACTACCCTTTAAGGATTTACTGTCGTATAGACAAATGTACATACATATAATGACAGGTACAGAATAGTATGATTCGTGAATATTGTGGTTTGAAAGAAGATGTAGTGACGAAAATAGATAAAGGTATGTTAAGGTGGTTCGGGCACATGGAGCGGATGGATGAAAGGAGGGTTACGAAAGGAATCTATAGAGCCAAAGTGGAAGGTAGAGTTGGACGGGGTAGGTAGCTTAAGAACTTATACAGATCAAATTGGAGATATTCTTCATGTATTATTTACAAAATAATAACAAATACGAGTATATTGATAAGGTAACGTTAGAAATATGTATAACCGCCGACTGTGTATGAGGAGGTGTATGACTCATTAAGAAGCGAAAGTGTCTTGTCAGTATTAAGCCAAATGGGCATTCATTTGTTCTACCCCTCTATAGTAAGATAGGAGTGAAAATTGTTTACATAAGCAGTTATTGCCTACAAAATTTATCATTTTTCAGTTTTGACGCGATTAAACGGTAATAATATGGTTAGGTAAACACAATCATGTACTTAATTGAATAAAAATATAGCGAGCGCGGATTAAAACTTACTACTCCCGCCATCTGGTGACCAAATACTGAAGTTCACCCAAAACAGTTTTGATAGTAAATCACATTATTATATACTAGCGACCCGCTCCGGCTTTGCACGGGTATAAAATATATAGACTACTCCACTATTTAATGGATGTTATCATACATATAAACCTTCCTCTTGAAACACTCTATCTATTAAAAAAAACGCATCAAAATCCGTTGCATAGTTTCAAAGATTTTAGCATACAAAGGGACATAGGGACAGAGAAAGCGACTTTGTTTTTAAGTATATAATATAAGTTTCAAGGTGTTAGTAGTGAAGAACAGAAGAGCATGTATGAGAACGTTAATGGGTGTGAGTGAAGCAAAAGATTTGTCACCCGTTCCAGGTGGCCTAATAGTCTCTGCCTATCCAGTTAGGGAACTAGAGACCTGAATGTATGCATATATTCACAATTAATTATATTCTTCAGTATAAGTCATGAATTAATGTATTACTACAAAGTGAAATATCGATTTTCGATCATCAATGTTAAGCATCGAAAAATTCATACATACATACACATCACGCCTGATTCCCTGTAGAGGGGTAGGCAGAACACGGATGCCCATTTGTATCAGTGACTGACCACTTTCACTTCATTGACACTCATACATCTTCTCATACACACTCGGCGGTTATAGGTACTACTAACGTCACCCTTTTCGCAACGAAAAATCGTGATCATATTTGTTTGGGTAAACATCATTGAAGATTGGAAGCTAGTTAGTATTCAATTTACGTCCTAAACTAACTCGTGAGGTATGAAATGAAATGAAAATCTTTTTATTCAACATAAGGATCATAGAATCACTTATTGAAAGTCAAAAAATAAACAATTTTTATAAAAAAATTTCATAAATAGAAACAAATTACTAAAATAAATCGAATTAGATTAGTAAAACTAATGGCACTTCGTAAAGAAAAATCTCTGCAGAGAAGAAGTGCCAAGAAACTCTGCAGACAATGTGTATATTAAAGTTAATAATAATTCATTAGAAAATGATCAAAGCTGTGTGTTTTCTTATTCTTTACGATAGGTGTCTCGAGTCGTGATTTGAAAGAGTAAGTAACATAATATCTTGGTGTTATCTTAATGACATTTGAACTTAACTGTTTATTAAAGTAAGATTTAATTTTTCCATTTTTGTAGCATTATATTATTTTGTATATGTGCTCTTAGAGTAAAAATATTAAGGACACTATTACACCGATTGAACTATCCCCTTGGTGAGTTCATTTAAGAGTTGTGTTAAGGGTACTAGTCAACGTATGTTTAAGAAATATATACTTATTATATATAGATAAATACATATAATGCATAACGTGACTTTTATTATTATTAATCCCTTGCATTATTTAACATCGTAAATCAATATCTTTAATTGCATAATAAGTTATCTTCTTACGACTCATATTTTATCACATACATACATATATTCATGCATAGATGTACTAACTACGTCCCTAAAGGGATATGCAGAGACTATCGATCGCCACCTGGAACCATCCGAACCGAAAGATCTTATATTTTTAAGATAAGGGGAATTCTTGTGAAAACCTACCTTTTCGTCCTAATAGGTAATATGATAAATAACTAACGGGACTTATCGCGTAAGTTTTTATATAATAAAGTCACCTTTATTAACCCGACATTTCGGCTACGTTGCAGCAGCCATGGTCACGCGCAGAACAAAACTTACGCGATAAGTCCCGTTAGTTATTAATCATGAGTATAAATGGCGAATCTCTTAAATGTAATAGGTAATAGCCACCATATTTAGACTATACAGAACACTACCTGTCACTGGAATCTATAAAGCCAAAGTGGAAGGTAGAGTTGGACGGGGTAGGCCGCGTAGAACTTATACAGAATACTTAATGCGAATTGGAGACATTCTTCTCAAGGCGGGTGTAGCGTGAAGAACAGAAGAGCATGTATGAGAAGGTTAATGGGTGTATGTAAGGTGAGGTCAGGATACAGAAGTATTTATAAATGTATATCTAGTTAAAATACTTTTGTAAGTTTTATGAACAACAGTTCATCTTATAATTTTAGAGTATGTAGGATTTACCAATAAGAGATGATAAAAGTTAGTTTTTCTGAAAAATGTGTAGTGCATATGCTCTAAAGCTTTTACTATTTGAATTCAGTATACGCGGGTATTTACCGCTGTTTATATACTATTGAAATTAATCATTGTATAATTAAGTTTCAAGAGAAATGTACATTTATATAATGTCCAAAAATAGTTATTGTATATTAAGTTAAAAACCAAGTAGAAATAATGGCTATGTGCAAACTTTTTTTTTACAAGAAAGCTTTTCATATTGCCCTTTGTATTCAATGTTCAGAGCCATCTATCGTTGTTGATATGTAAAATCATGGTTGCTTTACTAATGTAGGTAATAAAATTCATTTGTACCGATCGTGTATGTGGAGTAAATTGTATTTAAGTGTATAGTATGTAATCTTAGACGACATATTGAAAAAGGGTGACGTTAGAAGTACCTATAACCGCCGAGTGTGTTTGAAGAGATGTATGAGTGTCAATGAAGCGAAAGTGGTCTGTCAGGATCGGAAGAAATGAGGATACTTTATCTCTGTCTATCCTCTAAGGGGACGGGCGTGATATGTATGTTTGTATATGTACATTTTATGTAGGACCAGTGATGCAGCCTAGCTGCATCGTATACTGAGGCAGCACCTTTTCACTGCATCAATGGTTTTCTTTACATATATATTTTCCATGTTTGTGTTTTGTTACTGTAGTGAATCAAGTTTCTTTCTTTTGATATCCAAAAATTAACAAATTATAACTACATATATCCCATAATCGTCTCTAACGACTTGCCGGGAAGAACGGCAGCTAGTTAGAATTTTATTAACGTCACAGACTCGCTCGGAAACAATATAACTTAATATCTAGAGATTATTATATTCATATTATTTTATGTAGGTAGTTCTTTCGAATTAGTTCACCCTTTTTTGTCTAGATGGCTCTAGTGGTACTGGAATAAATGTAATCTCTTATTTGATGATAATAATAATGCGGGTATACGTATTCTTTTGAGATAGTATTAAAATTAAGTAATTTGAAATCATTTTATATTATTTTTGATTGGAAGTTTGTATTATTCCTAATCTATAGTACATTCGCATTAAGAAAATAGTGATGTCATCATGTTCCGACGATTTGACCAATGAGACGTGACAACTGTCGTCTGCAATTGGTCGATGTGAATTGTTTTCTCATTTACTAACGTCTCATTGGTCAGTTTAACGTCTATATATCATGACGTCACTATTTACTTAACGCGAATAGACTATAGTAACGATTAACATACGCTTCACGACTTGTGTATACACACTCCCTTTTTTATGGTGGGGTAGTCAGAGGCTTGACTGCTATCTCCGAAATTAGCTAAGTGAACAAGACTTCCTATTTCAAGTCCTAGGTTCAAATCTCGGTTCTGACATTTACGAATGAATGAAATTTTAAAACGTATTTTTCATTTACGCACTTTATTTACAGTTTTTAACGGTGAGGGAAAACAGCGTGAGGAAACATGTCCATTTTTGAGTGACCCATACCTAACATGCCTTCGAAATTTCGGAGACGAGCACTCAAGCCTCTGACTACCCCGCCACAATAAAAAAGGGAGTGTGTCTACACAAGTCGTGAAGCGTTTGTAAATGTATGTGTGAATAGTTTTAATAGTCTGAGTAGACAATACAAAAAATATGTTTAATATTTAAGTCAATTTATTCCAGGCTTATTTTACGTAACATATTTGAAAAACAGAAATATAAAATGAACCGAACCCTTCCCTAAGCAACTGGCAGTGCCATCTAACGTTTCTAATCATTGTTAGATCTAACGGAATATTTCGACCTTGAACGTGACCCTTATCGTTATTTGAAACTAATTTTATCTAATACTGTTTCCGATAGTCTGGTACGTAAAAGAATGCTAAGTAGCTGCCGTTCGTCACCTCTATAATAGGAATAAAGGACTAAGGGTCTCTAATGTATTAGACGGTGGGCTAACAACCTATCAAATTTATAACGAAATTAATTTTTAAACAATAGGTGATTTAAAAATACTATATCTCAAATGTTGTGTTTACCTACAAAGTGATAATAGTACGTAAGTATATATATGGTTCGAAAGATAACCCGATTAGATTTTAATTAGAAATAAATAATTTTGCACAATAGATGTCACTAAATGTGTTTATAACACGGAAGGGTTCGTGTTATAATTTAAAGTCGATTTGAATTTTACTTTCAACTCTTTAATATGTTGATAAATCATCCAAAAAAATTATAGAAATTTTGATAAGGATTGTAATCCTATAATATCTCATACACTTCAAACCCTTCCATCTAAAAAAGGAACGCAGAGAGCACGAATTCTCTTGCTTCGCCTACCTAACTAACCACATTCGATTCATTGACATACATACACCTCCCTATACTCAATCGTTATACATTAGTAACATCCATGGAGTAATTAATAAGAGGAGTGGGCCTTACGCAATATTTGTATGGAAACTAGCGTGGCACTACGCGGGGTGAAACGAGGTACGCGAGATAGAGAGGAGATATTACAACCAATCAAAACACAGCATCGGTCAATCAAATCAGGTATATTCTTTCTACTACACATTTTTAGACTCCGCACCAATTAAAACACGCCATTTGGACTCCGCACCGCGTAACGGGAACCGCTCCTTACGCCGTCCTCTTTATATTTGTTGGTGGTAACATCTTATTGTAATTTTTGAACCATGACATACTACCGTGATAGTCAGAGATTATGGATCGCCACTAATAAAACATATCATACATTTCACAACCTTATTTTAGTAGAATAGGCATCTTATCCGCAATAGCGGAGATAGTAATTCTATGGCCACCTCGAACCCACGTGTTGACCAAATAGTCATTACTCAATGTGACAGGTGGTAAGCCATGTCGCCGTTTACTAGCACTGACTATTACCTGTTCGGGGAAGGGTAGGTTTCCTCACGTAGTCTGTTGTTGCAAGTCACAAAAATATTTTTATTGTGTAAAAAAATATACACAGAAAATGGAAACCTTAATTTCCATTAGTACATGCTTCGGAGTTTGAACCCTCTACCCACTGATACAGAGTCCCAAACAACTGAGTTACTCCTTTCATTTTTAGCTTAGCCGCAAACAACTAAACTACACCTTTCATTTTTAGCTAAACTATTTATGCAGTGATTGCATTGATATAGAATATTAGTGACAGATTGCTAGCCCATTGCTTAATAGATTCCATCAATTCTTAGTTTTTTTAATTGACTGTGACTTGCCCTAGTGAAAGACAGGTAATTAGCATTCTTTTTACGTCCCAGACTAGTATTGGAAGTTAATACTCAAAACGTTTACTGAAAAGAGCATGCTTCGATGGTTTGGACATGTTATGCGGATGAATGATAGCAGATTGACAAAAGGAATATATATGAGTGAAGTGGAAGGACGGTTACGTAGGGGCCGGCCTAATAAGACATTTAACAGTCAGATAGACGCTATATTGAAAAAAGGTGACGTTAGGAGTACATATAACCGCCGAGAGTGTATGAGAAGATGTATGAATGTCAATGAAGCGAGAGTGATCTGTCAGGATCGGGACAAATGGGGATCCGTATTCTCTGCTCACCCCTCTACAGGGAATCAGGCGTGATGTGTATGTATGTATGTACGTACGTTTATTTCTCAACTAAAAGCACTAACGAAGGTATTATATAAACTTATATACACGCACAGTCAGCGCTTAAAGTGCAGTCCCAGCAACTTTTTATAAGGTTAAAGTTTATGAGAACAAAAGACAACATTTACATTTAAAACTGGCGCCACTGTGCATTGTCAAGGCCACTATACGTTCGCGTGCTTCGAAATGAAAAATATTGTCTTTTGTTCTTATAAACTTAAACCTTATAAAAAGTTACTGGGACTGCACTTTTAGCGTTGACTCTACATACATACATATACATTCACGTCCTTTAATCTCTTTCCTGAATACACTACAATATCTCCTAGGTCACTTTTAGCATGAATATTGGGGTTGTGATGTCATATGAACCATTAGTGACAGGTTACTAGCCAATCACCCAATATATTCCATTTATTAGTCCCTTAGTCGCCTCCTACGACATGCCGGGAAGAACTGCAGCTAGTTAGCATTCTTTTCACGTACCATACTACAACGGAAACCATACTTATACAAACTAAATAATAATAATATTTGGACATTATTACACCAATTGAACTAGTCCCTTAGTAAGTACAATTAAGACTTGTGTTAAGGGTACTAGTCAACGTATATTTAAGAAATGTATACATAGAGAAATACATATATAGCATAAATAATCAACGACCAGACTGGAAAGCAGAAGGAAAGCGTAGTTCTTAACTTTGCCACCACTAGGAATCAAACTCGGGACCTCACGATTAGCGTTTAGGTGTCTAACCGATCGCGCCACGGAGGTAGTCTAAATCTTTTTAAACTGTCATTAAAATCGACAGTACAAAAATATCCTTTTCATATTTCACACAATACAATATAATTGTACATACTATAATTAACACGCTAATCAACTCGTACGCAAACGCAAAGTGTCATTCCTTAGATACAACTAGTGACATCTAGTGTGTACCGCATACACTACTGTTACGGTGAGGCAAAACATCGTGAGGAAACCTATCTGTTCCCCGAACAGGTAATTGTTAGTGCTTGTTAATGGCGGAATGGCTTACCACCTGTCACATTGAGTACTGACTATCTGGTCAACACGTGGATTGGTAGTATATAGTGGCGATTACAGAACTAGTTAAAGGGCGTGATAATGTGTGTATGTGTGGTATTACAACAATCTCACGCTTGTCTTTCTATATATGAAATCTAGAATATCACAGATCCCCATTTGTATCGTTGCTGACAAACCATTTTCACTTTTGATTAATAACTAACGGGACTTATCGCGTATGTTTTTATATAATAAAGTTAGTTACCTTTATTAACCCGACGTTTCGGCTACGTTGCAGTAGCCATTATATAAAAACATTAATCATGAGTGTAAATCGCGAATCTCTTAAAACTACATTTTCACTTTATTGACATCCATCTTTATAGACACTCTGCGGTTATAGGTACTTCTATTGTCACTTATTACTTACAACCAAACCGAAAAGCGGAAGAAAAGCGTAGTTCTTAACTCTGCCTCCACCGGGAATCGAACCTGAAATCTAAAGACTTATTCAATCTACGAAGGAAGTTAATATAATATCTTCCAAACGAAAAATAAGTAAATTATATCGTCATGAATTGATCAGTTATCAATTTGTGTTATCAGTTCAAGAAACACCTTTTGATACGATAAAAACAAACCTTTGCGATATTGAAACTATGCACTAGTGACATCTAGGTAACGGAACGAAAGGTGTAAAGGATAACGATATAATTTAAAACCACACTTAATATCACCTTGGTCAATTTTAAGAAAAATGCGATCGTAATTATTTTAATATTAATTATTATAATTGGCGCCAGGTTGATAGCCCATCGTTAATTTCATTCCATTCACCTGGAATGAAATTAACGATGGGCTATCAACCTGGAAATATCAAATTAAAGTATACCAAAACAATGCATTTCATTCATTTTCGACACCATGTTTCATACAGACATTTACAGCTTAAGACCTACACAATCGATATTTAAAAAGAAAAAGTGAAAAGGGCCAGTTTATTTTTTCAAAGCAACCGGGTTCGATTCCCGTACTGGATACAGTTGTTTTTCAAAGAAAGTATGAATGCAGTTTTTCTTTTTATCAAAATCGGTGACATGGTTCCTAAGAACAAATCTTCGTATCTCTTATAGTTTCAGACTTTCCCATACTGACCGTTTTGAATGCGCCACCCTGTATAACTTAGATAAACATAAATTTATGTATATTGGGTATTAAAGTTTTCTTTGATAGCCAAAGTGGAAGGTAGAGTTGGACGGGGTATGCCGCGTAGAACTTATACTGATCGAATTGGAGACATTCTTCTCAAGGCGGGTGTAGTGTGAAGAATAGAAGAGCATGTATGAGAAGGTTAATGGGTGTGAGTGAAGCAAGAGATTTGTCACCCGTTCCAGGTGGCTTATAGTCTCTGCTTATACTTTTGAGTCAACAAGATGTGTCTGAATAGCAAAAGCACCTGTCACATTGATTACTAACTATCTGGTCAACACGTGGGTTCGAGGTGGCCATAGAATTACTACCTCCGCTATTGAGGATATGTTTGTTGCTCTACTAAAATACGGTTGTGAAGTGTATGTTACGTTTTATAAATAATTTTATTTATCATTATTATTTTATCTTATACATACATATATACACATCACGTCTGATTCCCTGTAGAGGGGTAGGCAGAGATCACGGATCCCCATTTGTCCCGATTCTGACATACTGCTTTCGCTTCATTGACATTCATACATCTTCTCATACACTCTCGGCGGGTATAGGTACACCTAACGTCACCTTTTTTCAATATAGCGTCTATCTGACTGTTATATGTCTATGTTATATGTGTTATATGTCGCCGGCCCCTACGTAACCGCCCTTCCACTTCACTCATATATATTTTATCTTTTCAATACAATACATTAGTCCTGTGCTAGTCTGGGACGTACAAAGAATGCTAACTAGCTGCCGTTCTTCCCGGCATGTCGTAGGAGACTAAGGGACTAGGAGTAAATAGAATCTATTGGGCGATTGGCTGGCAACCTGTCACCAATGTTTCCTAATAACATCGCAAGCCTATTAATGCTAATCAATGACCTAGGAGATATTATATCTCCGAGGTTCTGTCCATCCCGAAAGGGAGTAAAGGACGTGAATGTATACGTTTAGATATAATATATTCAACACATATATGATTAATATTTTTTATATAATAAAGTTACCTGCCCGTGACTATGGCTGCTGCAACGTAGCCGGGTTAATAAAGGTAACTTTATTGTATAAAAACTTACGCGATAAGTCCCGTTAGTTATTAATCATGAGTAAAAATCGCGAATGTCTTAAAACTATAACATAACTATATAATTATTGGGATTGTATATATTATGTTTATTGTAAGATCTAGGACTTTACTATAATACTAATTAACTGCCATCCTTTCAGTATTACATAAGTGTGTTTTATTCAAGCTAAGTACTGACAATCTTTCATGAATATTCCACATTTATGCCGTAACGGTGAGGGAAAACATCGTGAGGAAATCTGCCTTTCCCTCAGGATAGGTAATAGTCAGTGCCTATATACGGCGATACGGTTCACTACCTATCACGTTGGGTGCTGTCTATCTAGTGATACGCGGGCTTCGAATGACTCATACCTAACATGCCTTCGAAATTTCGGAGATGGGCATTCAAACCTCTGACTAACCCGCCATAATAAAAAAGGGAGTGTGTATACACAAGTCGTGAACTGTATGTTATGTTATGTTAATACCGTAGAAACCCTGATTATAAATGGACACAATACTGACATTACTTCTTAAGTTTGAATAAGTTACATACAGATGTCGTTAGGAGGCATTTCTAGATGTACTTGGATATTTTAGGGGTGCTCTGAACAGATCTAGTTAGAGTATTTATAGTAATGACCATTTTATATATATGAGCAAAAACGTTCAATTTTTAAAGAGTTTTTATTAATTAACTCTAAAGTATTTTCTATAAGTACTATATATATTAATACTTTCACGACCATTAACCCTTGCGGGGTAGTCATAGACTACCGTGTCCATCTCCGCAATTGCGAAGGTAGTAATTCTATGGCCACCTCGAACCCACGTGTTGACCAAGTCAGTACTTGAGTACTGACTGTACGTGACAGGTGGTAAGCCATGTCGCAATTTACAAGCACTGACTATTACCTGTTCGGGAACAGATAGGTTTCCTCACGATGTTTTCCTCTTGTTGTAATGTCATAGGAAACCATGGCAAGAGGTTGCTAGCACATCACCTCAGAGATTTCATTTACCCCTGGTCTCTTAGTCGTCTCCTACGACATGCTTCCCACGGGAAGAACGGCAGCTAGTTGCAACTTGCATTTAATATTTAGTAGAAATGTAGTATACTGTCCTACCTGTATAGTATTATATTATCTGTGGTCCTACTGTGCTTTAATTACGACATTTTAAATGAATAGTGATAAAAGAATTTGAGATAGTGACCAATAAGACACGATAGACAGATAGACGCCATATTGAAAAAGGGTGACGTTAGGAGTACCTATAACCACCAAGTGTGTTAGAGGAGTATGAGTGTCAATGAAGCGAAAGTGGTTTATCAGGATCGGGATAGATGAGGATCCGTGATCTCTGCCTTACTCTCTATAGCGAATCGGTAGTTAGGTGTATTCATTTATAGATTGTAGACTTGAAATAAAAATTGACACTTTTGCTGTCATTAATGGTAATAATAATAATATTTAGGACACTATTACACCAATGGAACTAGCCCCTTGGTAAGTTCATTTAAGACTTAAGGGTACTAGTCAACGTATATTTTAGTACATATTTTATATAAATGAATACATATACAGCATATATAATCAACGATCAGACTGGATAGCAGAAGAAAAGCGTAGTCCTTAACTCTGCCTCCACCGCACGGTGAATCGTTTCATACAAGTTAGGACTCGGAAAGTCATTACCGAATTGAGGTGATAAACTAATACCAACCTGTTAAGTGATAGTCCACTGTTATAAAATTGTATGAAACATACCTATCCACCCTCTCATTTCTTATCAATGATGATTCAAAGCCAGTACTTAAGGAAATACATAATGTCAACAACATTTTTTACGTGTTTTTTCTTTCCGCCAATTATCTAATTTATATATGTTACAGTGTTTTGAGTGCCATAAAAAAAATGTGTGATAAAGTCCAAGGTATGTAGTATTTAGTCAATAAAATTTTTGATCGTTAAACATTACAGTTTTTCTATAAAAAATATATCATTAATGGTCTCGAAAAATGTCAATAAAATCAACATATATAAATATTCACTAGACCTATTCTTTGTTGTACCGATTTGTACCAATTTTTATATATTAATTAAAATAATCGGTATTTATCGTAGTTTTGATAATTACCACTTTTAGACTTTACAAAAGTTTACATCATTGTTTTTTTGTCATTTTTGTAGGTCAATGTCACCAAATTACTCGTAACGAATTATTTCAAGTATGGAGTTCTAAACCACAAAAACATCGGAATAAGCATGTTATTAATTATGTTATGAGAAAATTTGGCTTCCGGAATGTGACTAAATCTTCAAAAAGAAAAATCGACCAGAAAATTGGGAGATTATCGGCTATATTTAAAAAAAAATGAAGTCTGGTGGAAACAATAAACATCGGTTAGATATACTACTTATATACTTATTTACTTCTTTTTTTAATCACTTATGACATACACAGTGTATTCAAAAGAATATCTCAACCAAACTTTCCGTTCAAGACGCACACTGGTTCATGAAGACATTTGTCATGGAAAAAAGCATATATTCTTTTTTCGTTTTTTTTTCATTTGTATTACAAACTCTTGTTTTTAATGCAACCTTAAACGAGTATAATAGGGTTTATGCATGCTGTTTATTTATTTATTTAATCGATTTGTACTAGTCATAACATTACCAAGAATAAGTATAAAACTTCCTAAATATAAGTATTTATGTTACAAAATGGTTTTTATATTCATTTAATTTACAAAATAAAAACAATAAAAACAAAATAAAAAATCATAAATTACAAAGATTTCAGAAGGTTTCGTCTAGCTAATAGTAGGAAAACTTCTAGAGTAGATACAAATGTTGATCTCTTAAATATGTTGCTTATATCATCAGATCCATTAATTGATTCGCTATGCGAAAAGCCTTTAAAGAATAAACAGTTATTGTCTCCTGACATCTTAGCACACTTAATAGAGCCTGAGATAAATATACCAAAAACGCCAACAACTAGTCAAACTGACACTACTGTTCCCGGTGAAAGTTATACAAACGAATATTTAGTGTCGGATAGCACGGATCACTCAGAATCAGAATCTGATTAAGTGATTATGTTCATATAGGAGATTTATTTTTTACAGTTTTCACATTCGTTTATTTAACTTAGATTTGTCACGTTTTTTTTATTGTTATTTATATATTATCAACTTACCAAAAGCTATTGAATTAAAATTTTTCTTGTATCGATGCATTTATTTATTTTTTTTCTCAATAAATGCTTTATTTTTTATAATTTCTATGTTTTATTACTAGTCAGTTAGTTCAGATCGCAAAAACACAAAAAAATAATTTCCGTGTCCTAACTTGTATGAAACGATTCACTGTGCACCGGGAATCGAACCCGGGACCTCACGATTAGCGTTCAGGTGCTCAACCAATCGCGCCGAGGAGGTCATCAATGATATTTCACAGTTTTGCTAATCCACTACCAACTTCACACTATTACTGAAATGATATTGAACTACAATTGAACTATAACCCAGTAGACTTGGTCCTTGAAGCGATACCACAGATTATATAATACTACAGGCGATACTATAAATTATCTTATCTAGGATTATAGACATTGTATGTCTGTTAACCCCATTTAATTACTTTAAATTGATATAAGCTTGAGATTAAAGTAGGTAATTATAAAGTAAATAAAGAAAAATCCATCGATTAGAGAAAAGTTTTGTATTCTAATTATAAATAGCACACTAGTGACATCTGAAGTTTAATGTTCTTAAACAATAATGTTCTTACATATACATACTCTACTTCAAGCACATCTTTTAATCCTTTTCGGGGTGGACAGAACCTCACAAACATAATATCTCCTAGGTCACTTTATAGCATGAATATTGAAGTTATCACGTCATAATGGAACACTGATAAGAGGTTGCTAGCCCATAGCCCAATAGATTCCAGTGACCCCTAGTCACTTAGTCGCCTCCTACGACATGCCGGGAGGAACGGCAGCTAGTTAGCATTCTTTTTACGTCCCGGACTAGCACGGGACATAAGTATAATACATTCATAACTATAATATGAGACATTTTCAATATTCAGAAAATTTATTATATTATAAGGTTGATAACACAATGTGGTCTTTAAATGATTCCGCACTTACGGAGTACTTATACATACAGACTAACCACATCGTAATTGCTCATCGTAATCTTAATGATGTCAATTTTCACCACTAGATGTCGGTAACACGCATCTTAATGGCGCTAAAGGTTTTTCCTTTAAGATGATACTGTGTTGTCCTGGTGTGCAGTCAATGTGAAACGTACAAAATTTTCACTTATATCTTTGTAGAGTAGTTAACTGACATACATGTCAGTCAAAATGATCTCTTAATACAAAATAAATCGATGACCTGAAAAAGGTCGCTGGTAGTGATTGGCTGAGGGCCACGAGTGATCGTGTTTTGTGTACCCTTGGGGAGGCCTACGTCCAGCAGTGGACTAGTATAGGCTGATTGATTGATTGATTGAAATATCAATGAATGTTATCTCAATTTTTTCGTTTTTTTACTATACCAATGGATACATTTTTTGAGTCTATATCTCCTAATAAAAACATATGAATTTCGACTTAAAAACAACGGTCATTAGGATCAAAAACAAACAAACGCATTCACGACCACTAACCCTTGCGGGGTAGTCAGCGGTTCAGGCGTCCATTTCCGCAATTGCGAAGGTAGTAATTCTATGGCCACCTCAAACACACGTGTTGACCAGATAGTCAGTACTCAATGTGAGAGGTGGTAAGCCATGTCGCCATTTACAAGCATTGACTATTTTACGTGTTCGGGGAACAGGTAGGTTTCCACACGATATTTTCCCTCACCGTAGTATTCGACGCATTTCGTAAATGTATTCTTATTATTTGAATATAATAACATTTATTACCATACACACAAACAGACAACTCGAAACATTGTTGAACACAGAGTTTTCTTTAAATTAAAGTACAGATGTCGCGACATACATTGTACAAAACGATTGAGCTTATTTATTGAACAGAAAACGGTGTATGAAATATTATTGAACAGGTAATAACTCGTAACTCTAATAAGTGTATGATATTTTTGTTCTAGGTAAACCTTAATGGTTTACCTAATTTATATAGCCTGGGACGTAAAAGAATGCTAACTAGCTGCCGTTCTTCCCGGCGTGTCGTAGGAGGCGACTAAGGGACTAGGAGTAAATGGAATCTATTGGATATGGGCTAGCAACCTGTCACTAACGTTCCATATGGCATCACAACCCTTATATTTATGCTAAAAAGTGACCTAAGAGATATTAAATCTCCGAAGCTCTGTCCTAGGGGGATTTAAGAACGTGAATGTATGTATGTATTTAGTCTCGGACGTAAAATTTTCTTTCAAGGTGTAGATAAACACAAAATATTCATAATATGTTTTTTTTCATTATACAATATGTTTAATGATTAATAACTAACGGGACTTATCGCGTAAGTTTTTATATAATAAAATTACCTTTATTAACCCGACGTTTCGGCTACGCTGCAGTAGCCATGGTCACGGGTAACTAATAGTTAATCATGAGCATAAATCGCGAATCTTTTAAAACTATAATATGTTTAATCTTTTTAAAAACCTCTTTTTGTCTGTCATAATATGTCTTATAAGGTTGGCGTTAGAAGTACCTATAACCGCCGACAGTATATGAAGAGGTGAAGAGATGTCAAAATGGTTTTACAGGGTCGAGACAAATGGGAACCCCTGATCTCTACCTAACCCTCTACTCTATAGGGAACGGGCGTGATGTGTATGTATATACAGACTTCAAAGAAGTCTTGTCTAAAAATACCAATCATAAACAAGATTCAACACGTTTCTTTGTTATATAAGTCTATTAGGCAATAGGCAGTAAATACTAGAAAAGTTAAATAACTGCCCTTTGTGAATATCAAGTGACTGTTAGCGACATCTTTATGTTTGTAAGGGAAGGTAAGTTAGGGAAAGTTAGGGTCCGCTTTCACCATTTACAATTAACATACATAGATAGTATAAATTCGTGTCACTTAATTATTTTTGGCGTGGACGAAACGTCAGAAACACGATAATATCTCCTAGAACTCTTTTAGAATCAACCTTTTTTGTTTTTTATAGGAAACAATTTTGTCCATCCTCTTATAATAATTGACACTAGTCTCTTAGTCGCCTCCTCCTACATGTCAGAAACAATGGCAGCTAGGTAGCATCTTTTTACGTCCCAGACTAGCACGGGAACCCTATTAATAGAAGTTATTGATACGCGAACTTATTAGGGTGGACAGACATTAGCTGAAACGGTGATCTTCCCGCGACTACTGCCTATGCAACTGGTTCGAAACGTCGGGTGAAATAAAGGTATTAATATCTTTATTAATTTATCGTGATACGACCCGGTCTCATATAGTAAATAAAATGAGTATAAATCGCGAGTGTTTAAATATAATAATGTACCAGTAATATAATCAATCGGCCTATTGCAGTCCACTGCTGGTCTGCAAGGGTACAAGACACGATTTCTCGTGGCCCTCATCCAACCACTGCCAGCGACATTCTTTAGGACATCCCTCCACCCGACAGGGGGCGTTAAACTACGGTTGTCGAGACGCTGCCGCAGTAATACTTAACTGCAGTTTTAAGTTTTCTTGTGAAAGCGGTACGAAAGAAACCTTACAACCCACGTAATATAAAGTTATATACATGGATATGTCCCGTGCTAGTCTGAGACGTAATTGGAATGCTAATAAACTGTCTTTCTTTCCTTTGAGATGTTTACTGAGTATGTACAGGCTCGGGACAAATGGGGAACCGTGATCTCTGCCAACCCCTCTACAGGGAATCAGGCATGATGGGTATTTATTGGTCATGGAATCTTGTTGATTATATTCCTTACAAGACTTGGATACATACATATATTCACGCCTCTACGTCCCTAACGGGATAGGCAGAGACTATCGATCGCCACCTGGAACGGGTGACAAATCTCTCTTATTGGATATTTATACTAAAAGTGCCCAAGAAGATATTATGTACTTAAGATCCTGTCTACCTTGAAAGAAAATAGAAGGTGTGTATTCATACATACATACGCGTTCACGACCATTAACCCTTGCGGGGTAGTCAGAGGTTCAGGTGTCTATCTCCGCAATTGCGAAGGTAGTAATTCTATGGCTACCTCGAACCCACGTGTTGACCAGATAGTCAGTATTCAATGTGACAGGTGGTAAGCCATGTCGCTATTTACAAGTACTATCTATTACCTGTTCGGGGAACAGGTAGGTTTCCTCACGATGTTTTCACTCACCGTAGTATTCGACGCATTTCGTAAATGTATTAATGTTTGTGGTATCACAATATAAATTGATGTGTTACCTTTAAAAGATTGATAAAAAAGTCGTAGTAGAATGAGGTTAAAATTAGGTGTCATAATACAAAAAACTCCATAAATTTCAAATAAAATTAACCTCTTCTGGTTTTTAATATTGTGTTAGTGACATCTAGTTTCCATATCAAATAGTATTTATTATTTATTGATCATGAATTCTTTCATATCAATTGGAAGCATATAATTTGTAGTTCATCTATATCTTATTCACTATTATTATAGTAGTTTCATTTGCATTAATATGTAATATTATTGACAAATTACTAGCCCCCTGCTAGATGGACCGATGACCTGAAAAAGGTCGCTGGTAGTGGTTGGCTGAGGGCCACGAGTGATCGTGTTTTGTGTACCCTTGGGGAGGCCTACGTCCAGCAGTGGACTGACATAGGCTGATTGATTGACTAGCTCATCGTTCAATTAATTCCATTTACTCCAAGTCCCTTAATTTATAAATAATGATACATGTATTAGAAGATTTTTAAGTTTCCAAGGTTTTATCCATCCTAAATGGTATGAAAGATTGTATGTATGTATGTTAAATATATTTAGTAAAAGGCGTCAATACACCCTATAAAAATAGTGAATTACTGAGACTTCATAATCAAAAAAATTATAGACAAATTATGGAATGATAAACGGGTATTTTTCTACCGTTTCCTTACTGCATATATTATGTAACGACATCTGTATTTTTCATTGGTCAAATATACAAACGTATTTCACGACTAATTCTCAGCGGGGTAGATAGAGATGTGACAATAAGCAATGTGTATGTGTAATGGAGTGAATGTATATGTGAAGGTGACTGGATGTAAAATTTGATTTATTTTAATATGGTGTTTGTCAATATCATATAATATGAGGACACACTAACCTCTGACTACTCCGCAAGGGTTAATGGTCGTGAAATATAATTAAGGGATTTTTATTTAAAAATATTAATTCCTTAAAAAATCTTATCGTATTTGTTAAGTGTTTCAAATATTATTATAATTATTTATACATAAAGTATATATATAATTTAAACCATTTACACTTTATAAATACTTAACATATTTTCACAGCATGTCTTCTCAAAAGAAAAGACTTAGGAAAAATTAGAAATAATATATCTTTCCTTATCTAATAGATAAACACTTTGATTATCTAAGTAGAAAACCAATGAAGAGTTTCTTGAAATAACACGCTAGCGGCATCTTTAGTTTGGACATAAAAAACACACATTCACGACTCTACTCTTGCAGGGTAGGAGGTTTGTATGTTCATCTTATATACTAGAGATTTTATAGCTAGCGGGGTAGTCAGACATCAAGTGTCCATACATACATACACATCACGCCTGATTCCCTGTAGAGGGGTAGGCAGAGATCACGGATCCCTATTTGTCCCAATCCTGACAGACCACTTTCGCTTCATTGACATTCATACATCTTCTCATACACTCTCGGCGGTTATAGGTACACCTAACGTCACCTTTGTTCAATATAGCGTCTATCTGACTGTTATGTGTCTTATTAGGCCGGCCCCTACGTAACCGCCCGTCCACTTCACCCACATATATTACTTTTGTCAATCTACTATCATTCATCCGCATAACATGTCCTAACAATTGAAGCATGCTCTTTTCAATCTTAGTTCATCAAGTGTCCATATCCGAAATTGCGAAGGTAGTGATTCTATAGCCACCTCGAACCCACGTGTGTTTAAGCACAATCGTAGTTCGATAGCACTTCAGTAATTGTATGAAGTTGGTAGTGGATTAGCAAAAGATTCAAAATTAAATAAATATAAAATTGTATGTAAAATACAATCTAATAAAAATTAATATAGCTAATATTTTAATCTTTTCATATTTCTAACATAATATATTCGTAATAGAAAGCGTGAGTGAGTTTTTGTGTCTATTGCATGTTCTAAATGCACATTACCGCCACCTATTTGTCTAATTTTGATGTGTAGGACATACATACACATCACGCCTGTAGAGGGGTGGGCAAAGATCACGGATCCCTATTTGTCCCGATCCTGACAGATCATTTTAATCATTGACACTCATACACACTCGGTGGTTATAGGTAATCGTAAGGTCGCCCTTAATTTAATCGTTAAAGTTGACTATTGCCTATTCCGATGGGACTGTCACCTGGAACCTTACGTTAAAATCGTACTTTGTAATATTTAGGAAAAAATCGTGAAAAAACTTATAATTATGTCAGTGCTTGTAAATGGTGACATGGCTTACCACCTGATCATATATATACTCGATTTAATATTTTTTACTACTTCTCATGTAACATAAATACATACACATCACGCCTGATTTCCCTGTAGAGAGTTAGACAGAGATCACGGATCCCTCTTTGTCCCGATCCTGTCAGACCACTTTCGCTTTATTTACAATCATACATCTTCTCATACACACTCGATTTCTGATGTAAAAGTATATGTAAACTTTTTATAACAATATTTTTCAACTACTTTTTAATTCGGTCCAATAAATATTGATAGATGTCACCACGTATACGTAAGAACTCGGTATGATTCGTATTAAGGCTACATGCGTGTACATAGTAAACAATTTTTTTCGCAATTAATTTACACGTTTTTACATTTATTTTTAAGTATGGAATCTTTTAAAATTCCATTGTTCTCTCGTCGTGTGGTATATATGTTATATAGCTTAGTTTTATATATGTATGTATTTATAACTTCACGACTTGTGTTCATAGCGACGTAGTCAGATAATACGAAAACTATAGCATTAAAACCCCTATAGTTAAGTTATAGTTAACTTAGAAGGCAACTAAGGGCATATGCATCAATAAAAATTGATTGGCGATGGATTGGTAACCTGTCACCTATCCTTTATATAAATAAACACCATCACGACTCTGATATCAAAGCTAAAACTGAAAAATTTATGTCTCTAAGGTTCTGTCCACCCCGAAAGGGTTTATGACATGTATTGTGTGATATAGGCGATAAAAATAAAAGCCTAATTTAAAAATAAAATCTGAACCCGCATCAAGGGATATTAGTTCTGAATACGAATGAAAAAACTCGTGGATCAATAGTAAAAAATGAACGGAACTGCCTTTTTAATTGAACATAGCGACATCTGTGATTACATAGTTACGTTTATGAACACAAGAGATAAGAATACGATATGGTTGGTTTATCATTTACGGTGAGGGAAAACATCGTGATAAAAATCTACCTATTCTTCGGAACATGTAATAGTCAGTACTTGTAAATGGCGACATGGCTTACCACCTGTCACATTGAGTATTGACATACATACACATCACGCCTGATTCCCTGTAGAGGGGTAGGCAGAGACGGATCCTATCTGTCTCGATCCTGACAAACCACTTTCGCTTCATTGACACTCATACACCTCCTCATACACACTCGTCCTCGTCATTTAGTATTGACGGATTAACACGTGGGTTCGAGGTGGCCATATAATACACGCAAACCTCTGTCTATCCCCTGAGGGATAATGGTCACTATTACACCAATTGAACTAGCCCCTTGGTAAGTTCATTTAAGACTTGAGTTAAGGGTACTAGTCAACGTATGTTTAAGAAATATATACTTGTTATAGTTTTAAGAGATTCGCGATTTATACTCTTTTTATTTCGTTGCAGCAGCCAAAAAGTTGAGTTAATAATAAAAGTAGCTTTATCATATAAAACTTACGCGATAAGTCCCGTTAGTTATTAATCATGATATACTTATTATAGATAGATAAATACACATATAAGCATACATAATCAACGAGCAGACTGGAAAGCAGAAGAAAAGCGTAGTTCTTAACTCTGCCTCCACCGGGAATCTTTGGGACCTCACGATTAGCGTTCAGGGGCCTTAGTCCATTAATGCTAATATCAGATCAGTAATAGTGTGAAGTTGGTAATGTATTAGCAAAAGTGACAAATTACGCCATTTTTCAATGGATTTCAAATTTATCACTTTTGGTCGTCTACTACCAACTTCACACTTATACTGACGTGATATTGAACTGCGTTTGTGTTAAAACGCATAAAAGAAAGACCCTTGGTGGTTAAGCGTTTGATAGTCTGCCTATCCCGTTAAGAACGTGAATATATATGTGTCTATTGCATAACTTTTTTAACCTTTTCAAAAACAGATGTCACTAGTGGCAATATAAAGCCTACAGAGGGTATTATTATTTTGTAACAAGTTCAGATAATTGAATACAATCAGATTCACTTTAATATATGTATTGAAACACGATTTAAAATTTCAAATAATTTTGCACTACGATAATATTTCTATTTCGTAGTAATATCAATCAACGCTAAAAGTGCAGTCCCAGTAACTTTTTATAAGGTTTACGTTTAAAAGAACAAAAGACAATATTTTTCATTTCGAAGCACGCGAACGTATAGTGGCCATGACAATGCATAGTGGTGCCAGTTTTAAAATGTTAAATATTGTCTTTTGTTCTTATAAACTTAAACCTTATAAAAAGTTACTGGGACTGCACTTTTAGCGTTGACCGTACATATATATACATTCACGTCCTTTATTCCTCTCGCTGTAGATAGAACATCGGAGATAAAATAACTACTAGGTCACTTTAAAATAAATAACATATATAATTAACAACCAGATAGAAAAGCAGACGAAATGCGTAGTTCTTAACTCAGCCTCCACCGGGGATCGAACCCGGGACCTCACGATTAGCGTTCAGGTGGTTAACCGATCGCGCCACGGAGGTCGTGTATGTTTATGTCAAGAGGTGTCGCTTTATATCCTATAAAGTATGGATTAGGTATATTTAAGTATTTTAATCTATGTTTAAATTGTTAATTTGATATATTAATACTCTTCTAATTTTATCCTTATGTGTTTGGAAAATTTATTTTTGATAGGTACATAATTTCCTATATATGTACTATTAAAAACATATATATTACATTCTTCTCAAGGCGGGTGTAGCGTGAAGAACAGAAGAGCATGTATGAGAAGGTTAATGGGTGTGAGTGAAGCAAGAGATTTGTCACCCGTTCTAGGTGGCCTAATAGTCTCTGCCTATCCCGTTAGGGACGTAGAGGCGTGAATATATTATGTATATGTATGTCTTTACATATTATGTGGATGAATGATAGTAGATTGACAAAAGGAATATATGTGAGTGAAGTGGTAGGGCGGTTATTTAGGGCCGGTCGAATAAGATATATAACAGTCAGATAGACATTATATTGAAAAAAGGTGACGTTAGGAGTAGCTATAACCGCCGAGTGTGTATGAGAAGATGTATGAGTGTCAATGAAGCGAAAGTGGTCTGTCAGGATCGGGGCAAATGGGGATCCGTGAGCTCTGCCTACCCCTCTACAGGGAATCAGACGTGATGTGTATGTATGTATGCGTATTTATATATAGATTCCATACATACATACACAAACTGACCTTGGAGACACAATAATATCTCCTAGGTCACTTTTTAGCATGAATATTGAGGTTGTGATGTCATATGGAACATTGGTGACAGGTTGCTAGCCCATCGCCCAATATTTTCCTAGAGACGTGGTATATTTATATTCATAGATGTCTCCAGTGTATTATTCAATATGGTCTAAGTATATTGTATTAAATTGATTACTAGTTTAAATTTTGTTAGTATGATATTGAAATATTAAAATACATTCAGTATTATACTTGTTTTTGGAAGTTAATCATTTATTTAAAGATTAACTTTGTAATTCGACGTAGCTCAGTTGTTTGGGGCTTGACTCTGTATCAGTGGGTACAGGGTTCAAATCCTGCTTGAGCATGTACCAATGGAAAGAAAGTTTCTATGTCCATTTTCGTAATAAAACACATTTACGAAATGCATCGAATTATACGGTGAGGGAAAACATCGTGAGGAAACTTACTTGTTCCCCGAACAGGCAATAGTGCTTGTAAATGGCGACATGGCTGACCACCTGTCACATTGACAGCTGACTATAGTCTATTCGGGTTAAGTAAATAGTGATGTCATTATATATAGAGGTTAAACTGATCAATGAGACGTTAGTTAATGAGAAAACCATTCGCATCGACCAATTGCAGACGACAGTTGTCACGTCTCATTGGACAAATCGTGGGGACATGATGACGTCACTATTTTCTTAATGCGAATGTACTATAGGGACAAATAGAATTTATTAGACGATAGACTAGCAACCTGTCACCAATGTTCGAACAAAACACCAATATTTATGGTAAAAAGTGAGTTTGGAGATAATATATCCGTGAATGTACTCGTATATGTATGTATATAGATACGTTAAGTTTTATATGCCTATAGCTGTATAGTATTATATTATCTGTGCCTATAGTATTCTTATATCTGTGTCTTTAAAAACTGAATTATGACCAAATTAACATTTAATATTGATACGTATACATTTCTATCCTTTACTTCTTTTAAGGGTGGACAGAACCTCACAGATATAATATCTCCTAGGTCACTCACTGTTTAGCATGAATATTGGGGTTGCGATGTTATACCGGAACATTGGTAACAGGTTGCTAGCCTATCGTCTAATAGATTCCATTGACCTAGTCCCTTAGCCACCTACAATATGCTGGGAAGAACGGCAGCTAGTTAGCATTCTATTAACGTCCCAAATGTATGTTTGACAATACTCAACTTATTTTACGACAGTACATGAAACTCATAGCACTTACTGCCATCTATATTTCTTTTTGAGGTACTACTCAGGAGGCGGAGTTTTCATACTGCAATGTTATTGGTTTATAGTTAAACCACGCCCATTAAAGTAATTTGTATATATGTATGTTGATAAGTATGTACGTAAAAGAAAGTTGGTTAATTATTGAGTATACATACATATATCTATGTATATTCACGCCCTTTTGTTTGATGGGTGGATAGATCTTGAAATATTGAATTATTCAATTAGTTATTCCGTTAATAATAAAGTTGTGATGGCTTTTTAATATTTGGGATCAGATTGCTAGTGCATCACCTAATTATTAGTCTAAATTACAATAATTATGTATATAATTATGCTTTTAATAATGTAATGTAGCGTAAATTTTATTTTATCATCGAGTGTGTATGTGGAGTTATATAAAAGTCTATGAAGCGTAAATCTTGTCCCAGCATCGTAATTACTATAAGCAAAAACATATTATTACATTAATAATATAATAATTATGTACAGAATATATTTTGTACCTTAACTTTAAAACCTTGCCGTCAGATGTCACCTGTAGTACCTTTCAAGGTGGAACGCATTGGGATAACCTTGACCTGTGGTTGAATTCAGCTTTTCATTCTCTCAATTGAGACACTGAAATAGTAACGATATAACATTTTTAAACAGTGGAAACCAATACATTCACTGTATTCTTATGAAAATATAATCAATTCCTTGATTCCTTTCAGGGCAGACAGAATCTTGGAGACGATAATATATGCAGTCACTTTTTAGCTTGAATCTTGGGGCTGTGATATTATATGGTACATTGATGACAAATTCCTAACCCATTGTCCAATTGATTCTATTTACCCCAAAACCCCTTAGTTACGACATGCCAGGAAGAACGGCAGCTAGTTAGGATTCTTTTTACGTCCCAGACTAGCTCAAGATCGTAGATTATTTTAAGAAGAAAGACAAGTTTTATTGAAGTGTTCGAAAATTTAATGTACATAATATGTAATATATGTACATAAAACAAACAACAGTTAACATTTAATGACAATTTATAAAAAAAGGTTTCAATATTACAAAATTTAAACCCAAATGTTTAACCTTAAGCTAAATACAAATATGTTATAAACATAACAAATAAATTGATCATACAAATGTTACAAAAGAAAATAATCTTACATACTACACAATGTATTTACAAGAAAAACAAGACCAACTTTAATTACACCAAGTTTAATTACATTACTCTACTTTCTATAGGAAAATTGATAATTTAATCAAAATTTATTAACAAGAATTGTTCATACCTAATATAGCTATACTAGCCTTAATATAGTCTATAACTAACCTAACTATAAAAAAATACAATTATATTATAATACAATAATACTAAACTTAACACTGACTGAAGTAATTGACAATAAGCTCTATTTGGCTGTTGAAGTGAAGCCCAATCTCCGCAGCCTAGGGCCGTTTGAGTCTGTCGTTGGCTCGCTCCTGCTCCAGGATCCGGTTGAACTTCTGCTCACACGCGAGAACCTGCACACGCACACACATACATATACTGCCATCAGAGAAACACATACATATACATTCACGCCCTTTAATCCCTTACTCAGGACAAAATGTTAAGTGACATGATAATATCTCCTAGGTCACTTCTTAACATGAGTATTAAGGTTGTGCCGATGTATGGAATATCGGTGACAGGTTGCTAGCTATTTCATTTACCCCTAGTCCCTTAGTCGCCTCTTACGACATGCCTGGAAGAACAGCGGCTAGTTATAAATGATGAAACTATGTTAGATATACACACTTGTAAGAATCCTGTATATTAATCTATGGGTATTATGAGTTGTATTAGTGCGTAGTGGAGTAAACGAACGGGAGCCAATTACCATCCTTGCGTAGCGCTCGAGGCGGAAGCGTATCAGGGCGCCTCTATAGAAGACGGCCCAGTGCAAGCCGCGCCTGCGGAGCTCCTGCGGAGCTCCTGCGTCTCCTCCTCGAAGACAATGTCGTGAAGGTGCTCAGATAACTCTGAGAGGGTCGCTGCGATGATAGAGGGCAGGCCGGGGTCCTCTGGCCAGCAGCTCTTATGCTGCAAGAGAGGAAATCATCTTTAGAAAATACCATCCGATACCAGGTAGCTGCGGAGCACGAACTGCGCCACCATGCCCCACAATACGGCGTCTTCCATCCTGAACCACTGGCGTTGACTGCGCTGGCTAATGCGAGACACGTGTGCACCCTTCGACTGCTCGACTGGCACTGGTGAATATCACTGGATGTATGGGTGTTTATACCCTAGAAGCAGGGGGCGCCATTGTTGGTGAAAGTGTGAAAGGGAAAGATATAGACGTTTCACTGTTTTCATGAAGCTTTATGAAGGTTTTGGTGAAAAAGTGTTTGTTGAACTTTGTTGTTTTTATTTCTTCCTTTCCTTTATCACAGTATTTAGGTCAATTTATTAAAATCAGATTGACAAAATCTACTTGTCCAATACATTAAATTAAAATTTTTGAATGCTGTTTCAAGTTTAAATCAATAATAATAAACCTCGTTTTAATAAACTCGTAGCACTAACTTCAACTTATTAGAAGGCAAAAACCTACAAATATAACTAGATATAAAGGCATACATGAATAATTTCAAGAATTAAAACAATACACATATACTTCTTGACTAATATTCTATTATATAATTTCCTACTAGTCAATATATAACATTAACTACTCGTATTATCATTGACATCAGCACCAATCTGAGTCCACCGTTGTTAAATGTAACGTATATAAAATGATAACTACCTACCATTATTTATGGCTTTAGGAGGCAAAGAAGGGACTAGGGGTCAATGGAAATTATTGGAGTATGGACTAGCAACCTGTCACCTTAATCTTACATGAATGCCATCGCGACCCTAATAGTTTTTGAGAAAAGTGGCCGAACAAATATTGTTACAGAAGTTATCTCCATCCTGAAGGGTATGAAAGCAAGTGAATATGCATGTTATTAGTGTCATTTTAATCATTAGCAGATTTACTTTTGATATAAATTAATTTGTTTTGATCTCGGTAATAGTTACAGAATAATAATTAATAGGATACCTATAGTATACAGATCAAATTGGAGACATCTTTCTCAAGGCGGGTGTAGCGTGAAGAACAGAAGAGCGTGAAAGTTGAAAATACAAATATTTATTATCGGCAGAATATTTTGTCAATTGTGATGCCAAACTGGCTAAATATGATTACATTGGGATAAGATTTGGATTCTCAACTGGAACGATCCGAAGAACAATAAAAAGAAGAATTTAAGCTTCAACCTCATATTTCTTCGGTTGTAACGACTGGCGGCGTTGGCATAACCATGGCGACGGAACAACAAAAATTGCAAACGCCTTGGCATCAGTGTTTGTACTTTCGCCGACATAACCTTAGTGATAATAGCATATTAAAGAATAAAAAAGAAAATAGTATTACAACAATGTTTTCTCCAAATACTAGTTATTGAAAATCATTTTTTGCTTAAGGTTTTTTCTGTCTTAGTAATAATCATAAAAGAACAAACGGACGCTAATGACCTAATAGTTCAAGCGACCTAAATAATAAATAAATAAAAGAACAAAAATTTTCTAATACCATGACATCTACCCATTCCTTTCTTTATTATAGGCGTCACTATTTTTTTAAACTAATAAAATGTAAGACTTTAGTTTAGGAAAAAAATTATTTTTGTCTAATGAGATTGCAAAAATATATCACCATTAATAACTTTTGACATTAGCAGATAGTTAGCTATCTATATACGTTCTGTTATGTCCAATACGTACATATTAATGTATTTACCGTTATTTACCGTTTTTATATCGTTATTTTACATACATATATTGACGCCTCTACATTCCTAACGGGATAGGTAGAAAAAGAAGAAAAGAGGGCATACAAAATAAATGTTACAAGTTACATTTAACAACGGTGGACTAAGATTGGTGCTGATGACAATGATTATAGTTAATGTTATATATTGACTAGTAGGAAAGTTAGCTTCGGTGTAGCTCAGTGATAGTATATTTTTAAATAATTTTACGTACTTCCTCTGACTACCTTGAGAGGAATATTAGTCAAGAAGTATATGTGTATTGTTTAAATTCTTGGAATTATATATGTATGCCTTTCTTTCTAGTTGTATTTGTAGCTTTTTGCCTTTTTATAAGTTGAAGTTAGTGCTACGAGTTTATTGAAACGAGGTTTATTATTATTGATTTAAACTTGAAACAGCATTCGAAAATATGATTTTAATCTATTAGACAAGTAGATTTTGTCAGTCTGATTGTGATATATTGGCCATAATACTGTGATAAAGGAATGTTGTAATTTGGAAGACGATGTAGAGACTATGATTGAAAAGGCCATCATTCGGTGGTTTAAAAAGCACCTAA